>PVLA01001813.1:274413-319183 GCA_004027455.1 Hydrochoerus hydrochaeris | reverse complement strand
TCGAGAAGTCAGCCGTGATTCTGATGGGCTTACCTTTATAGGTAATCTGTTTCTTTTCTCTGATGGCTTTTAATATTCTGTTTTTATATTGAATTTCTGGTATCTTGATTATTATATGTCTGGGTGTAGCTCTGTTTTGGTTGTAGGTGGCTGGAGTTCTGTATGCCTCACACAACTGAATGTCATTTTCTTTTCCCATCTTGGGAAGTTTTCCTTAATTATTTCCGTGAAATAGCCTTTGTAATTTGCCTGTATGTATTCCTACTTCTTCATTCATGTTTCTTACTCTTAAATTGTAGATTCTCTTGTCATTTTCTAGCCTTTGTATTGTTACTGCCTGTTTCCTTGTTATTTTTAAGAGATCTTTCCTTACATGATCACACACTGCCAACTTGTCTTCAAGTTTTGATAGTCTATCCTTAGTTTCTTTAAAGGAGTTTTGCCAGCTTTCAACGGAGTTTTTAATTTCCTGGTAGTCTCTTTGAATCTGCTTCATGTATTCTATATTTTCTTTATATTCTTTATCGAGTGTTTCTCTCCTTTTTTTGTGTTCCTCCCTTCTTCTGTCTGTATCATCCTGAGAGATGCTTCCTGAGAGCATTTCTTTTATTACTCTACTCATATCTTGCTTTACCTGATTTAATATTTTAGTTTTGAGCTCCTCTACAAGGTCCCAAAAATATCTCTTAATGTCCAGTGAAGCCATGTCTGGTGTTGCGTGTTTGCCGCCCTCAGTCTCCCTTGTTTTTCCCTCTCCTGGATCAGGGCTGTCAGGGTTCTGGGCTGGGGGCCTCCTCCCGCCTCTCTGGCTTCCTCCACACAGGTTACAGTGCAGGTCCCAGCCCTCTTCCCTGTTGGCCAGGTTTCCTCCGAAGCAAGCTGGTGAGAGAACTCCACCCTCTCCTGCCTGCTCTTGTCACTGAGGTGTAAGCAGCAGCTGCATATGCCTGCCCCTCCCCACTGGGCCAGCCAAACTTCAGGGCGATCACCCGGTCAGTGCGTGCTAGGTGCAGGGAACCGATTTGGGACGGCTCATTGAGTCCCAGCCAGGGGCGCAGCCCAGTCCAAGCAAATCACACGAATCTGCTCTGGGGAGGGAGGAACCAACTGAAGTCACTGTCACTGCCAGTTCAGGCTCCTTCTGCCCGATTCCAACATGTCGTCCACCTGGTCGTGCCCTTCCCGTGCCGGGGGGGTGGGGTGGTGGTGTCTCACTCCCAGCACTGACCGTGGATCAATGAAGGTCCCTTCACCAGCTCCGCTCTTGGCTCTCCCTTGGGCTCACAGCCCCTGACCTCAGCGCTGCTGTGCTTCCTGTGAGTGGTGGCGGAACGAGTTTGGGCGGCTCTGCCTGCCGCAGCGGATTCCAACTGGTGCAAACTTGGCCGGTCATTGCGAAAACGCTGTGTCCCTTTAGGTTTTAGCTGTTTCAGTTGTACTCCTGAAGTATTTGACGAGCTTTTTTAAGTTTTAATTTCTTCCTATGTCAAGAGGATCCATCCTCCTCTGTCTGGGTCTCTCCAGGGTGTTTTATTCTGGCATATGAATTGTTTCTCCTGGGAGGCTGTGTATCCTGTTGCTCACTGATTGTCTTCTCCCCTCCAAATTAAATTCTTGATGCTGAATCTAACTTGCATCATTTTTACTGGGTTTCTTTACCTTAAAGGATGTTGTCTAGTACTCTGGGAAATTTTATAACATCATTGTATCTGCTACTACTATTTGCACTAAATTACAGTTATGGTAAACTGTAATTGTGGAACTGGTAGTGATAAATAACCACTTATTAATTACCTACTATGAGATATCAATACACTACATTTTTATAGTCAGTGTAATAATCAACATTATTTACTGAAATTTTCTAAACACCAAAATTTTGTTATTAAATCCTCAATTCTGTACAATGAAGGAGAAATTAATTTTACAGGGGAAAAATCAAAACTTAGCTAAAATATTTTTTCTGATATGAAAGATTGTTTTAAACAACTGCAGTGTATTATCTGTCTCTTTAATTCTGGAAGCTATCTTACAACATAAGTATCATCCAAGATTAAGCCATGAGGAACTAGATTCAGAATATGTTAAAAATTATGAATGTGTAAAGACCAGAGCTAGTATTTGTGTGCAATGTTTACTCAATGAAATTCTATTCCAATTTTTTTTCTATAAACCATACTTGAAATCTCTTTCAATCATACCACACCTATGATGCTGAAAAACAAACTCAATACTCTGAGATTCAGATTATATTTTAGCTTAAGAGAGAATACAGAAAAACTCACGTGTTCAAAATAAGACCCAGGATACAATGGGACCATGAAGCCAGTTAACCTAAAGACCATTAAAAAATGGGGATATGTCCACCAAGAAAAGAATTATGGAAAGTCCTAATAATGATTGTGAGTTTTAAATTTCAGGAAAAAACTTGAATTAAATAGGAACAAAAGACATATTTCAATTATATATTTATGTAGTATTTTTTGACAGAGGAATTGTTTCTCAAAGAACAGTGAATCTTTACATCAAAAAGTATTTATTTAAAAGTAGATCAGATGTGCTGACGAGAAGATGATCCCATATACTGAGCGGTGAAATTAGGAAACTAATGAGGTCCTTTTACACATTGTAATCCTATAAACGGAATGAAACACAAATGAAAATTAGATACATACTTATGTTAAATTGATCATGAGGCTTATTTTTATAATACTTCACGCATTTCTGGAAGTTGTCAGGTAAATTAATAAATAGTGGTTCATTTTGTAATTTTTACCTTTTCTGTACAGTCAATTTATATTGTTACCATAACAAGTCCACTCTGAATAAACACAAATGGAATATTTGATTTGACCATTTATCTTTCTGATTTCAAAATTGCATCTCTTATTGCACTGTATTTGCTCACAAAAGTATACATATTTTCATTTTAAAGGGAACTACGCCATTACAGGTATGAATGTGAGTCTGGTTGGGCATATTATCCACCAGATTTCACTTATTTCTCTAGTTATTACCTTCACTTTGTAAATTACAATGATTCACTAAAATCATAGGCAGGTTATTTTACTTTTCATTCACTGCTTTATCAAGAAAAAATTTTAAACCTAGTTTTCTGTTTATCTGTTTTGATAATAACCTCAAATTAGGGAATAGAGGAATAAAGACTTATAAGGGATTTGATCATTGATTTAAACTTAAGATTCCCTTTCATCTTTTAAGTTAAAAAGCCTATTAAATAATTCATAATTCAATCCCAACTGTTAATATCAGAAAAGTCATTGAGTCCTCACTGCAAACTGCACTGTTGTATTCAAACATGTGTTAGGCCAGTAAATCACCACAGCAGCACAGTGAGGTGTGTTCTTCATTATATTCATTTTGAAATAGAGAAATTGCTACGCAGAGGTCAGTCAATGGATCCTTTGTGGTTTAGATGCCTGATGCCCAGGTATTAATCTTTGACAGAAAAATGAATTGTGTCAAGAGGGTGACAAGTGTCATAAGTAGCTGACATAGCAGTAAGTTGTCATCATAAAAAGTGGCAGGAATTAATGAAGACAATATTTCTTTTAATTTTTTAAATAGGTGGTAATTAAAATTAAATTTAATTCTGTTAATTGTTAGGTTTTAATGTAGTTTAGGGCATATTCTTTTTATCTAGCTTACTTCCTCTCTTTCTCTTAGAGACACACTAATGTTTTTGGTCTTTGTACACATTTTATTGACTTTGTGCACTAAAATTAAGTAGGTATTTAGCAGAGGTACCATGTTGCTTTTTAATAGCTGCAGAATTTTTACATCCTACTTGTTTCTACAGAATTGGTCTTTCGGCTGCCAGCCCTTTATTATTTAGGAGTATCCCACGTATTTTCCCCTTGTAGATCTGAAACAAGACATTGATCAGAACGATGACTCCATGATACCTGTGAACTGCTGCTGGGCCAGGACTGGGGTAACTAGAATCAAGAAAGGGGGCACTCACAAGATTTCCAGCTTCTCATGTGTGAAATAGGATGTGTAACTGTGTGAGCCCTACAGCCTTTTTCGTGGTTTAAGTCTCTTTGATTTCCTAAACCAAGCAGCTGCTTATTTGAGAAAGTCTCTACAGTGACAACACGATTGTGAATTGCATTTCCACAAATATTACCCTAGAGTTTTTTGTATACTAGTCATCAGAAGTCACTGCTTAGGATAAAGGATCTAAAGGGAGCCGGATGTGGTGGCCAGGTCTGGAATTCCAGCACTTAGGAAGACTGAGGCAGGAGGATCATTGAGAATTTGAAACAAGCCTGGGCTACAAAGTGAGTTCAGAAAGTGAACTGCAGAGTGAGACCTTGTCTCAAATAGACTAAATAAAATAAAATAAAAATTTAATAAAAGTAATCTATAAGTATAATGTCCTTTAACATAAGAACAGTTAATTTTAAAAATAGTGGGATTTCAATGTGATTGGTGATATAGAACTGATATAAATTTTTATGGGTACACATTTTAAACATGATTTGAAAGATTTATCTTCTGTCATATTAGTTTAGATTCTCAGTGACAACATGTCTGACCCTACCATTGTGTCTGTACACACATGCTTTTCTGAAATAAAGGTGAATTTTATCATTCACAGGCCAAGGCTAGAAGACCCAAATTAGTATAAAAATAAATTGATTCTAATATCTTTTCTTTAAATATCTTGGATTCACACTCTCTTCCAGCTTCCAAGGATGTTTAAAAAAATGAAACTATAAATCCAAGTTTAGGTTTAAAATGACCTTAGCTGAAATTATCACCATGAACTGTTACCTTGAATAGAAATCACACCTGCCTCTCCTTGTTCCTCTCTATTTCTTAGCATATACAAAAAATATCTCTCCCCTTCACACTGAGACTTTGTTTCAGCATTTTCACTGATCTTGCTTGTTACCTGAAATAAACTCTCACCTATATATCTGCCAAGTTACTAAAATTCACTCACCTACCAGAGTGAAGAATAAGAACGCACCTCTAATTGAAATGTAAACTTTCATCCAAAATATAATTATAAAGCTGGGTATGGTAACATGAAGTTAAACATAAAATAAATGTTTAGCCTTGTGCACAGGTAATAAATGAAAGCTATGATAAGAAAAGTAGAACTATCTCAGTCCACTCTACAGAATTTTCAGCTTCATCAAGGGTTTTCTGAGCAGCTCTGGAGTATTGCCCCTTGCTTTAATTCTTTTGTGCATGTTTAAAATCTAGCATGAAATACTACTCAAAATACACTACACTATTATTGCAAGAAAATTAGCTTTATTATTGATGTAAAACAAATGCATAGAATGAAATAAAAAATCACCTACAGCAATGAACATTAAAGTTTATTATTGCATTAAAATGACATTTAATTCAAATTTAAAAGGATGAACGTAGCTAGTTCTGCATTTATTAAAGTCTTTAAAATACCTCGTAAAGATTCAGATTTCAGTAAGCACCAGAATTTTCAAGAAAATACATTCCTGAACTATTTTATTCATGGATCCTTTGGCATAAAAATATTAAATAATCATGAATTCTTTCATTAAATAAAAAATACTGTATTTGGTTATGATTATCAGATCTACACAGCTTCATGAGCTACAATTGCTATAAGCTATAGGATGATATCTGGAAATAAAATATAGAATGGACTGTTTTATTCCATAATTCCAAACATGAAATTTAGAATTGATTCTTATTGGTAAAGATGAAGATGATAATAATTGCTAAGTTTTATTTAGTGATGTCCCAAGACCTGCATTCTGGTAATCATATTACATTCTGCTAATCAGGAACACACAATTTTATTTTGTTTAATGTTCCATAATTAGAAAAGACTGATGTTGCTATTATTAGAGGTAATCTAGCTTAGTAGAGGCAGAGGTGAAATTTAAGACTGATGTCTGCAGAACCCACGTTTCTATCTCCATATGTTGAATATAGCTCTGAAACACAGGACTTTCTAGTTACCTTATTTTTTTACTTGAAGTTGTGTATTCCAAGCCCAGGGCTTTGCCTCTGTACAGTATGGCAGCTGTACTGCCAAGCTTTGTCCTCCATTCTGCATTACTGTCTTCTCTCCTTTGCAAAAATTGCCTGGAATTAGGTATCTATCTTTGTTTTCCTTATTTTCTAGAAGGCCTTTGTTAGCATGCCAAAAGATATTCAAGGCAATTCAGAAAATGTCTACAGAAGATGATATGCTAAATACACACAGATAAAAAACTCATTTTTGTTTAGTGAAGAAGTTGGAGGGGTGGCCATACAATCTGGGTCAATACCTGCTACCTCAACTCCAGGAATTAATAATTCCAGGGAGAAAGCTCTTTACCAGACAGGATTTAAAGTGCAAGTGTTGTTAACATATTTAACTACCCTGAAATAAGCATCCATTAGAAATGCTTTTCTATTTCGCTCTTCATTTATTTATATTTTTGGTCTCTTATAAAAGAAACCATGAGATAATTTAGGTTTGTGTACACTAATGAAAGAAGAGATGCTTCTCTATATTCAATGCCTTAAACATTTATAAACAGCGTGCAGATTCATTAAACTCAGTCTTTTTAGTTGACATAAAAATACTGATTCTGGGTGTGAGATATTAAATTACATGCTTCAGTTCAAGACCTCAGAAGGCCAGTCGAAACATGAATAGCCTTACACCCTTTTTTTCCCTCTTCATTTGATTAGCCATCTTCAAACAATTGCTTTCATTTTTCTTTCAAAAGTTTCCTTTTCTTTTTTGTAACACTCTTTCTTGAGTGAGAAAGAAAAAAATCTTGGTTCTTCAAAAGTTTTCTTCAAGTAGCTATGTATTTGTTACGAGAAGATACCTGCTTTTAGTGACTCTGCTGAGTGAAAGGTAGATTTTACCTAATACACAGGGCACTGAGGTCCAGAAAGTGTGGCATGTTCATTTCACAGCTACATTTTTCATGTCTTCTGTCAGAAAGGGACAAGTGCTCCATTAGGTCTTTTGACCTACAAAATTCCTACCTGGCTTTAGATGGTGGCTGAAGATATTCCAAGGTTGGCAAACTCTGGGTCACTTTCTTTTGGTCTACTATTTTTTTCCTTATTTTTTGTTGTTTTGCACTTTAGAGACTGGCCGATAGTAGTCAATTTACTATTTAGTTTGATTTTTAATTTTGCAGTTGCCATTAGATATTAACTTTGGTGCATTAAGTTATTAAGGCAATTTTCCACTTTTGAACTCTACTTTGGTCCTGGAAAAATAGTATAAAAGATACTGAATCCTAATTATACTTTACCTGATGAAGGAACAAAAATCATTTTCTTTCTTTCACTGAGATGAAATTGGATAAGTGAGGGAAGTGAGAAATAGTTGGAAAGAGGAATATGCACAGAAATTGAATGAAAACAATTTACTCACTCAATTTATTCATTTCAAGAGTAGCCTAAAATTTGATTTGTGTTAAGGTAATGGCAGGTTTCCCCACAATCTAACTGATGATTTTTTTTAGTTTTCCAGGATCATGTGACCTGTTCTTGAAGTTTCATCTATGAACCCTTGTAGGTATTTGCCAAAGTATCTTTAACTATGTAATTATTTTCTTAAAGATAGTAGAATAGTAGCTCCTATTGGAGAGTACATTGCTTATTTATTGTCTCAATCTTAGGATTATTCAATTGATAAAAAATCCATAAAATGGTTCAAGCTCTCTTTCATATTCTGGTGTGTTCATTTGTTACATTTCAGCTCTTTCTGACTAGATTACTATTCATGTTTTCCTCAGTATCCTACTTTGGTGCACACATGCACACACACACACACACACACACAGGATTATGACTTTGGGTAATATTCCCATTTAAGGTAGAGACATTTCACTCAATGTTTGTTTTGTAAGGCTGCTGATTTTAGCAGTCTGTAAATCAAATATAAGCACATTATGTATTCAATAAATGATGACTATCAATGCAGTTTCATATTTAATTGGACCTTGTAAAACACAGTAATGTGCTAGGGTAGTTAGTATTACAATAATTCTTCAGTTGAGGATTTTGACACAAAGTGAAATGTTCTGCTTCAAATTACATATCCCGTAAAGCATAGGGATTATCTTGAAGTTTCAACAAATTGTTGAATTCTCTCCCACTCTGATATTTTACACAATGGAAAATACCAGGCACACTCACTGGAAGAGAAATGAATGTTTGAAGGTTCAGATAAGAGCGAGCAGTGGTGCCCCTGAAGACGTGGCTGGTAGAGGTTCTGACAGCCAGTGTGTTTTTCCAGAGTTCTTTAACACAGTAGTAAATCACTTTCCTGGATTGTGTATCTGCTAATATCTTCTGTGTCAGTCACGGGAGGGGCAAAATAGACAGAATTAACTATTTGAACCAAAACTATTATAACAAAAAATATGAAGGGTTTTAAGATGATGAATATTAGCTCTGTGCCTCTGTATTATAACAATACCAGAGTGAGACTTGCTAGAGTAAGATATGCAAGACGGGTTCAGTCATTTAGCAAATTACTACTTTTCTCATCTATGTTCCACAAGAATGCCAAACAGGAAAAGTACAAAGAAGGAAGACATGGCACTCCTGCCTTTGAATAGGGCATTTTCAGTGAAGGTGTAGAAAAATAAGCACATTATTATAGCATTCCAAATACTTCAGTTGGCTTAGGAGAAATAGAGGAAGTTCCTTCCTGCGGACTGAAGGAAGCAGATAAAGAATATGGTAGCTTGAGGTCAGATTTGAAGGTTATGTGAAAATAATGATGAAATTCTATGTGTAAAGGCCTTCCTGAATGAAAGTACATTTTTTTTAGAACTGAGGATTACATTTGGCCCAGAAAGTGAAGTGATTGGAGACATAGTCTTAGGAATGGAAAAACAGAACAAAATTTTAAAATTTTAAAAAACTACTTTAACAAGAGGGGCAACTCATATTTAAGATAAAGCGTATTTTAGCTCTCTTCCCGTGTCCAGATTTAGCACCTACTTTCCCCATGTCTATTATTTGAGCATTTTTATTATAGGCATGTTTTTTTCAACCAACATATTATAAACTTTTTTTTCCAACCAGTTAAAGTTAATAACCACAACTTACTTATTTTTATTGAGCTATTAAATATATTCTATCCTAAAGTAAGGAGATTAGAGGAATGTGAACTATATATAGTCAGAAACTCTAAAAACCTCAGTAGCTAGAACAGACTTTTGCTTATTGGCTTAGGTACCCTGGAGGACGTTCTGGCCTCACATTACTGACATGTCAGGATTTTTAACAGATGTTATTAAGACACCACAGTAACGCAGAGATGTATGTAAGCTGAGAGCATAATCACTATGAGGACTGAAGCCTGATGATTTGACTGTGTTGAAATTACTCCAGTGTCCCTCTAATTTGTCACATGACTTAATGTTTAGCTCTGTTATATGGTTTTAAAATTTGGGTTCTCAATGATTTTTTTTTCTTTTTCTTTTCACAGAGTGGATAATGATTTGTAAACTGACTCTTGATGTTCCTAAACCACTGAGAATTTTAAAAATTAGTTTCCATGAAATAGAAGAGGTTTCAAAGGAAGTCTTGGCTCAATGAGCTTCTGTTTGGCGACTCTGACTGCCAGAATAGCCAGTCAAAGAAAAATGGTGATTTCTAAATTATTCTATTTTTACTTTGATATCTTCCCTGTAACTCTACAATTTTCTCCATTGATACTCTCCTGTTTATCCTCAAGATATGTTGCTATTAGCAACTGTTTTACTGGCCCTCCCTGTTCCATCAGTGATCAAATTTTAACATAAAAGTGGAAAACTGCAAGTACAATAGTTTAAATAAATACTTCCATGCACAGTAATGGTAATAATCTTTAGTATTCTTTTTCAACAAGTTAATTCATGAAAACCAGGTGAGAAACAAAACCAACTATTTGACTACTTAGCATAAAGTAAGCCAAAATGAATATGAACACTACATTGGATTTTCCTTTCAGTCTTTAGATTTGACTTGTTATTTCACTTCAATTTTATGCACATCTGAATAATAAACATTAATTTAATGCTTATTTTGTGGAATACAATGTGTTCAATGCTTAGAAAATGATAAGAAAAACATTAGAGCAAAATTTTCTACTCTTGGCTGAGGATTTAGCTCAGCAGCATAATAGTCAGTCTGGCAAAGGCAAGGTTATATGTTCTATCCCTGGTATCAAAAAAAGAAATAAAGAAAAAAAATTCTACTTTGGATAAATTTACCAACTAAAGAAACATGTGAAAAGATGATTTGTTACAAGAATTCATGATTCAATGTTAAATTCTTATTTTAAATTTCTTTATTTCTTTCTTTCTTTCTTTCTTTCTTTCGTTTGTTCGTTCTTTCTTTCTTCTTTCTTTCTTGGTGGTACTGGGGATTGAACTCACATTGTCAGGCACACTTGTCAGGCAAATGCTTATGCCACTGTGCTAAATCCCCAGCCCTTAAATTCTCATTCTTTGAAGGTAGAAAATTTTATTTTTCTAAGTTAGGGATTCACAGATTTCAACATCAATAGAAACTAAAGAATTTCTAGAAATTCATGTAAGTCTAGAGATTCAACAGTAGAGAGTTGCACCCACAATAATTTCTTTGCATGAAAGACCAAAAAGCTTTATGGGAGATAACTCCAAGTGGCAGAATGGGATGAGATGTTCAGAAATACAGGTCCATATCTCAGGCAGAGTGGGAACTTGTAGTTAGCTCTCCACTTGAAAATGTGCTTAGATCCTAAGGTGAGAAGAGAAGCAAAGGTTTGATCTGTTTAAAAGATCTGTTAAACATTTGTAAGGTGCATGGCAGTTGGACAGTTCATGGGAGTAGTAAACACAGAAGCCCTAGAGGCAGAAATCCCCAGAAATGGTGCCTGAGTGGAAGTGAGGGGAGATGCCACGCTTTTGCATTATGAGCACTTCTAACAACAGCATCGGTATCGTCTCACCCTTTGCATGGGCACCAGCAATTTTGGCCTGGGCACTGAGAGAGCTGGCTGCTTTGGCAGTGTCTCTGTGGCTTGGTGGTGATTTTAGCAACTTCAGCAGCAAGCAATCTTTTTCCATTTATCTGGAGCAGCAGAGGAAAAAAAAAAAGGACAATAATGCATGACTACTGAGAATCATCATACTGTGACTGCATGTATGATACCCTTTGCAAACATCAAAAACTGCATTGGTAAATTTTGAAGGGGCCTGGAAATATTTAAAATAAGAGATGAACAGAATGGACAGAATTATTTGGCACTATTTTTATAATATCACCCTTTCCCATTTTTAATTTCTTTCATATGATTTTTTTCTGTACAGAGAAATTCACTCTAATTGCACTATATCCATTCAAAACAACATCCTTCTATATTATTCTTCTGTTTTCTAAACACTATCTTATTATCAACTTAGATCCATAACAGTGAACCTGTCCATCACAAATTAATCCCCTACCAAAAAATGCTTACATGACATCTAATCTAGTCTTATGAAGTAAATGTTAGTGGAAACCATTTTTTAAACAAAGTAATATGAAATATGTGTGTATATTCTGTAGTTTCTTCTTCCACAAGTGTGCCAGTTAGCAACGTACAGTTTCTCATGCCTGTATGTGTATGTTTGTGCCCTGCTTTAGGGTATCAGAGTTGGATCTTGTGGTTCTTAATGAAAAGATGGAGGTTTTCTTCAATAAAAGGCACAGAAGTGAGACTACAAGGGGATGGGGAAGGAAGAAGTCTCTTCTCTTCTGGTTGATCTATTATTTTTATGATTCGGTGGTGGAACTTGGCTCCATCTCTAGACCAGACTTTCCCAGAACAAACTGTTTCCAACTAGATCAGTGCTTCAAAAGATCAGCTCTGGCCTGTCCAGACTCTGCAGTAACAGGCTCCTTCCACAAGCCAGCTCTAAGCTGAACTTTCTGACACATTTGCTGGCCATGGGCAGACGTGTGTGTTCCTGCAGGAGTCATGCTGTGCCATGCCAATGAAGTCTGAACTTCAGCCTTGAGAAGGTGTTCTGGAAAATCCTTTGATTGATTGTTATATGCTCTCTGAGAGATAATAGCTACTTTTTTTGCACTGTCACTTCTAGACTGTGTAAGAGTTCTTTTTCATTTCCTTTGTAGTTACTAGATTGTATAGTTTATAATTCCTACATTAAACTTTGTCCATGTACATAAGCATGATGGCGATTTATTTGACAATTAGAGTCTCATGAAAATATTTCATTTTCTATTATGATGTGCAAAGTAATATGTGAATATCCAAATAACTAGCATCACAGATAAAATAATTTCTCCCTTTTTATATAATCAAAATCCATTGTGTCATCTTTAAAATTTGGATATCTAGCAAACTCAGAGGACTCAATATGCAGTGTATTGTTGAAAAATAATGAGAACCTTATACCAGGTTTGGCAGAATCTCTGTGTAAAGAGCCCTGTGGTAAGTAGCTTAGGTTGTATGGATCACACAGTCTCTCTGGTGGTATTCAGCTCTGCTAAAGCAGCCAAAGATAATACAACAAAGAACAGGAAAGGCTGTGCTTCAGGAAAATTTTATTTGCAAAAATGTGATCTGACTGGATTTGTCTTTAAGGATGTAGATTGCAGACTGATGCTTTCAATAATAATTTCCATATGCAGGCTTTTAATAAAATATGACAAATACAATTTGTGAAATGTATTAATCTTATTTTAAAACCAACAAAGATTACAAAAACATAAAGGCTTGATTAGACCTTCAAGTTTACCCACAGGGTATAACATTAATTTTGTCATAAAAGCATATTATTGTGGGTGCATAATACCTATGTTTATTCTATAGAATATTTCTTTTGATGAATTAGTAATTTAAATTTAATTGTATGAGTTTTACTATATTAAACAATGAGTAATTAACAGGAAAGAATATTTTAAAAGACTATCTAATTTTTAATATTTATTGTGTGTTTATAAAAATTATCAAAATTTTCAATATTGATTGTTTTTGGTGTACAAAGTCTTAAAGAGAACAACAGAAATAAATCCTTATACAAGCTAGACTGAAAACACCAATAGAACTCTACAAATACATAATCTTTATTTCAATTATCACACCAAAGGCAGTTTTCACACATGACAACAGCATATTCCTTATACAAGTATCTCACACAATCAATGTGTTTTGCTTTCCTGGTCATTTTGTAGGATGTCATTGACGTCTCACTGGTCTTGCTGTTTTGTCAGGAAGTCCTTATTATATTATACAATGTGTAGTTAACAGAAGCATCAAATATCAATAAAGTATTAAATTCTTAATATGCATTACACATTTAAAATAAATGTCAACCTTTTCACACCAGCTGCATACTTGCTTACAAAACCTAAAACATAGCATCAGACCTAAGTTCCTATATGAACCACAATGAAAATAGCAATAGACTGCTACAACAAAATTAATATTTCCTTCAACTGTCACAAGGCAGTCTTCACATGGGACACCTGCATGTTCCACACGCATATCTCCTCTACACTGACAGCATGTGTACTAACTTTCCTTCCCATGTGGCAGGCCATTCTTGTCTCTTCTCTTGGTTTCCTATTTTGTCAGGAAGTTACCACTATATTTTAAAATGTACACCTAGCAGGAAAGTTAGATATCAATAAAATAAAATCTCAAATGCATAATGGAATTTGTGAAGAGATGTTTGCATTAAGGAAGAGTGTAGCTCTTGATGGATGCAGTCTAGCTTTTGTGTATACTTTTAGTATACACTAAGTGAAAATCCCCTGTTATATGTTGTATGCTTCTTTAACTTTAATAGAAATGTTAGAAGTTGTATTCTAAACTATTCTGTTTAGTAATTTTCAATGAATATTCTGTGTGTTTTAGAAAGTATATATTTTCTACAGATGCTGGATGTAATATTCTATATATATTTCAATTGGGTCAAGGTTCCTTTTCATATGTTTATATTTTTGCTATTTTTACGATTTTCTTTTTTCTATTGTTTCTCTCAGTTCATGAATAAACTGTATTAAAATATCCTCTTTGTGTGTCTCTTTTTCATGCTTCTGTATTTTTTCTCTAACATTTTTGAAATATTAGGCTTAAACAAATGTGTACCTAAAGTCATAATTCTACATAATCCTGGTAGAATAAACTTTTATATGTCTACTTAAAATACGCATTGTCTGTATTAAAATTTACTTTGATACTGACAGAACATAAGATTTTAATTTTGGTTAGTGCTTTTATTTTTCATTTTTCCAAACTTTAACCTCAACTTTGCTGGACTTCTATAATTTAGATTTTTTTTTTTGCAAATGGTATATAATTTGTATTTAGTTATACTTTTCCTTCAGTCTGGGAATTTAGTCTCACTGTTTATATTCATAACGATATATTTAAATAACAGTGGGCCATCAGTGATTTAGCATTGTAGATTCTTGGAATTTTTTTTTCTTTAGATCTGCACAAGGCCAAATCTTGTTTATCCTTGAACTTTCATTTCTTATCTGAAAAGTGCCTGTTATAGTTTGTGTCTTAATGTCCCCCTAAAGTCCCATGCAGTCATGGGTGCAGGCTTATAGAATTTGTGACTGATTCATGGTCCAGTGCTGGGATAATGGATGTGTATTACACCCCCTCTAGGGTGGGTAGCCTACATACAATATAAGGTACAGAAAAAGTCTTTTCACTTGTTCCTCCCTTTTACTCTTGCTGCTGTTGCTGTTTTACATCACCATGAAAGGTTGCACCTGTGCCATGCCATTCTACCTTGAAGCCAGCTGATTATGGACTGAAACCTCTACAAACTGTGAGCTGAATAAACCTTTCCTTCCTTCATTTTAGGTGTCATATATTTTGTCTTAGTAACAATGGAAAAGTATCAGCATAAATTCCATATTATATAATCTGTGGGAGATGGAAAAGTGACATTGGAAACAAGCAACAAAGATATAACTATAGTTCTGATTGGAGATATCAAATGGTACATGCATAAATTAATACAGGAGATATTGACTAATTAAATTAATTTATATCATACATATAATACCTTTATAGATAAATATATATTATACATACAAATACAAAAACTTTATGTAGGAAGCTGATGTGTTGTCAGGAAGGAATAGTATCTGTTGAAAATTCTTAAGCAAAGGGAAGCAGTAGTCCACCAAGAGATTTATAAAGATTACATGAGTGCATTAGAAGAATATATTGGAAATAGTAAAGCTCTTTATAAATTCTTTAGAAAGTTGATTTTAGATGAAAAGTGTTAATGACTTGAGAGCTAGGCTGGTGAAATTAGGGACACATAGTGTATTGATTTGAGGGAAATGTAAGAAATGAAATGATAGGATTAGATGGTTTATTGCTACGTGGATTCTTATTGTGTCACCCATTTCCACCCTTCATAGAATACTTCACTAAGATGCCTAGCTACAGCTAGAATCAGCTCACTTTCCCAGGATTATATCCTTTCATGGGAGGCTCAGATCCAATGACTAATTAGCCTGGGGCAATAACTGTTTGTTAAGGAACAGCCATAGAATGAGCTGAGTTGCATCTCAATTATTTTTCCACCTGTCCTACTTCTTTTTCTTTTTTTTTAAACTTTATTTAAAGAGGGAGGGGAAGCAAAACAGAAAAAAGGGTAGAAACAATACAGAATTTCAAAAAAAATAAACAATAAGAAATCACTATTTGATACATTACATATTGTCTTCTCGGATATAGTTGTTCAAGTTACAAAATTAAAGCATACAAAGCGGACATTCGAACAGTGAGGCTGCAAACAGTTCTGTTCACAAATCTAACAAAAACTTAGTAACATGGTTATTAATCCTACAAACTTAAGTTATCTCTTTTAGAGCACTTTCTTTTCCTCCTCTTGCTTTTTTAAAAAAAATTTTTATTTAAAGAAAAAACTTTGAAACAGAAAGAGGGTAGAAACAACACAAACATCTCAAAAACAAAACAGAAAAAAAAAACAAAAATAGTAACCAGTAAAAAATCACTAGCTGACAATTACACAATTTCCTGTTAGCTGCAGTTGTTCAAGTTACAAAAGTAAAGTCCACAAAGTGGACATTCAAACAGTGAGACTGCAGTCAGTTTTGCTCATCTATCCAACTAAAACTTAAGCAACATGGTTATTAATTCCACACACTCAAACATACATGCAGTTATATCCTTTAGAATACTCTCTTTTCCTTTTTTTTCTTTACAGTAACTATAATCCATTCTTGCAAACTACTTAGAAGTTCTACACATGTATAAGTCTCTACACATATA
The DNA here is from genome assembly GCA_004027455.1 of Hydrochoerus hydrochaeris. NCBI lineage: Eukaryota > Metazoa > Chordata > Mammalia > Rodentia > Hydrochaeridae > Hydrochoerus > Hydrochoerus hydrochaeris. Next base: position 302,895 of record PVLA01001813.1, on the reverse strand, counting down.
CCTAGCCTTTCTGTATTAGAGGGAGAAACAAATCAAAACAAGTCAGCAATACAAATTCCTAGAGAAACACAAAATGAAAAGAACATGCAAAAACACTACACTAGGTGATCTATGGTAGTCACTATGATGTCTCTTGCTATTTTCAATAAAATTGTCTATATCATCAAATACAATATAAACTTAGCATTGCTTTACACTATTAATAAAACCTAAACATTGGAGACATTATAGGATTACAAAGGCAGTTAACAATCAAACCAGAATGGGTATCCTATTGAATCCTGTCATCTTCAGAGTAGTTGCCCTTACTCTCAGACTTGACACTCTCAAGCATACCAGATTCAAATAAAATCAGTCAAGATAAAACAGTGATATAACCAATTTTCTCTGTCTTATCTCTGCCATGCTATTTTTCCATTATTTGTTTACTTTTCTCCTTCATTCCACTGTCTGCCCCTTTCTTTGAGGCCTTTCTGCCATTATTCCTGGAACCCTGGTGATTTTCTTCTCTCTCTCTAGAATGTCCTTCAGTATTCTTTGTAGGGTTGGATTGGTGGTCACAAACTCCCCCAGTTCCTCTTTGTCATGGAAATATCTTGTCTCTCCATTAATTTTGAGAGATAGTTTTGCAGGGTACATCATTCTGGGTTGGAGGTTATTTTCTTTCAGGGCTTGGAATATTTCACTCCAAGCTCTTCTTGATTTGATGGTTTGCATTGAGAAGTCCACTGTGATTTTGATGAGTTTTCCTTTATAGGTAATCTGTTTCTTTTCTCTGACTGCTTTTAATATTCTGTTCTTGTGATGGATTTCTGGGATCCTAATTATTATATGTCTGGGTGTAGAACTGTTTGGGTTGTAGCTGGCTGGAGTTCTATATGCCTCATTTATCCATTACCTATGTTTGGGAAGTTTTCCTTAATTATTTCTGTGAATAGACTTTTTATTTCATTTATATTTATGGCTGCATCTTCATTCACATATTTTATACTTAGGTTATAAATCCTCTTGTTATCCTCTAGCCTTTGTATTGTTGCTTCCTGGTTCCTTGTTATTTTTAAGAGATCCTTTCATGATCATACTTTGGAAATCTATCTTCAAGTTTTGAAAATTTGTCTTTAGTTTCTGTTAAAAGGTTTTGCCAGGTTTCAATGGAGTTTTTAATTTGCTGATATTCTCTTTGGATCTGTTTCATATATTCTAGATTTTGTTTATATTCTTCATCAAAGGCTTCTCTCCTTTCTCTGGGTTCCTCTATTCTTTCATTTGTGCCTACTTGAGGATTACCCAGGATTTCTTTTATTAATCTTCTTATATCTTGCTTCACCTGAGTTAGAATTTCAGATTTAAATTCAATGATGAGGTCACGGATGTATTTCTTTATTTCCAGTGAGGCTGTCTCTGACATTACAGGTTTTCTGCTCTCAACCTCCTCTGCATTTACCTCTGTTGGACTCAGTTTCCCTGGTTCCACAGTTGGGGACCTTTTGCTTTTTCTCTGTCTTGTCATGTTTCCGGCCCCCTTCAGACAGGTGGGTGGTGGATGTGTCTGGGCCTTTCATATTGCTTACAGTTTTTCTGCAGCGCACTTGCTAGGGAAGTACCACCCCCCTCCCCGTCCACTGCGAATCTGCGAGTTGCACGCTGAGAGCTGGCTCCTCCCCCTACTCCAGTCAACCAGTTTATGCTTCAACAAGTTTGTGTGTTCCCTGGGGATGCCACTGGCCCAGAAAAGCCTGGACCCCGGCTATTGGGTTTCAACCAGGGGAGTGGCCCTGCCCGAGCAGATCCCACCAATCTGCTTTGGACTAGGAGTCAACAGCATAGGCTGCCTTGGGTTTTGATTCAAGCTGGCCCTGCCCATCTCCAAAATGTCACCCAGCCAGTCCTCCTGGTTTGGAGATTCCAGTTCCAATCACTCACCAAAGTTCGTGCAGCTTGACTGGCTATTTCCACTCCCTGTTTCAGCGCCTCCTCCAACCGAGGGTCTGGAGCTCACCAACCCCCACTCTCAGCAGGGCTGATCTCAGCTCCATCGTGAGTCACCTGACTTTAAGACGTGCCAGTACAGTGATCAGGGCTTGCCCAACTCCAGCTCTCTGTTCGTGCTTCCTTTTCTTCTTCCTTTTTTCTTTTTGTTTTTCCTCAGTTCCTTCCTGGGTTGTGAGAATTCCTCTCCTTTTGTCTGGCTTTCTCCATGTTGCCAGATTCCAGCGTCTGAGTTGTTTTTATTTATTTTTTTCCTCAGAGAGGCTCTCTTGTGCCGCCACTCAGTCGGCCATCTTGCAATCTCCCCCTCTGTCCTACTTCTTTTTCACTCTTTTCTCAACTATTGATTCCAACAATGCTCTATAATAAATTCCTCTATGCTAATTTCCATTTTAGAGTTAGTATCAAAGCAACCCAAATCTATGATCATTGGTTAGGGGGTGGAGGTATGTAGTGAAGAGGGAATAATATAATAGACTCCCATTTTTCTTCCTTGAGAATAAATATGTAATTTGATGAGATGGGGAATCACAGAAACAAGCAAACAAACAAACATGTATTTGCAGAAGAAATAAGAAATCTTAGGTGCTGACATGATTTGTTAGTCATTTCATCTCTTCAGATCTGCATGCTGAAGAAAAACCATGGAGATTGAGAGTAAGGAAGGCAGGTGAGGAATTAGAGAATTAAATATCTGAAATAATCAGTGAAAACAAAAATAAATTGACTAGAAAATGAAGCCAAGTCACAAGCTTTAAAACTTGCTGGAGAAGATACAATATAGCACCTATGCTACATGAATTCTTTTGAACATGAGAAAAGCTATGAAAGGATACCATAGCATACTATCTCCTTTTAGCATGAGGCCTAAAATCCAATTCACTGGTGAGAAAGTCTAGGACTACATTCTCTGCTGGTCTTGAAACTAGTTAAAAATATTTCTGTAGCCCCAAAATTCAACCAGCTAAGAGGCACTAAGAAAACATTTCAGTTCACTTGACATGAATACAACAAAGAATGCATCTCAAATTAAGTATCTCTGGATGTGAAAGCATTACAGTACAGTAATTTTGTGCTGTCTTGTAAGGTCGAGAGTGTACTTTGGCTTCCATGTGATACTCAACTGAAAACATCTGCACTTCTTACTGATGCAATAGAAAGCTTCATGTAATATTTGGCATGAAATGATTGACTACCCTAGAAGCCATCAAAGAAGAGCCTCTTCATGTGTTTTTTTTGGATCTGTTTGGCAGAGAAATAAATCTACCCTTGCTGCACCATGAATTCCCTGGTCAGAAAATTTTTACTGAAAAGAAAAGCATCTCAGTCAGTCATGACTTATTTTTTATTGACCAGAAACTGGACCACAGTCTCAATTTCTAAACAAGGTAAAATAAAATAAGACCTGTGGTTGAGAATCCTTTAAGTGTTTACAATGCCATTTTCAGAATTTATTTTATTTATTTTTTGGTTCAGAAGATATTAGATACCTATGGTATAAATTGGAGTTATGGATCGAACTGAAGCTCAGAATCAACACACAATAAATATTTATGCTTCTACTTGTGAGAAACATTGAGTTGGAGCATGAGCTCACAGTTGCTGGAACTAAAAATCTCTGAATGAGATGCGATGGCTTCAGTTTGTCCCCACAGAGCTTCTGTTTAAAGCACACACTGTGAGCTGCAGCAGCTGGTTCCTTTGTTTTCTAGCATTAGGTTGATTTTGACCAATGAGAGGAATTTCCTGGAGATTTGATGAGAAGGAAAAATATTCTCAGGGTTTTGTCCCCACCCATCTTTCTGGAAACCTGCTGTAGACTGACCCTGCACATGGACGGTCACAGCTCCTATCAGGGGAACTTCTTGCTTCCAGAAATCACTCTCTTACTTTACTGCCTACAGGTTTTGGAATGGTGAAAGTGCCACAGTGTTAGTAGTCTGGGGTACTGAATTTTTTCTTTACATTTCCCTGCTGGTGTCACAGCACTGTCAAAAATCACTTTATGAATTCCTCCTTTAATTAATGAATTTTAATGTGCCACTTGGTTACTGAGAATTGAACTCACAATCTTGCGCTTGCCAGGCAGGCGTTTGTGCTGCTTAGCTATATCCCCAGAGAATTAATGAATTTTAATGTGCCACTTTTTTCTCTAGTGACACTCTGAGTTCCTAAATTAAAGTTTAATATATTATTCTTAGTTATTGTGCAACTTTGCTCAAAATAATGTTACCAAAAGTAAAATTCAATTAATTTTGAATGATATAATGTCTTTTTCCATGTTTGTCTAAACTTCTAAATATATACATTCATTAAAACATAAGATTTATATTTTTAGTGCCTCCCTACTATTTATATAGAACAGGGCACAAAATTGATTTAAAAATTAAACCAGCTTTCAAGATACTACAGTAGGAAAGAAGAGCTTGTAACAAGGATGAACAATGTAAACTAGAAAATGTATTTAAAAATATTTTTAAAAAACTTTGGAAATTCAGCAAAATCTCAGTATTTCTGATTATTGGTTTTATTTTTTATTTTTACTTTTTCAAGACAAGGTTTGCTATGCAGCTCATATTGGCTTTGAACTCACTTTGTAGCACAGGCTGGCCTTGAACTTGCAGCAATTCTCCTGCCTCAGCCTCCGGAGTGCTGGGATTATTGGTTTGTATCATCACACCTGGCTCTCATTATTACTTTTATTTATAACTTTATTTTACATGCTTCTTTGATCTCCTCTATAGTTTACAGTAGCCCATTTTGTGTACTTTGTTTTTATCTTTTTCTGGTAATTTGGATAGATATAGCCTGATTGCATATATTTTTAATTTAAAACCATCTCTAATTCATACATTTGAACATTATCTGTTACTGCCAGTTAATAAAAGATGAAGAATTGGTATATGTGAAACTTCCTTCCACCTATGGCCTTTATAGGAGATCTGTCTCTTTTCTCTGACAGGCTTTAATATTCTGTTCTTGTGCTGAATTTCTGGGATCTTGATTATTATAAGTCTGGGAGTAGATATACTTTGGTTATGGATAATTGGAGTCCTATGTGCCTCACTTATCTGCATGCCAGATCCATTTCCCATTTTGGGGAAGTTTTCTTCTATTATTTCTGTGAATATCCTTTTAATTTCATTTGTGTTGACCTCCTGCTTCTTCACTGACCCCTATCACTCTTAATTTATGCTTCTTTGCATCATCTTGCAGCCACTGAATTGTTATTTCCTGATTTCATATTATTTTTAAGAGCTCTTTCCTTTCATGATCACTAACTGCAATCCTATCTTGAAGGTTTGAAAGTCTATCTTCAATTTCTTTGAAGCTTTTTTGCCAGCTTTCGATTGAAATTTTCAATTTCCTGCGTCTCTCTTTGAATGTGTTTCATGCATTGTAATTCCTATATACATTCATTCAAGGTTTCCATCATTTTCCTGTGCTCCTCTTTTTTGTCTAGGTCTTCTTTAGACGTACTGAATAATTCTTTAAGTATGTTTGTGATTTCTTCTTTTATCTGAGACATTATTTCTGATTTGACTGCTTTTACAATCTCATAAATTTGTTTCCTTACTTCAGGTGCTATCCTTTCAGATTTCAGGTATGTGACTTCTGTTTTCTTCCATGGCTTTATCTCCCAGATTTATTCTGTGTGGGTTAGAGTTCTGAGTTTACCTTTTGCTCCTTCATCTTGACATTTTCTGGGGTCCTCCCAACAAGCTGGTTGTGGGGCTCCAGGCACTTCCCATGTTGGCTGACCCTAGGCAGTGTAGGGGGTGGGGCAGGCACCCGGGTTCCTCTAATTCCAGATTTACAGGAGGCAGCAGGGTGTGGATTGGGCTTCTTCAGACCTATGCAGCTACACTGGGGCTTCACTGATGATCAGGGGTGTATGGAGATGGGGCTGCTTCTCTCAGTATGGAATTCCCATGATAGTGGCAGACACACAGGGGTGTGTTTGTCTGATTCTGCTAATGGGTGATGGCTGCCTGAGGGAACCAAGCACCTCCAAAGGTTGCCTATGGATGCACGCCTCTTACCTGGCTGTGTGTCCCTGCTCCTGCTGGATGCCTGCAGGAAAGAGCCTTCTGGTGGCAGCTCCCTGAAGGTGAAGGTGGATCTGCTGGTTCTCTCTGCCCACACTGACCACCTGCAAGATGTGGCCTTTTGGCAGTGGTGCACAGCAGGCAGAGATGAATTTGTCTGTCTCCCTTGGCCGGCTCTGGGCATGCTCAAGAAAGGGCTTTTCAGTGGTGGTGCCCAGCAGGCTGAGGCAAATCTTTTGGATCTCTCTGCCCTTGCTGGGCACACAGAGGAAAGGGCCTTCCAGTGGTGGCACCCCGCAGGTAGTTGTGGATTCTCTCAAAGATTTATATTTTGAGCTACAGAAACTTTTTTCAGGCTTATTGTCTTCAGAATTATATAAATATAGCCTGAAAACACAATTTTAAATGGTAGCACATGCTGTTTGTTATAACATCTTACCATTTATGATTGCCTTTTAAGTCATAGAAAGATGAAATAAAATACTGTCTTATACAGTTCAACAAACAAAAAATCTTTTATAGCATTTAACTTAGTAAACTCTTTTGTAATCCAAGCCCTTGCTGTAGAAATATAACTTAGAATAAATTGAACTTAGAGTAAACTTAAAACCCAGTCAAACAAGATGATTTGTGGTTAAAGCAAATGTTCTAAAATGAATATTTAATTTTCTTCACTATAAAATATGTAAAAAAACTTTGATTACCTAATATATTGCATAACATAGCATTTAAACTATAATGCAAAAGTATAATAAAATAAACTGAAAGACTCAATGAGGAAATCATTTGTTACAAATTTCCTTTTGTCATTTCTTGTTTTTCACTACATGGGTATGGTAGCTTACTAATACTGGCTAATTACACTTTAATGAATATTTAAGACAGTTACTTGGTTTCCCTCTTTTCAAATTATTTCCTTTCATGATTAAGAATCATTCTTTTTGGCTGCTTCTGAACCCACTGACCCACCACCCCTGGGTACCCTCCCCATCTCCTGGACCTAGTATTGTTGCTGATCTTTGGCTCCCACTCCTCCAACCAGAACCTTGGACTATAGTGGACTAACCATGATGGGTTGATGGGAGACTCAGTAACCCCTCATGCAAACAGAGGACCTCAGCAGCCTTCCATCAGTGTAGTGAGTTTGCTCCTAAAATAGAGTAAACAGGAGCAGTAGTGAAGCTCCCTCCAGGTGTAGGACCTTGGTGAGCCTGGCAAGAGTGTGGGTGAGTCCTTCCTCCATACCGAGAACATCGGACAGGTTGAGGAGTGTGCCAATCAGGCCTCCACCAACCTGGAGAAAACTAAGAGGGCTTATGAGACCCCCAGTGACACAGTAGGGTCCTAGCCAAGACAAATGCTATAGACAGGGAGACCTGGTGGCCTGTAACATTCTGAAGATATAGCAGCAGCAGGGACTAAGGGTTGACTTACAACAACACTACAGCCTAGTCAGCCTAGGAAGAATATATGACTCACTCAACAGGCCCTGCATGAGGAATTCAGGTGACTGGCCCTCCTCTTCATTGTGGTACCTAGCAATCAGGCAAACATCAGCCACACAGAAGGACTCTAAGATGCACACTACTGACAGTTGAGACTACTGGGATTGAAAAACCAAATATTAGCCTGAAAAGTAAAATGACAAAACAAAAAAGTAAAATGCAATCTCAAAGATTTAGTCCATCAGGAGCAAGTACAGGAGAAATTGACATAGAGGACTTTAAATGTCAAACACCTGAAATCTCTGAAAATATAGGAAGTGAAATAAAGAAACAAATCCATGAGAGCAAATAGGAAATCAAATTAGAAATAGTCTACCATCTAAAGACAGAAATAACAACTTTAGTAAAGGAGTTATTCAGTGCAGCTAGTGAAGAAATAGATGAAAAGTACAGGAGCATGGGAAATTGATTGAAACTTCAAATGAACAATATAGAAAATAAGCAGAATCTATGAAACAATTTCAAAGAGATATCCAAGAAATAAAAATTTTATTGAAAGCTGACAAAACTGTTTAAATGAATTTGAAGATAGAATTTTGGACCTTGAGGACAGGATTGCAGTTAGCAATCATGGAAGGATACAACTTTTAAAAAGAACAAAGCACCATGAAACAACAATTCAGCAGCTTCAATATGATGCCAAGGGAAACAATATAAGACTAATAGGGATCAATGAAGATGCAGGATTCAACACGAATGACATCAGTAAATTATTCAAAAAATTAATACCAGAAAATTTCCCAAACATGGGGAAAAATATGGTATATAGAGAAGTGAGTCATATAGAATGCAAAATAGTCACAACCAACATAAATTGACACCCAGACATATAATAATTAAGATCCCAGAGCTGCAGCATAAAAGCAGAATACTAAAAGCTGTTAGAGAAAAGACACAACTCACCTATCAAGGAAAACCCATTATAATCATGGCAGACTTTTCAGCACCAACTTTCAAGTTAAGATGAGCTTGGAGTGAAGTATTTCAAGCCCTGAAAGAAAAAAACTTTCAAGCCAGATTGATGTACCCTGCAAAACTTTCTTTCAAATTTAATGGAGAGACAAGATATTTCCATAACAAAGAACAACTGAAGAAATTCATGTCCACCAAACCAACCCTAGAAAGAGTACTGAAAGACATACTAGATAGAGATAAAAATGACCATGATCTCCAGAGCAACAACAGAAAGAAACCACCAGTCAGGGCAAGCAATTAAACAAAGGGGAAAAGCAGAGAACCAACATTACAAAATTGAGCCAGTACATATCCGTTATTTCCATCAACGTAAATGGCCTCAACTTACCTATTAAAAGAAATAGGTTGACAGAATGGATCAAGAAACAGGATCCCACAATATGCTGTATACAAGAAACACAGCTGACTCAAAAGGAAACTCATAGATTAAAAGTCAAAGGATGGAAAACAATATTCCATGCAACAGGAACCCAGAAAAAAGCAGGGATAGCCATTCTGTTTGCAGAAAATGTGAACTTCAAACCTAAAATGATTAAAAGAGGTAAAGAAGATAACTATTTAATTGTTAGTGGAAAAATTCAAGAGGAAGAACTAACAATTATAAATATACATGCACCAAATACAGGAGCACCCAACTATACAAGACAAATACTAATGGACATGAAAAACCAAATACACAAGAACACAATTGTAATAGGGGACCTTAATGCCCCATTGTCACAAAGAGATAAATCAACTAGATAAAAAGTCAGCAAAGAAATAATAGAACTGAATCAAACCTGTGAATAAATGGACTTGGTAGATTTTTACAGAGTGTTCCACCTGACCACATCAGAATACACATTCTTCTCAGCCATGCATGGGACATTCTCCAAAATAGACTGTATATTATCCCACAAAACATTCTTAAGTAAATGTAAAGTGATTGAAATTACCTCATGCATATTAGCTGACCATAGTACACTGAAATTGGAAACTAATGGCAAAAGTAATTGCAAAACCTGCACAAATACATGAAAATTAAGTAACCTTCTGAAGAGCCAGTGGGTTACAGGTGAAATTAAAAAAGAAATGAAGGAATACCTACAATTCAATGAAAATGTGAATGCAACATACCGTAACCTGTGAGATGCAATGAAAGTGGTCCTAAGGGGAAATATATAGCAATAAATTGTCATATCAAGAAAACAGAATGACCACAAATAAACAACCTAATGCTTCATCTCAAGCTTCTAGAAAAAGAAGAGCAATAAAATCCAAAGCTCATAGAAGAGAAGAAATTGTAAAAATCAGAGTAGAAATTAATGCAATTGAAAATAAAAAAGAACAATACAAAGAATTAATGAAAGAGCTGTTTTTTGGAGAGACTAAACAAAATTGATAAACTCCTGGCCAACCTTTTTAAGAAAAAGAAAGAAGAAAATTCAAATCCACACATTAAGGACTGAAAAGAAGGAAATTACCACAGATCCCATGGAAATTCAAAAGATCATGAACACCTACTTTGAAAATCTCTACTCACATAGTGTGGAAAACACAGAGGAAATGGAAAGATTTCTAGAAACATATGAACTATCAAAGCTCAATCAAGTAGATATAACAATTTTGAATAACCCAGTATCAGCTATTGAAATTGAAAACATGATTAAAAACTTACCAACAAAGAAAAACCCAGGTCCTGATGGATTCATGGCTGAATTCTACAAGAAATTTAGAGAAGAACTGATGCCAATACTGCTTAAACTCAATGAAATTGAAAGAGAAGCAGTCCTCCCTAACTCATTCCTGGAGGCAAGTATTACTGTTACCAAAACCAGAAAAAGACACAACCAAAATGGAGAACTATAGGCCAATCTCACTAATGAACACTGATGCAAAGATTCTCAATAAAATACTGGCAAACAGAATGCAGTAAATCATCAAGAATATTATACATCATGACCAAGTGGGATTTATTCCAGCAATGCAGAGATGGATTGACATATGCAAATCAATAAATGAAGTCCATCATATCAATAGAGCCAAAACCCAAAAACACATGATCATCTCAATAGATGTATAAAAAGCTTTTGATAAAGTCCAACACTTGTTCATGATAAAAATCCTACAGAAACTCAGAATAGATGGTATCTGCCTCAATCTCATAAAGGCCATTTATGACAAAACAACTGCCAACAATATACTAAGTGGACAAAACCCTAAAGCTTTCATTCTAAAATCAGGAACAAGACAAGGAAGTCCACTATCACCACTCCTATTCAATATAGTTCTGGAAATATTAGCCAGAGCAATCAGACAAGAGAGAGAAACAAAAGGAATAAAGATAGGAAAGGAAGACATTAAATTATCACTATTTGCAGATGACATGATACTCTACATAGAAGATCCCAAAAACTCCATTTAAAGACTACTAGAGGTAATAAATTCAGCAGCATAGCTGGATACAAAGTCAGCACTCAAAAATCAATAGCATTCCTGTACACAAACAAAAACTCACTGAGAGAGAAATTGTGGAAATATCACCTTTCACAATAGCATCTAAGAAATGAAATACTTAGGAATCAACCTAACCAAGAATGTAAAAGTCCTGTATGCTGAAAATTATACTACTCCAAAATACAAGATTGATGACAATGTTTAAAATAGAAGGATATTTCTTTCTCTCAGTTAGGAAGAACCAACATCATGAAAATGTCCATACTCTGTTATACAGATTTAATGCAATCCCAATCAAAATATCATGAACATACCTCACAGATCTGGAAAAAACATTCCTAAAATTCATTTGGAAACAGAAGAAACTAGAATAGCAAAGGTGATTCTGTGCAACAAAGGCAAGGCAGTAGGTATCTGAATTTCTGACTTTAAACTATATTACAAAGATACAGTGATAAAATCAACATGGTACTGGCAATGAAATAGATCTGAGGATCAATGGAACAAATTAGAAGATTCAAACACAACTACAAAGACACTCAGCCTCCTGATATTTGACAAAGCAGCTGAACATGTTCACTGGAAGAAGGATAGCCTCTTTAATAAATAGTGTTGGAAAAATTGGCTCTCCACATGCCAAAGACTGAAACTAGGTCTAAGCCTATCACCATGCACAAAACTAAAGTCAAAATGGATCAAAGATCTAAATATTAAAACAGAAACACTAAATCTACTGGAAGACAAGGTAGGTAGAAATCTTGGAGACATAGGGATAGGCAGAGAATTCATGAACAAAACACAAACTGCATGGGAAATACTTCAATGAATCAACAACTGGGATCTCATATTACTAAAAAGATTTTGCACTACAAAAAAAAAATCACCAGCAAAGTGAAAAGAAAACCCATAGAATGAGAATGAATTTTAGCCAGCAACCCCTCATAAAAAGGACTTATATCCAGAACATATAAAGAATTGAAAAAAATCAAGCCCCCCAAATTCAAAAACTGTCTCCAAAAGTGGGTATCTGAGATGAACACACGTTTTTCAGATGAAGATATACAAATGGCAAATAAATGCATGAAGAAATGTTGGCCATCACTGGTCATTCAACAAATACAAAATAAAATAGCATTGAAATTTTGTCTCACTCCAGAAAGAATGGCTGCTGTCAAGAAATTAACTGATACCAAATGCTGGTGAGGCTGTGAGAAAAAAGGAACAGTGCTCCACTGTTGGTGGGAGTGTAGACTGGTGCATCCACTATGGAAATAAGTGTGGAGATTTCTCAAAAAACTATGATTGGAAGTTCTATTCAATCCAGCTATTCTCCTCCTGGGTATTTTCCCAGAAAAATGGAAAATGTCATGTCACAGCAATATATATGCACCCATGTTCATAGCAGCACAATTTATAGTAGCTAAATCTTGGAAACAACCAAAATGCCCATCAACTGCAGAGTAGATGAAAAAGATGTGGTTTTTTTATACAATGGAATATTACTCAGCTATAAAAGGGTGATCTTGAGGCTTTTATAGGTAAATGGAGGCAACTTGAGACTATCCTCATACGTGAAATAAATGATTCATAGTTGTAAATAACACATTGTATCTCTAATGTAAAAAGTAGTAAAACCCAAAGGAGTAATAAGATTCAAAATGTAGGGCTGGGGATTTAGCTCAGTGGCTTAACCTCCTGCCTAGCAAGCATGAGGTCATGAGTTCAATCCCCAGTACCAAAAAAAAAAAAAGATTCTAAATGTGTAATAGATATTGTAAAAATGAAAGGGAAGGAAAGTGCTCTAAAGGATATAACTCTATGTATGTTTAACTGCATAAGATAGATAACCATATTACTAAGTTTTTGTTGGATCATCAAAAGAATGGTTTGCACTGTCATTGTTGGATTGTCTGTCTGCTTTTTTAAAAAAATTTATTTTATTTTATTTTATTTTGTTTTTTGTGCTATGGGGGATTGAACTCATGACTGTGCACTCACCAAGCAGGTCCTTATACCACTGAGCTAAATCCCTGGCTGTCTGTCCACTTTTTATGCTTTGATTTTATAACTTGAACAACTATATCTAAGATGACAAGATGTAATTTATCAACTTGTGATTTTTTAAGTGTTATTATCTTTTTGAAATTCTGCATAATTTCTACCCTTTTTTCTGTTTTGCTTTTTTTCTCTAAATAAAAATAAAAAATCATTCTTTTGGGCTTGGTGGAACACATCTGTAATCCCAACACTTGAGAAGCTATGGCAGGAGGATCACTGTGCATTTGAGTCCAACCTAGGCTACATAGTGAGTTCAAGGCCATCCAGCATTACATAGTGAGACATCATTAAAAAAAATCATCTTTTAAAAACAATTTTATTAGAGTTCAAGTGATTAATTGTTTTTTAATGATAAGCTACTTTCTCTTAGGAAGTTTAAATGCACAATTTATCTCTTTAACCCTTTTTTGGGTAAAAAGAGAATTTGCCTCATTTCATAGTTGGTATAACAGAACTGGTGATTGAAACTTTGCAATCTTGGACATGAACACATTTATAGGTAGTTAGATATAGTTAGATCTATGGTGAAATTGAAAGAGCATTGAACAGAGGAAGTTGCACTCTATTCTTAGCTCTGCAGTATGTATCTGTAATCACATTAGAAATCTCTTCCCTTCAGGTCTAATTGTCATATACAAAAACTAGGTATGGATCAGATGGCATCTGAACACTATCTTGTTGTTAGTTCTTTGTAACAAGGAGCTACACTGCAAAATTTCAAGAAGAAAATAAAAACTTTGTTTTTTTCTTTCTTGAGAACTCAGTGGTCATGGTTTTTTACATGTGTGTACAAGATTTTAAGTTAGCAAGCAATTGACTGGAACATTGAACACCCTGTTTTAACTATCAAGCTGAAATGATGAGATTTTCCTGGAATAAAGTCTACATAAATAAATTTCCAAAACACTCTATGGGATTCTAATCTGCTGTCTATAAATTATTATACAGACCCAACACTTTAACAGTCCAAGTTATTTTTACAAGTTGGGTTGACATTCAAAGGTATGTCATGCCTTCATGTTAGTCAGCTCAATGGACAGTTGCATACACAAGATTATTTTTAACTGTTTTTATTCACTGTTAAGACTATTAAAACCCTTGCATATGAAATGGAACACTTGACATTGTAAACCAATTTAGAAATCTTTGAATATAATGAAGATATAAAAGTTAAATGGACTTCTCATAAAAGCACTGTCCAAGGTTGATATATTCTGGCATTTAGAGACCTATCCTATAAAATGACAAACAAAACTGATTAGGCATGAAGGATTGTTCTGAGTAGATCTCCAGCCCAAAATATTCTAGCTAATTGAAGAACAAGAACAGAACAACTTCTCTGCTGTTTCTAAAATTACAGCTGTATTGTCTGCACACTTATGCAGGATCTGTGATTTGTGTCTGGTGCAATCATTTCAAAGTCACCCAAAAGGAACAGGACACAGTGAATACTATTCCAGGTACTTTTCTGGCCTCTCAAATGTAGGACAGAGTGATAATAAGATGAAACAAATATAGACCAGCCTAATTACTGGCCTCATTTCCAAGAGAATTTCTGGTTCATGTTGCTCTAGATGACAAAATTAATACAGTCTCAAAAAAAATTGTCATAAATTTGAGTTTTAGAGTGGTTCTAGACAAAGGATATTTGAGAGTATTACATTAATTGATAATATTCATAAGGATGGAATGATGGAATCAAAGTTAAACACTACATTCAACAAGCAGAAATATGACTACAATTTTATCTTGCTTTGATGAAGTCTTGGATACTTAGGAGTTACTGCTCAAGACCTGCAAAGACTTGATAAATTAAGTGCTATATTTCTGTCTTTTCTCTCAGCTCATGGTCCTAACACTTGTAGGTCACTGGATGATCTCTGAATCATTGTTTGGATGGAAACAGTATATCCAAATTTGGCTTTTGCCACTCTGCTACATTTTCTCCAAGTTTCTTAATTAGGTCTTTACAGACAAAATGAATTTTAAACAAATAGGGACTCAAAACAAATGTCTCATAAAATCTATTTGTCTTCACTCTGAGATAAGGAAACCCTAAGTCTAAGTAAAATCATTGCTAACATAAAATTATGAAAAATTTTGTAAAAGACTAGTAATCTACAGTTAAGATTCTAAATGGTCTCAAGCATTAGTTGAGGTTAGAGGGAGAAGGGGGAGAAAAGTAAAATTGAGCTAAGATTTGTTTTGTGTGTCAAATGCTTGATATGGTGGGATTAATTATAGTCATTGAAAGTTTGAAATAAGATATGAAAATTGAAAATCACCAGAGGCACAAAAGTTAGAAAATTATCAAATTCTAGATGGTACATGAAAGAAAACAACAAACAGCACAAATGTCTCATCTCCCAATAAGATTTATTATATAATTAGTTGGAAAAAATGACAGAAATATGATCAACAGCTAAGTACTATGAATATATAAGGCTTAATCATTCTCTTTAAAAGATAGACCCTTAAAAACAGGGCAAAATAAAGCTAACAGATAAGTAAAAAATTAACAAAAGCAATTTTAAAAATTCCAAAAGCCCTTAAGTTTTTAATGTTCAAAAATAAGTTGAGAGCAGAAGCCTGCATCAGGTGTAGGCTGCCTGGAACCTCCCCCGAGGGCCCACCCTGCCACTGGGAACTTAGCTGAAGCCTGCATCAGGGGGAAGCTGCCCAGAACCTCCACTGTGGGCCCGCCCTGCCACTGGGAACTTAGCTGAAGCCTGCATCAGGGGGAAGCTGCCCAGAACCTCCACTGTGGGCCCGCCCTGCCACTGGGAACTTAGCTGAAGCCTGCATCAGGGGGAAGCTGCCCAGAACCTCCACCTTGGGCCTGCCCTGCTACCAGGAACATCAAGGAGGCCCATCCAAGACTCAAAACTGCCCTGGACTGCTTCTGCTGGGCCTGCCCTCCCACTTGGAACATCAGAAGACCTCAGCAGGCTCCAGTTAGTGTGAAAAAATTTGGAACTTTGCTCCCAGGTGGCGAACCTTGGACTACAGCAGATTAATTGTATTAGTGTGGTGAGTATACCCCTAAAATAGAGGTGTATAGGGAATAAATAGGGCCAGTAGTAAAACCCCCTCCAACTGTAAGATTTTGGTGAGTCTGAAAAGAGTGTGTGTGATACCCTCCTACACATAGAAAACATCAGGCAGAGTGACAATGACAAAATGAAAAATCAAAATTCAGTCTCAAACATATAATTCACCAGAAGCAAGTATAGGAGACATTGAAATAGAGGACCTCAAAAGTAACACACCAGGAATCTCTGAAAAGATAGCCAGTGAAATAAAAAAACAACTGCATCAGGCTATAGAGGAAATCAAAATAGGAGTACTCTCCCATGTAAAGATAGAAATAACAACTTTAGTAAAGGAGTTGTTGAATGCAGCTAAGGAAGAAATTGAGAAAAAAGTACATGAGCATGGGAAACTGATTGAAATTTTGAATGAACAATATAGAAAACAAGCAGAATTCATGAAACAAAAACAAAGAGACATCTAAGAAACAAAAAGTTCTATTGAAAACATGCAAAACTGCCTAAAGGAAGCTGAGGATAGGATTTTGGACCTTGAGGACAGGATCACAATTAGTGATTAGGAAAGGATAGAACTTTTAAAAATAACAAAGCAGTGTGAAGTGACAATCCAGAAGCTTCATGATGATGCCAAGAGCAACAATATAAGAATAATGGGAATTAGCAAAGATGTAGGAGTCCAGACATATGACATACGTAAAGTATTTACAGAAATAATAGCAGAAAATTTCCCAAACATGGAGAAAGAATCTGATATGCAGATAAGTGAGGCATATAGAACACCAAACAGTCACAATCAAATTAAATCCACACCCAGACACATAATAATTAAGATCTCAGACATACAGCAAAAAACCAGAATACTAAAAGGTGGCAGAGAAAAGATACAACTCACCTATCAAGGAAAGCCCATTAGAATCACGGCAGACTTTTCAGCACAAACCCTCAAGCCAAGAAGAGCTTGGAGTGAGGTATTTCAAGCCCTGAAAGAAAACAAACTTCAACCCAGACTGATGTACCCAAAAAAACTTTCATTCAAGTTTAATGGAGAAACAAGATACTTCCATGATGAAGAACAACTGAAGAAATTCATGTCCACAAAACCAACCCTAGAAAGAGTACTGAAAGACATACTAGACAGAGATAAAAATGACCACAATCCCCAAAACAACAACAGAAAGAAATCACCAGGTAGGATAAGCAACTAAATAAGAGGAAAAGCAGAAAGAAACAACTGGAACATAACATGGCAAAGTTGAGCCAGTACATATCAGTGCTATCCATAAATATAAATGGTCTCAATTCACCCATAAAAAGAAATAGATTGACAGAATGGATCAAGAAACAGGATCCCACAATATGCTGTATACAAGAAACACAGCTGACCCAAAAAGAAACTCATAGATTAAAAGTCAAAGGATGGAAAACAGTATTCCATGCAACAGGAACCCAGAAAAAAGCAGGGATAGCTATTCTGTTTGCAGACAACGTGAACTTCAAACTTAAAATGATTAAAAGAGATAGGGAAGGTCACTACATACTTGTTAGTGGAAAAATTCAAGAGGAAGAACTAACAATTATAAATATCCATGCACCAAATACAGGAGCACCCAACTATATAAGACAGATACTAAAGGACATGAAAAACCAAATACACAAGAACACAATTATAACAGGAGATCTTAACAGCCCATTGTCACAAAGAGATAGAGCAACTAGACAAAAAGTCAGCAAAGAAACAACAGAACTGAATCATACCTGTGAGCAATTGGATTTAGTAGATGTTTACAGAGTGTTTACCCAACCACATCAGAATACACATTCTTCTCAACTGCACATGGGACATTCTCCAAAATAGACCATATATTATCCCAGAAAACATTCTTAAGTAAGTGCAAAGGTATTGAAATCATACCATGCATAATATCTTACATAGTGCACTGAAATTGGAAATTAATGAAAAAAGAAATTGTAAAAACTGCACAAATACATGGAAATTAAATAACAGCCTTTTGAACAACCAGTGGGCTACAGATGAAATTAAAGAAGAAATAAAGCAATACCTACAATTCAAGGAAAACATAGAAACAACATACTGTAATCTGTGGGATGTAATGAAAGCAGTCTTAAGAGGGAAATATATAGCAAAACTGTCATATCAAGAAAACAGAACGAGCACAAATAAACAACCTAAGGCTCCATCTCAAGCTTCTATAAAAAGAAGAGTAAGCTAAACCCAAAGCTCACAGAAGAGAGGAAATTTTAAAGATTAGAGCAGAAATCAATGCAATTGAAACTAAAAAAACAACACAAAGAATTAATGAATTGAAAAGCTGTTTTTTGAGAGAATAAACAAAATTGAGAAACTCTTAGCTAACTTTATCAAAAGAAAGAAAGAAAAAAACCCAAATTCATGCAATAAGAACTGAAAAGGGAAAAATTACTATAGATCCCATGGAAATTCAAAAGATCATGAATATCTACTTTGAAAATCTCTACTCACATAGAGTGGAAAACACACAGGAAATGGACAGATTTCTAGAAACATATGAACTACCAAAGCTCAACCAAGAAGATATAGCAATTTTGAACAACCCAATATCAGCTATTGAAATTGAAAATGTAATTCAAAACTTACCAACAAAGAAAAGCCCAGGTCCTGATGGATTCACAGCTGAATTCTACAAGAAATTTAAAGAAGATTTGATTCCAGTACTCCTTAAACTCTTCAATGAAATTGAGAAAAAAAGCAATCCTCCCTAAATCATTCCTGGAGGCAAGTATTACTCTGATACCAAAAACCAGAGAAAGATCTAGCCAAAAAAGAGAACTATAGGCCAATCTCACTAATGAACATTGATGCAAAGATTCTCAACAAAATATTGGCAAACAGAATGCAGCAAATCATCAAGAAGATCATACATCATGACCAAGTGGGGTTCATTCCAGGAATGCAGGGAAGGTTTAACATGCACAAATCAATAAATGCAATACCATATCAACAGAGTCAAAAACAAAAACGACATGGTCATCTCAATAGATGCAGAAAAAGCTTTCGATAAAGTCCAACACATGTTCATGATAAAAACCCCTCAGAAACTCGGAATACACGGTGTCTACCTCAAGCTTATAAAGGCCATCTATGACAAACCAATAGCCAACATTATACTAAATGGCCAAAAACTGAAAGCTTTCATTCTAAAATCAGGAACAAGACAAGGATGTCCACTATCACCACTCCTTTTCAATATAGTTCTGGAAACACTAGCCAGGGCAATCAGACAAGAGAGAGAAATAAATGGAGTAAAGATAATAAAGGAAGAAGTTAAATTATCACTATTTGCAGATGACATGATACTCTATATAGAAGACCCAAAAAACTCCATTAAAAGACTACTAGAGGTAATAAACAAGTTCAGCAGTGTAGCTGGATACAAAGTCAACACTCAAAAATCAATAGCATTCCTGTTCACAAACAAAAACTCACTAAGAGAGAAATTATGGAAATATCACCCTCTACAATAACATGTAAAAAAATGAAATACTTAGGAATCAACCTAACTAAAAATTTAAAAGACCTATATGCTGAAAATTATACTATGCTGAAAAAGGAGATTGAAGAGGACGTTAGAAAATGGAAGGACATTCCTTGCTCTTGCTTAGGAAGAACCAACGTGAAAATGGCCATACTCCCAAAACTGTTATACATATTTAATGCAATCCCAATCAAAATACCATTGACATACCTCACAGATCTAGAAAAAACACTCCTAAAATTCATTTGGAAACAGAAGAAACCTAGAAGAGCAAAGGCAATTCTAGGCAACAAAAGCAAGGCAGGAGGCATCTCAATTCCTGACTTGAAATAGTACTATAAAGCCACAGTGATAAAATCAGCTTGGTACTGGTAAAGAAATAGACCTGAGGATCAATGGAACAGATTAGAAGATGCAAGCACAACTACAAAGACACTCAACCACCTGATATTTGACAAAGGGGCTAAATATGTCCCCTGGAAGAAGGATAGTCTCTTTAATAAATTGCGTTGGAAAAATTGGCTCTCCACATGCCAGATGGAAACTAGATCCAAGCCTATCACTATGCACAAAACTAAAGTCTAAATGGATCAAAGACCTCAATATTAAAACAGAAACACTAAATCTACTGGAAGACAAGGTAGATAGAAGTCTTGGAGACATAGCAGTAGGCAGAGAATTCATGAACAAAATGCAAACTGCATGGGAAACACTTCAAAGAATCAACAAATGGGATCTCATATTATTGAAAAGTTTCTGCACTTCAAAGGAAATCACCAACAGAGTGAAAAGAAAACCCACAGAGTGGGAAAGAATTTTAGCCAGCAACCCCTCAGACAAAAGACTTGTGTCCAGAACATATAAAGAATTGAAAAACATCAAGCCCCCCAAATTCAAAGACCCTCTCCAAAAATGGGCATCTGAGATGAACACACAGTTCTCAGGGAAAGATATACAAATGGCAAATAAATACATGAAGAAATGTTTACCTTCACTGGTCATTCGAGAAATGAAAATTAAAACAATATTGAGATTCCACCTCATTCCGGAAAGAATAGCTGCCATTAAGAAATCAACTGATAACAAATGTTGGCAAGGCTTCAGGGAAAAAGGAACACTGCTCCACTGTTGGTGGGAATGTAGACTGGTGCAACCATTGTGGAAATCCATATGGAGAATTCTCAGAAGACTAGGATTGGAAGCTCCTTTGAATCCAGTTATTCCACTCCTGGGTATTTTCCCCTAAGAACTGAAAAGTTCTTATCACAGTGATATATGTGCACCTATATTCATAGCTGCACAATTTGTGATAGCTAAATCCTGGAAACAACCAAGATGCCCATCAACTGCAGAGTGGATGAAAACGATGTGGCATTTTTATACAATGGAATATTACTCAGCTATAAAAAAGGATGATCTTGAGGCCTTCATAGGTAAATGGAGACAACTTGAGACTATCCTCATTAGTGAAATAAATAGGAATCATATTTATAAATATCTTATTGTGTCTCTAGTGTAAAAAGTAAATAAGAACTACAAGTGTAATAAAACCAAAATGTGTATTTGCTATTGTAAAAAAGAGGAAAAGAAAGTGCTCTAAGGGATATAACTGCATGTATGTTTGATTGTGTAAAATAGATGACCATATTGCTGAATCTTTGTTGGATCTTTGAGCAGAACTGTTTGTAGTCTGACTGTTTGAATGTTTACTATGTACCCTTTAACTTTGTAACTTGAACAACTACATCCAGGATGACAGTATGTAATTTATAAACTACTGATTTCTTAGTGGGGCTTTTCTCATTTTCCTTTCTTTTCTTTCTTTTCCTTTCTTTCTTTTAGAATTCTGTATTGTTGCTACCCTTTTTTCTGTTTTGCTCTTTTTTGTTCTCTTTAAACAAAATTTTAAAAATGTATAATTGCTATTGTGAAAAAAGAGGAAATAGGAAGTGCTATAAAAGATATAGCTGCATGTATGTTTAGATATGTGGGATTGATAACCATATTTCTAGGTTCTTGTTGGATTGCTGAACAGATCTGTTTGCACTCTCACTGCTTGAGTGTGCACTTTGTGTGCTTTAATTTTGTAACTTGAAAAACTATTTGTAAAAGAACAATATGTAATTTATCAACTAGTGATTTCTTACTGTTTATCTTCTTTTCTTGAAATTCTGTAGTATTTCTACCTTTTTCTGTTTTTTTCTCTTTAAATAAAAAAATAAGTTGAAATAAATTTTCAACTAAATTTTCCAATGCAATAAGGATATATATCAAATAAAGAGAGTATTTTTAGTATGCACTTTGTAAATATTTTTTTCAGAATATATTACTCTTTCAATTATTTTAAAATTCTTTAGAGATTTTTGAATGTACATATATATGTATATATAAGACTGTGTCTGGAGTTTCTTGTATGTGTGAGTGAATAATTTTGACATCAAATACTCCTGGGGAATATTTTTTCAGAATATATTACTTTTCAATTATTTTAAAAATATATTATTTAGGGAATTTGAGTGTCTATATGAGACTTTGTCTAGAGTCTTTTGTATGTGTGAGTCAATAATTTTAATATCAAATTCTTTATAAAGAGATGAAAAGTTTTCATCTATATTTCACATTCTAGAAAAACTTATATAACAAAGGAAACATTTGTTTCTGTTAATCAAAACATCTTTGAACACATTTTCCTGTTAATTCTACAGCATTGAATTTTCAGTTTTACAATTCTTTCTTGTATAAAAGTTATCCTCATATATAAGGATTAATACAGATTATTTAATTCTATTTGTCTATCTATCTACCTACCATCTATATACATATATATGTTTTGTGACAGGGTTTCTTCACATAGTTCATAATGACCTTGAACTCACTATGTAGCCCAGGATGGCCTCAAACTCACTGTGGTCCTCTTGCCTCAGCCTCCTAAGTGCTAGGATTGTAGGGATGCACCACTACACCTATGTTAGAGTAAAACTTTGAAGGGCTGATGCTTTATTTCCCATCTATTTAATAAATTACAGGAGTAACTTTTGAACTGTCAGTGCTTTCTTAGAGTTAACACAGCAGATTTTATTTTTAACTGACTGTCCTCTTCCTTTTTTTTGGATCAGGGATCAAACTCATGAGTGCACACTTGCAAGACAGGTGCTTATGCCACTGAGCTGAATCACCAGCCCACCATCTATTTAAATAAATCCCCAAATGTTTCCCAATTATTTTAAAAAGCAAATGGTAAATACCTTATTTTAGAGATATAAAAATAGTTATTTATGTATAATCATTCTGAATTTTACCTGCCAATTTTCGGATTTAGAATTTTATATCAATAATATATGCAATCTTTGCTTAGGAGGCATTCAATATCTGAAATTGAATTTATGTCTTATGAAGGTGAAATTTATCTGTTTTGCTGTTTCTCTTATGGATCACTTAATACACACAATTTTTAGTTCTGTACTCTGGCTACAAAAAAGCATTGAAATCTGTAAGTTTTTCAAAATTGCTATCATGTGAGCCTCTTCCTTTTATTTTTCATTTTTCTTTTTTGGCATTTGTTCGTTACTCTTTAGAATTTTTAGCTGTATTGGTGTGTACTGACAGTATGTAATGATTGCACTCCTTGTAGACAGAGAAAACATCTTGATTCGTTTTTCACGTTTACATTTCCAGACCCTTGCACGGCATTTCTTTACCTACTAGATAATTAATATATTTTTATTTTTTGAACTCTAAGTTGATGACAATAGAATCCAGGTCTGATTTTGTATTTGCTGAATACTTGTGAGTATACTTCATAATTAGTATCATGTAAAAAAATTATACCTTTAGAGACTCATACAGTATAACTTTACAGAAGGGAAAGACAAGTTGAGATGCCGTATTAATCCTTGATCTTGAAGGCCTCCTGTGTGGCCTCTTAATATTGGTGGGTTGTTAATCTTAAATATTTATGCTTTTTTTAAACTATTGTTAATGTTTACTTAAGTCTCCTCATTTATTGAAGCTTTACTATCATGGGGCTATTCCCTAAGGGGAAGTCAGGAAGTCAGTATCAGCATCTATTTTTGAGAGCTTCAGAACTCAGTAACATCCTGACAACATTGCTGGTGTGGGTAAGGAGGTTGACTCCTCTGCTCATACTTGGGAGTCAATTGTGTGTCTTTGTTTCATGGTATGTTCTGTAAGGCCCTTTGCTTTTTTTGGGGAGAGCAAACAATTATTTTGTTCTTCTTTTCAGAACACTTGGCAAATGATGATTTTATCACAGTAGCTTTGTAGTATAATTTCAGGTCTGGGGTTGTGATGCCCCCTGAGTTGCTTTTGTTGCTCAGAATTGCTTTTGCTATTCTAGATCTTTCCTGGTTCCAAATGAATTTTAAGAGTGTTTTCTCCAGATCTGTATGTTAATGGTGTATTGCTTGGGATTGCATTAAATCTGTAGAGCAGTTTTGTGAATATGGCCATTTTCACTATGTTAGCTCTACCTATCCAAGCATAAGGGATGTCTTTCCATTTTCAGATATCCTTTTCAATCTCCTTTTTTAGGGTACTGTAATTTTTACTGTATAGATCTTTTACATCTTTTGTTAGATTGACTTTTTTTTTGGATGTTATCATGAAGGATTGCTTTCCCTAATTCTTTATGAGTTTGTTCCCTTCAAAGCATTTATCACCATAGTAGAGAGAAAAATCATGAGATGGTGATAGAATCTCAGCCAGATGCAGAAACAAATGTCAATGCCTATAGCTAGTTGCAGGTGAGGCAAGGATAACACTGGTCCTAGAAATGGAACACCCGGGTTTCAGAATTTAGCTACGTACTGGGTGAGCATATGTAGATTATTTTGCTTTTTTCAGTTTTACTTGTTATATATATTTTGTATGTATAAATATATGCATAACCAATAAATTTTAAGCAACTGCATTGTTTTCTTTAATAGGTCACACTACTTGATTCCAAGTAAGTTTACAAAAATTATTGTGAAATTTTAACATTAATGTCCAGAGAAAAGAAAAATTTATCTTACTATTTTTGTTGGTTCAATATTCAAAACCTTGGAATTTGGATACCACATGTAATAGTATGAATGCTTGTGTTCCTTCAAAATTCATACATGGAAGTCTAATCTCTAACGTTATATTATGTGTGATTTGCCTTTGGGAAGTGCTTAGCTCATGAGGGCAGTAACACAGTAAATGAGATTAGCGCCTGTAGAAAGGACAATCCAGAGAGCTAGCTGGTGCTTTCCATCATGTGAAGCACTGAAAGAATGCACTGTCTATGAGGAACAAGGGCCCTTCAGAAAACAAATATTCAGGTCACTTGATCATGGGCTTCTTAGTCCTCAAAATTCCCAGAAATGCATATTTATAGTTTTTAAGCTACTCAACTGATGCCGGTTTTTATTAGACCTGAGTGGACTAAGACATTATTGTTAAAAATAATTTATGCTATAATAATAGAGAATCTGTTAAACTAAACTGCTAGTTTAAGATTTAGACAACATTTTAGAAGTCATTAAAATAGGGCTGAACTCTCCCATTTTTCTGATCTATGAAGAAAATGCAAATGTAGAAAAAAGATTATGACATTAAAGGAGTATTTCTCATGTTACGGTCTTTAATGGTTATCTGCTCCAATACTCAACACACAATGCATTTGATGTTCACAAACTGAATATTCCCTTTTGTAGTTATGATAGTGTGTTACACAGAGTTAAAGCTGTAGAGATACCAAAGAATTACAAATTTTAAGTATACACTATGAATGTATGAAATCTTAATTTGTGCTATGTATTTTTATCATCCATAAAATGAAAAAAATTGCATGTTTATTAGTTGATCTCCAAAGAAGGATAATAGACTTTATGGAAAGTATTGTACTCTAAGTGAACTGGAGGTGAACTGTGAGTGATGAGGGGTAATAAACCGAAGAGAGTGAAAGCAAGCAATAGTCTTCCCGGGGGACAGAAAGAAGCTGGGTATTGGAGTGGTTATGAGCAGGGTGTTTTTAGAACAGCGAAAATACCTCAGTGTGATTAATGATCTGGCTCCTTAGTCTGCCAACAGTGAACAGAGTTTCTTGTGACTTTTATGATGAAAACATTTCACCCAAATCTCTGGGTTTAATCCTTTCCCGATCTGGCATAAATCCCAATTCCCAGTGCAGACACATTTCAGTCAGATCCTTTCGGGTCTTGTAGCACAGCAGTCTGGTGCTACAGGAGAACGAAGACGCTGAGCAGTGGTTTTCTTCTGGTTTTGTAATACGACATTTGGTAACTTTACCGCTTCTCCCATGGTCTTCCAGGTTGAGCCGACATAGCTTAATCTTCTTGCAATCTCTGCAAGCTGTGATTTTTGTCACAAAAATCTTATAAACACATACAAAGAAAAACTTGCTGGCTTTGTCTTTAAAGTTTTGGTTTTGTTCCTGTGAGCTAAAATAGAATGCAATCAGTGAAAAATGAAAATTAGCAAAACCAAGCAACCAGACCAGCCTGCAGTGGGCCCTGCTAGCCTTGCAAATTGCTTTATTTATTTTACATTTTTTATACGGTCATTCGAGAAATGCAGATTAAAACAGCACTGAGATTTCATCTCACTCAGTAAAGAGTGGCTGCCATCAAGAAATCAACCAATAACAAATGTTGGCGAGGCTGAGGGAAAAAGGAACACTGCTCCACTGTTGGTGGGAGTGCAGACTGGTGCAGCCACTGTGGAGATCAGTATGGATTCCTCAAAAACTAGGACTGGAGGTTCTGTTCAATCCAGTTATTCTCATTCTGGGTATTTTCTCAGAAAAATTAAAATGTCATTTCACAGTGATATATGTGCACCCATGTTCACAGCAGAGCAATTTGTAATAGCTAGATCTTAGAAAATTTCTTTAGATACATAAACATTCAATATAATCATTTACCTCCTGGGTATTGACCTATTCGTGTTTTTGCCAACTTTTGACTTGGACAAATGAAATTTTGTCCAATGATTAATTTTTAACATGTGTCTGTTCATAACAAAATTTTATGTAAATTTTTTCCTTTTTGCCTCTTAGCAAAGGTCTCATTGTTTAGACATTGAAAAAAAATCTAGAGATATCAAGTGGGTCAACCCTATTAACCTTTTACTGTAGAGTTATAGAACTGAGTTCAAAGGGTACTCTAAAACATGTTGACTATGTTTTTTTTTAATTTAAAGAGAAAAAAAAGCATGTAAAGGGTAGAGATAATACAGAATTTCAGAAAAAGATGCACAATAAGAAATCATTAGTTGATAAATTACATATTGTCCTCTTAGAAATAGTTGTTCAAGTTACAAAATTAAAGCATACAAAGTAGATAGTCAAACAGTGAGAGTGTAAACAGCTATGCATACATGAGTCTCTACGTGTATTTCTATTCTTTCTGTATTAGAGGGAAAAACAAAACTTAGTAAGACAAAACAAACCAAATTCCTATAAAAACATGAAACCAAAAAGTCATATAAGGTGATCTACAATGATTGCTGTGTTGTTTCTTATTATCTTTAACAGAATTACCTATATCATCAGGCATAAATGAATATAGCAGTATAATTGAATATAGCAGTACATAGTAATATTAGTAAAAATAAAACATTGTAGACAGTATAAAACTTCAAAGGCAAGTAATAATCAAACCAGAGTGGATATTCTAGTGAATCTTGTCATGTTAAGTGCAGTTGCCTATACTCTCAGACTTGATACTATCAATCATAACAGCTTTGAATAAAATCTATCAATACAAAACAGCAATTCAACAAACCAGATTCAATTACAATCAGTCATGGTAAAACAATGTAGGTTTTACAGAGCTTTAGATTGACTTAATAGGAAATTAAGGATGATTACCATACTATATCCTGTTATTTTTGGGATTACTGTTAGTAATCCTCCTCAAATCTAGTACATGTAGAATGACTGGAACAGAATATAATACACCTAAGCAGAGTAGTGTGAGTAATGTGGGTTTTAGATCCTGGTGCACTACTTACAATGTAGTGTACCAAGGCCATCTATGTTAGAGATTCTAGTTATCCTTCTCTGCCTCATTTCTGCTATGCTATTTTTCTGATTATTTGTCTACTTTCCTCCTTCATTCTACTGCCTGCCCCACTCATTGAGGCCTTTCTGCCACTCTTCCTAAAATCCTGGTATTTTTTTTTCTCTCTCTAGAATGTCCTTCAGTATTCTCTGTAGGGTTGAATTGGTGGTCACAAACTCGCCCAGTTCCTCTTTGTCATAGAAGCATCTTGTTTCTCCATTAATTTTTAGTGACAGTTTTGCAGGGTACATCAATCTGGGCTGGAGGTTATTTTCTTTCAGGGCTTGGAATATTTCACTCCAAGCTCTTCTTGATCTGATGGTCTGTGTTGAGAAGACAGCCGTGATTCTGATGGGCTTACCTTTATAGGCAATCTGTTTCTTTTCTCTGACAGCTTTTAATATTCTGTTTTTATATTGAATTTCTGGTATCTTGATTATTATATGTCTGGGTGTAGCTCTGTTTTGGTTGTAGGTGGCTGGAGTTCTGTATGCCTCACATAACTGAATATCATTTTCTTTTCCCATCTTGGGAAGTTTTCCTTAATTATTTGTAATTTGCCTGTATGTATTCCTGCTTCTTCATTCACATTTCTTATTCTTAAATTATGGATTCCCTTGTCTTCTAGCCTTTGTATTGTTACTGCCTGTTTCCTTGTTATTTTTAAGAGATCTTTCCTTTCATGATCACACATTGCAAACTTGTCTTCAAGTTTTGATAGTCTATCCTTAGTTTCTTTTAAGGAGTTTTGCCAGCTTTCAATGGAGTTTTTAATTTCCTGGTAGTCTCTTTGAATCTGCTTCATGTATTCTATATTT
>PVLA01001813.1:0-274313 GCA_004027455.1 Hydrochoerus hydrochaeris | reverse complement strand
ATATCGAATGTTTCTCTCCTTTTTTTGTGTTCCTCCCTTCTTCTGTCTGTATCTTCCTGAGAGATGCTTCCTGAGAGCATTTCTTTTATTACTCTACTCATATCTTGCTTTATCTGATTTAATATTTCAGATTTGAGCTCATCTACAAGGTCCCGAAGATATCTCTTAATGTCTACCGAAGTCATGTCTGATGTCGCGTGTTTGCCGCCCTCAGTCTCCCTTGTTTTTCCTTCTCCTGGATCAGGGCTCTCAGGGTTCTAGGCTGGGGGCCT
This sequence comes from Hydrochoerus hydrochaeris, assembly GCA_004027455.1. Taxonomy (NCBI): domain Eukaryota; kingdom Metazoa; phylum Chordata; class Mammalia; order Rodentia; family Hydrochaeridae; genus Hydrochoerus; species Hydrochoerus hydrochaeris. The sequence continues at coordinate 274,041 of PVLA01001813.1, read as the reverse complement.
CCTCCTGCCTCTCTCTCCTGTCATGGCCCTGGCTTCCTCCACACAGGTTACAGTGCAGGTCCCAGCCCCCTTCCCTGTTGGCCATGTTTCCTCCAAAGCATGCTAGTGAGGGACCTCCACCCTCTCCTGACTGCTCTTATCCCTGAGGTGCAAGCAGTGGCTGCCTATGCCTGCCCCTCCCCACCAAACTGCAGAGGCCTTCCCCCCCGTTAGTGCTTGCTAGGTGCAGGGAATCAATTTGGGACGGCTCATTGGGTCCTGGTCAGGGGTGCGGCCCAGTCCAAGCAAATCCCACAAATCTGCTTTTAGGAGGGAGGAACCAACTGTTGCTCCCAGTCCAGGCTCCTCCTGCCAGATTCCAACATGTCGCCCATTTGATCGCGCCCCTCCCATGGGGGGGGCTCCCAATCCCAGCACTGACCATGGATCAGTGAAGGTCCCTTTGCTGACTCTGCTCTCCATTGGGCTCATCAACCCCTGACTTCAGTGCTGCTGTGGTTCCCGTGAGTGGCAGCAGGAACGAGTTTGGGTGGCTCTGCCAGCCACCATGGTGTCAGGTTGTTGCAAACTTGGCGGGTTGCCGTGAACAAGAATGCTGTCCTGTAATTTCTAGCTGTTTCAGTTGTAGTCCCAACATATTTGATGAGCTTTTTTACATTTTAATTTCTTCCTGTGTCAAGAGGATCCATCTCCCTCTGTCTGGGTCTCTCCAGGGTGTTTTATTCTGGCGTATGAGTTATTTCTCCTGGGAGGCTCTGTATTTTGTTGCTCACTGATCGGCCATCTTGTCTTCTTCACTCTGGTTTTGTTTTTTCATAGAATTGTTGATGGTCTTTTGTTTAATTGTAATAGGAAAAAGCTCAGTGTTTCCAACTGGATTACTTTTACCATTGGTTAATTTTACTCTCTTAAAGGGGAAACTTTATATTGTCACAATTTCATAGAAATATAAGCAAATAAATTCATACATATTCACAAAAAGAAACATCATCACTGTCATAAAACAGACATACATATACAGGTTTATTGCACACACATACACACACATAAACCTTTCAAAGTACACACTTAGCATTTTCAGTGAATCCCTCTGATCTGCAGAAAAAAATGTCCAAATTTTTTACCTTAATGTCTTCAAGTTACAAGTCTAGCCTTATTCTCTACTATATAACTGCTATTAACTATGCTTGGCCTAACACAAAATATCACCATTTGATATGTCATATTATTTTTTGACTTTAAGCTCACTGTTTTCTCTCTCTCTCTCTCTCTCTCTGTCTGTCTTTCTCATTTCTTTGAGACAGGTTCTTGCTATGTAGTTCAGGCTGGCCTTTAACTCATTATGTTGCTCATATTGGCCTCAAACTCTCAGAGATCCTCCTGCCTCAGTCCTCTGAGTGATGGGATTACAGATATGTGCCACTTGTCCAGCTATTCTCTCTACTAGCAAACTCTAATGTATCTTCCTAACATGCGAAGTTATGACTCATCTTTTAATTAAAATATATCATATGCTTTTATCTTTAAATTTTCCCTGTGTATACAAAAAATTTTCTGCATACTTGCCTTTATCATACTTTATTAAATTATTTATTCACATATTTGTCTCCTCATTGGGTTATCAAATTATTGGAGTGATGAATCTTGTTCTTGTATTTTTTTCATAAATAAAGAGAACACAATTGAATATCTATACCTCTCCTTGGTTTTTGTCCCTATCTTTTTTGTTTGAACTATGCTGACAGAATAGTATTTTTCTTCTTCTTCTGGTGGTCTTCTAATGAACTCCATTCTCCATGACCCTCTCTAATTACCTGTTTCAAAGTGTTATTTAGGGCATGTTCCTTATTAAAAGTTTAAGTCATTCCAAACACTATAAGATTGAATCTGTGGTCTTTATTATTTCTAGTGGTATCTATTTAATAATTTTAACTTGTTTTTATCGCCTTCTCGATGTAATGATATTGCCCTGCACCCTGCTTTGGCCCCCTACTTTGGTAAATGCTACACTTTATCAAGTACCAATAATGATAACATCCTCACACAATAGTGCTCACTGTGCTTATGTTCCACATGTATCTAATCAGCTTAGCATCCACCCATGTGCCATTATGTCACAGTATTCTTACAGTAGTATGCCTAATATTATCACCTAAAATGAATATTTGCTAATCTCGAACACTTTTTACTGACTCACATCCCAGTTAGGAAAATGTCCTTTGTTTTTCTTCCTTCTCCTTTAAATGGCATTTAAAAATATTCTCTCTCCACAAATAATGACAAATACTTCTTTCAGAGCTTTGCCCTAAGCTGGTGAAACTACCTTCTATTTTAATTTTAAGACTTTCCACAAGTTTGTCATACATCTACTAACTTGACCAACACATCTGCTTTCTTTCCTAGTCACATGGCTAAACCCTTAGTGCACTACTAGATTGCTCCTTTTGTGACCCAAGGCTGGTCTCGAACCCGTGATGATCCTCCTGGCTCAGCCTCCTGATTGCTGGGATTTACAGGTATGAGGGATCATGGCTGGTTCTCCTTTCTTACCTCATCAGCTTCACTGTGTGGTACCACTGCCAAGAGTCTACAGTTAGATTATGTTTCAACTGAAACAACACTTTTCTTGACTGTATCTTCTTCTCCAGCTGATGTCTCATTTCTTTGCCATCCTTTACATACCAGAGGAGTCAACTTCTGCTAATTCAGCTCCATTTTTAAACCACCCTAGTTTCACGAAGATAAAACTTTTACCTGTCCATTCAAATTCAGCTTGCCAATGTTTTTTTCTTCATTGCTTAATCCATTGACCACTTTTTAGTTCTTTGTTTGTTTGTTTGGTTTTTTTTGTACCAGGGATCAAACTCACCACCATGCACTTGCAAGGCAGGGGCTTATGCTGCAGAGCTAAATCCCCAGCCCAACTTTTTAGTTCTTAAATTTTGTAAAAGTGTTCATCACACTGGTGACTCTCTGCTTCACTTAGTTTTGGGGACAATGATTCTTTCAACTTCTGTATTATTTTATTCTTCATTGCTATTCTCATTTCCCTTGGTGTTTCTCTTCTCTGTGGTCCTTAAAGTTTTAATGTTTCAAGGCACAATCTTGGTTATTTTTTTTCTAAACAGATTTATCATATAATTCATAACACCCAGTCTCGAGGCATTTAGTATCATTTTCTGCTGAGATTTCTCTCAATTTTATTTCCAGCCCAAATATTTTTCTTGAATTCTGGACTACTCAAACTCTTCATTAGTTGTAAGTTGTCATCTCAAACTTACTTTGTCCATTATACATTGAATGCTTGTGTCTTCTCAAAATTCATCTGTTGAAATCCTAATTCTCAATTCTATGGCATTCAGAGGTAGGACCTTTGGTAAGTAAAGTTACATTCCGTCATGGGGACTCATGATCATATTGGGAAGAAAAGATGAGGAGACAAACTGTCTCTGTCTCTGCTCTCAGCCATGTAAAGATAGAATGAGAAGACTATCACTGCTGTGTTAGTGAGCTGTCATCACCACGACAAAACAACTGGGACACATCCATTTAGAAGATGAAAGGCTTATTCTGACTTAAAGATTCAGAGGTTTCAATGGATAATCATTTGACACTGTTGTTTTTTGGCTAACGTTAAGGAGATAATCATGGAAGAAAGATGTGGCAGAGGAAAGATGCTCATGGTGTCCAGAAAAAGAAAGAGAGAGAGAGACAGAGAGAGAGAGAGAGAGAGAGAGAGAGAGAGAGAGAGAGAGAGAGAGAGATTGAGAGAGAGAACCTGGGTCCTAATGTGTTCTTCAATGGCTTGGCTCCAGTGACCTACTTCCTCCATTTGGAGCACAGATTCCCAGGTCTTCACCACCTCCCAAGGGTACCACCAACTGAAGACTAACACTTTCACACATGAGCTTTGGGGGACATCCTTTCTCTCTTTTATCCATCTTTAGTAACTTATAATTTCCATTTCTACACATTCAAATCATACTTCCATTGAAATGACCATTTCAAACCATATTATATGCTAAGATCTTATCACTAAATGGTATATTGGTCCTTAGGAGATCTATAATACTTTATAAGTTTGATTTAATTATGATAGCTAGAATTTTTTCTTTTTTTTATTTTGAAACTTCTTAAGAACAGATGCAGGTGCTTTTTGACTTATGAGACTCATGAGATGTAGCAACCAGGATCTGTGATTTTCTGGCATTGTCTATCATCATGACTGCACAGGACTGTATATTACAAGCCTGGGAAAATGCAAAGAAAGGTTTCCACTGAATACATATCAAATTTGTTCCAACAAAAAATTAAAAATTTAACTCAAAATGTTACAATTTAGGGATATTGGGGGCCACCAAGTGTACCTCTTTGTCTGCTTTCTCTCTGTACTGCAGATACTGTTACACAGTGGTTCCTCAATCATTGCTTTGTAGATCAATACAAAAATAAAATTTCATTTCACCAGTATATGACAATGATATCCAGAAATCCTTACTATGATTTTAAATCAGGCTTTGAGAAATCAAATATGAACTGTTTATGTAAACAGACCAATGACCTTCCTTGCATGACCTTACAAATTGGTTTCTATTTCATGTGTTGGAAACTTATTCTTAGAATCACATGTTAATGGTATTTGTGAAGCTTGGTATTTAGAATGTGGGGCTTTGCCTTCATGAATGAATTAATCTATTCATTGGTTAAGAGATTAGTGGATTATCTAAAGGATGGGTTTGCTGTAAAAGCAAACTCTATCTGGAAAGTGCACTCTGTCTTTCCATGTGGTGATGGCATGCATCCCTTTGTTGCTATTTAGAGAATCCTACCTGTAAGAAGATTCTCCCTAGATTTAGTCCCTTGACCTTGAACTTACCTGCCTCCAAAAAGCATAAGAAATAAAATTTCTTTTCTTTATAATTTACCCTGTTTGTGGAACTAAATTATAGAAACATCAAATTCAATACGATGCCACTCTTTAAAGTTTCATTTTGTACCTTCTCCTTCCTCAGTCACTTTGCTTATTGTAAGCACTGTCTTCCTGGGGATTTTCCCCTAGTATACTCCAAGGTGGTTTCTTCCTTGAGGCTTTTTGTTCTTGCTGCTTTATGACTTGAATTTCATATGATTTTCTATTTTATAAATTACTAACATAGATAGGAACTCAAATATTGTTTCCTTCTATGTCTCTTCCTTGCCCTCTGTCACAGTCAATTTAGGCTGCTTTATCAAAAAAGATTAGGTGACTCATAAACACAGGTATTTATTTATCACACTTACAGAAGCTGGGACATCCAAGATCCAGGCACCAGTAGAGTTAGAGTTTGATGAAGCACTATTTCCACTTTCATAGTACTGTAATGGTGTCTTCACTTAGTACAGAGGGTGAGTGAGCTCCCTTGGGCCTATTTTATGAAACTAATAATTTTATTCCCAAAGGCTCCACCCTTAAGACTAATCATTTATCGAAAAGTCCATCTCCTAATAGCATTACTCTTCGGGTGAGGATTTCCATATGAAAATATTAGAGAGACACAATATTTTAGACCTCATAGTTTATATAATCTATGATGGCTTCTGATTCCACCTTTATGAAATCTTCCTAAGTTACTATTTTATAACATTTAACACTGTGTTAAAAATATCTTTTGAAACTGGTTTGCTTGTCATATGTATCTGATACCTTTTCTCCTGCCTCTTGCCTTTTGCTCCAAAATCCTCTCTAGATAATTTAAAAACACAGGAAGTATGAAGAGTATGAACTTTCCATTGCTATATCTTAGTTCTCAGTTACAATTCTCATTTTTGAGGCAAAACACCTCACAACCAAAGTTAAAAGCTGAAAGGTTTATTTAGCTCAGAGTGTGTGGAATTTTCAGTCAATAATTGACTGGCTCCAAGGCAGGGTGGCACATGGTAGAGAGGCAACAGTTCATGATGGTGGTAGATAGCAAAAGCAAAAGAGAGGAGAGATAAACCTTTTTCTGTTCTTTATATTATACTCAGTCTGCCAGGATTAGCATGGCGCTATTCCAGTAAGTGGAATGATCCAGCAATCACCCACCCTTAATCCCAGCATTGCACCACCAATCAATCATAAACGATAGATTCAGTCACCTGTGTTAATGTCCTATGACTGCATGAGACTTTGAGGGGGCATCTAGACACATACCATAACATCTATAATGCTTAGATATTTGAAAACTTCTAAAACAAAGTAAATATTTATTATTTAAAACATCCACTGCTTTCCTTGACATTACTACTAGTTTGCTTTATTCATCCATCATTAGTAGTAATATGCTAGAGTTGATTAATTGAGCAGGATTTCTTTGTTCTTCTTTCACTATGAGAATTCATTTAAAGAAGGAAACAACTTTCAAAGTACATCTTTTCAGGGATATATTGAAGGCAAGAGTATTTCTGAAATAAATAGATACTGATTCATAATTTAAACCTTCAAATTTGTGAAAGAGAATTTAGCTGTTGTCTTAGTTACTTTTCTCTTATTGCTGTGACAAAATACAAATGCTCAAAATTAAGGGAAGAAAGGTTTATTTAGCTCACTATTTGTGGAGGTTTGTCTGTAACCAGCTGGCTACAAGTCAGGGTGGCATGGTGAGGGGCAACAATTAAAAGAGACAGAAGTTAGCAAATCAACAAGAGCAAAAAGCAGGATTGGGAGCACTTCTGTTTTTTTCCCTTACATTACAAGCAGGTTACCTGCCCTAGGGTGGGTCCTCTATATCCTGGAATGTAGAACTGCTGAGTCACTTAGTTAAGCCTCTAAACTTCTCAAATTGACACAATGAATCAACCATTATAGCTGCCAGGGTAAGTATTTATATTCCTACTCATGAAAGCTATTTCACTGATGAAGTAAGAAACATCAATGGCTCCTAAGGCAGAATAACTTATAAACAATTCTTCTACTCTTTAAATATTGGTAGTCCAAGGTAGAAATGTACTCAGTCCTATTAAGTATCATTAATATTTAAAATTTGACATTTAGTGGCAAATGTGTTTTTCGGTGCATGTGTGGGTACAGTTATTAAAATCTTCATGAGACCAAAAATACCTTCATAAATGTATAAACCTAACACCGTGGAAACAGATCCATGTTGAAGAGTTTTGTACTTAGCTGTCTTAATGTTTTTCCATTATGGCTGACGTTTACTGAAGACAAATGGAGACACTTTGTTTTAACATGGAGATTCCTGGGATTCTCCCAAATAGGAATAATCTCTTCTTCCCTTTTAATTCCCAAGTCATCTCTTTCTCTGTTGTTTATAATGCATCACTTTCTACGTTTGTTATAGTTATGCCTCTTTGTCCTTAAAAGATGAATTTCAGGCAAGTTAGTATTAGATTTGGTATTGATAACTTTCAATTTGATAGTTCAGTTAGGAAGTATTATAAAGTAAAATTGATAATAAGTGACAAAGTATTTTCATTAAGGTCTGTAATTATTTGTAGATTTTCAATTAAACTACAGTAAAGCAGGTCAAAGAGAAGACCTGGAAATTTTCAGGAGATCCTCAGTATACTTGGATAGTATAGAAGTTCCATGCTTGGTAAGGGTGACAGAAGCCCTTAAAAAATTTATTTGAGGAAGAGTCAATGAATGCATTTTACATGTAATGTCAATAGTAATAGCTGTTGTAATCTCTTCTCCATCTCTGCTTTTATAATTTTCCCCGGAAAGGCACAAGGCATTATTATATCTCCTCACTTCAAAATACACCACAAAGCAACTTAAATAAAAACACAATAATATTAACATAAAAGGGATACATATGTTAATGAAACAAATTAGAAGTCTGTAATTAAACACATACATCAATAAGCAACTGATTATTAATAAAGCCTCTAAGTACACTCATTGGATAAAGGACAATCTCTTCAATAAATTGAATTAGAAAAATTGGATACTCACATGCAGAAGAATGAAATGGGTCCTCTCTATCTCTCACCAGTTACAAAAATCAACTTGACATGGGTTAAAGACCTAAATGTGAGTTCCAAGATTATGAAACTAGTAGAAGAAAATACAGGATAAACGCTTCAGGACACTTCAAAGGGCAGAAATATTTGGACAAGACCCCAGGAAGAAAAGTAAAAATAAACAAATGAGATGTCACCAAACTTGAAATGGTTAGAAAAGGATCAATAGAGTGAATAAATAACCCAAAAAGGGAGAGAAAAGATTTGTTCTGACAAGGGATTAATATCTAGAAAATATGGGAAACACAAAAAACTCAATAGCAAAACATTAAATAATCTGACTTAAGTTGTGTTGTAGGTCTAATAGACACTTTTTCAAAGAAGACATACAAATTATCAATGGATGATTTAAAAATACTCAACATCATAAATAAAGACCATAGGAAGACACACTTCATCACAATAAGAATAATTATTTTAAATAAAACGCATAGCAGAAGTACTGGTGAGGATGTGGAGAAGAGAAAACCTATGCACACTTTTGGTGGAAATGTAAATTAGAGCTGCTTTTATGGAAAACACTGTGAATGTTCCTCAAAAAATTAAGCAAAACCTTCCACATAATACGACAATCTGACCATTATATTTTTGAAGAAATTGGTGTGTAAAAGAGACATCTGCACTCCTACATATTTACAGAACTATCCCCAATAGCCAAGAGATAGAAATAAACTAAATGTCCATTAACTGATCAATGAATGAAGAAAATGTGGAATACATGTATTATGAAATAATGTCCAACTATAGGAAAATAACATCCTTTCATTTGAAATGACATGGATGGAATCGGAGATTGTTATTTTAAGTGAAGTAACCCAGGCTGAAAAAGACAAATACTGAGTGGCCTCATACAAAGAGGATAAATAAGTTGATATTATGGACATCAAGAGTAGAATGATAGTTACCAGATACTGAAAAGAAGGGAAAGGGGAAAATGATGAGATTTTGACAGATACTAGATTATATAGTTCTACAGAAATATAAAGTTCTGATGTGTTACTGCCTAGTAGTATGACTATAGAAATAATGTACTGTATATTTTACAAAAAGCCAGAAGAAGGGAGTGTGAATGTTTTCACTACAAAGAGATAATAAACACGTGACAAATAGATTATTTATATGGCATAGTACACCATAAATATCAACAGTTTTTAGGTAGCTGTTCAAAACTAAATTTAAATTTAAGTGTATAGAGCAACTGATGTTGTCTATACATATAAGAGTTGAAAAAGAGCTGTATATAAGATCCATATACTCTAATAATAAAATGGTCACATTAAGAAAAAGTGCAGAATTGCATGAGTTCATATTATACTGTACTTAGGAGTATTTAAAATTTTCCTTGGGGGCTGGAATATACTAAGCGACAGTAAATAATTAACACCAACAAAATGGACAATATATTTGAAGCATATAGAGTAAACGGTGTTTTGAACATGAGGAGGAACAGTAAATCATAACAAAAACAGTAAGTATGTAAAATGCCACTTCCGTTAGAGTACTCTTATGGGGCATGAACTACGCCTTATTCACAAATCTGTGCATTCTTCTCCTTTGTGCACGCAGCCTGGTGAAAAAGTGGAAATATAGAAACAGACCATATTAGATCAGACGTTGACAGATGAAATTGAAACATAAAAAGTTTGAAGGTGATGGGTGAGATCAGCTGTATAGGGTGGTCCAGGAAAGGACATGTACTGACAAAGGTCCAACAGTGCACCAGTGGTGGGAAAAATGCAAGGTTAGGGAAAACACAAGCCTAATTCATGTAGTTCACCATAAGGAGTTTAAGCATTATTTTAAATTTAGTAAAAGTCTGCTGGAAAGTTTTAAGCAGGAAAATGACATGACTTACACTTCCGCTGCTAGGTAGGAAATGCACAGAAGGGAAATGAATGTACTGAAAAGAGCAAGACCAATTAAGGGGGTTATTGTCATGCCCAGGCTGGATATTATTCACCAAAGATGAAGATAAACTATTGGATCACTAGTTATTTTAAAGCACTTACTGTTAAAATTGGATGGGACCAGGGCAGTGGTTCAGCTCAGGGCAGAGGAAAGAAGAATAACTAGTATTTAAGAGATGGAGGGAAATAGGGATGACTCAGAACAGCTGCAGGAAAGAAATGGGAAAAAAAATCACACAATAAATCTGAATATCTATAAGCATTTTTGAAAGATACTGTGAATGCTTAAATTAAAAAAAATGCTTATTACAGTAAAAGAAACATTGCCAAAATCAAAGGAATAGATATGTTGGAAGCAAGGGAAAGTATTCTGAGTATTTTGAGGAAGATTAATGACAATGTGTCATTTACTTTAATAAATTAAAATATTCATCTTATGTTTATCATTTTGTGCATTGTATTTGCATTTTATGTTTTTGACTTTTAAAAATTTATATTTTTATGTATTTAAAACATGCAAAATCTACCACTCTATCCACTTCTATATTTTATTAAAATATGTATAAATATATAATAAGGATATATGCCAAATTCTAATTCCTAACAGGTGTTAACAATCTGTATTATATAAAGATCATAGACTTACAAGGAGAAAAACATCAAACTCATCAGTAGGGATGATGAAGTTCTTGTTGGTTTGGTCTCTGCCTGACGTTCTGTTCTTATCTGCTGTGGTATGGTTAGTTTCCCCTGAGAGTCAATACTAAAAATGAGAAATGGAAGGGATTTACTGGGGAGAAACACTTGTGAAAGGAAAACAGAAGGGCTGAGTCAGATGTAGCCCTGAGAGCCTCTGCCTGCACCTTAGGAGTTGGAGGGGCCAGGTATTTGGCAAAATTGACTCAGCCTAAATTTTATAGCCTTCTCCTTCACTGACCAGAGCCACTTGAAGAGAGTCAGAGCTTGCTTGACAGCTGAATCACATCCTGAAGGAAAACCTGGCCGGTAGTTTTAACTGAACCACATCCTTGTGTCTTAGAGAGAATTAGGCTGAGGCAGGAAGGGTGTGCATTTGAGGGCAAACTGGCCAATTAAATAAGATCATGCCTAAAAATAAAGAAAGAAAAAGGGAAGGACTGGGGATGTAGTTTATGCTAGCCTAGCATGTGTGATTTCCTGGATTCAAACCTCAGAAAGGAGAGAGAGGGGGGATGGAAAGTATCACCGAAAACAGCCTTGGAAAATGCAGTTTGTAGATGTGATTATGACAGTAGTTTCCTGCAGTCTACAAAACAACACAGCACCACACAGCAACTGAGTATTGTTGCAAGGAAGTGAGTAATTGATGAGATATTTAAGAGGAACTATAGGAAGAGACTGGAGCATAGGAACCCTAGGAACAGTGATGAGACAGAGAAGTCCCTCTTTCGCCTTTGACCTCATGAATCGTGTCTCAAAGTTGTGAACACAGTCCTTGTAACTATCGTGACTCTTGTATGGTGTCCAATCAAAAGTATAAACAGTCAAGAAGAGGATACTAAGAATACCCATATTACTGCAGATTGTTGTGTCTATTCTTATACATCGTCTTAACTAAATCTCACCTAAAAATGAAGCAATGAAACTAAACGAAAAAGAATGCATAAATGTGCCATAAAGAGTTCATTATATCCATATGAAATTCTGATTGATGATAATAGATTTCTCTTCTGTGCTCTCTCCATCACATCATTCAAATCTTTATTATCTTTTGTTCATGATTCTAGGTCCCTCATCCAATCCAAGGCTTTCAGGGTGACTATTTGACATAAGTCACATACTTCTGCTATCAATTGTTTCCATCAGAGACCTGTGTCACAGAATGCCTCTCTCTTAGAGTGCTCCTGCATTTGATTCTTGTTAACACTGATTATCCACATGTGGTTTTTCTATTTGATTGTATATTATCCAGAACAGGGATTGCTTCTTTTTGATCCTTCTGATTCTCAGTGGTAAACACAGTGGTCAACACACATTTTAGGGGTCAGTTTTATAATTTGTAAAAGGCATTTTGGCAGTAATATCACCACTTCACATGTTGAGACAAATGATTTATCATTTAGGAAGCTATTAAAATGTTATATGACACGCAATTAAAGTACTGTATGTTGTTATTAGAGTTGATTTCTCCCTGGCGTCTTCAGACAAGTCACCAAACTTCTTATGCAGGTTTCTTTGGTGCTTTTCTCATGGGAAGAATCTTGATTATATACTTGCTGCTAATCTTCAAAAATAATCCTAAATCGCAGATCTCATTTTTCCTGATCAGTGTGTATGCAGTTGCTCATTGTTTCTTATGAATAGTGCAGCCCAGAAGCAAAGGCATGAGTTATCACCACAGACTGCTATTTGGCGGGTAAGTACTTGTGTTGAGATGTTGATTCTACTTCCTGGATAGAGGGTATGCTTCTTTCTTCATGGTAGAGAATAATGACCTACATGGGGCCAACAGTTACCTGTATTTTCCACCTTTAGCTGTTTCAAATGGCTTTTCCTTTTGCTCTGCTGCAAGAGGGGCAAATTTGCAAACTACCTTGCAGTGGTTAAGCTTTCTTTTTCTTGTTTTATGGCGTGTTAAACCTGGTCTGAGTTGAAGACTTTGGAAAAGGACAAATTTCTTTGGCAAACTAAAAATGAGTCTGTCTCACAATGACTGGCCCATTTTGATGAGGGAAATGATTAATATTTTTAACAAAAGCGTTTTGGATGTCTGCTCTGGATTCTTCTTGAAAACTGAGATCGCCAGGGTATATTATGTACTATGTATTAAGAATTATGAAAGCTTTTCCTCCTGGAAAATTTCTTTTAATGGAAATGATAAAAATATTCTCTCATATATTCTAGTGCAGATGCATAGAAATACCTTTCTAAGCTGAAGAAAGATCACTCTTAGATTTCAGTAGTGCAAAAAATCAAAGAAGAAGGTGAGAGAGAGTTATATGCTTGAGGTCGTGCTGGTAAGCACTTCATGATTTGATTTAAGGTCTACAATACCAACCTTAGTAACATGCCTTTATCCATAACTGCTTAAAAGATTCTTCAGATGATCAATATTTTCATAATCTTAGCTCTTGTATTCACTGTTTCCTCTCATCCTTGGCTAATCTGTCCTTCAAAACACCTTCACTTTTATCTCAGTCACCTCCCTCCTCATCAGATAGTTATGTATATATTAATAATTAGGTTCTGACTTATCCTAACCTTCCAAATAGATTTGCTCCCAGCTAAAAAAGCATTTATTTCTATCATTTTTCCAAATTAGGTAGATCTAATACATATACAAATACATATCTCCAATATATATTCAATATATGCATCCTATATATATATTATATACATATTATTACATTTTATAGTCTAAATTTTAATAGCATCATGAAACCATTTTAACTATAAAGTCTAGTTCAGATTGAGGGCATAAAAAATACTGGTGGGAAAATAGGCCAAAATAATATCTTATAAAATCTATGGTTCTACAAGAAGACTATGAGCTCTTAATTAGCAGTTGTTGATTACCATGTATTCTACTTGAAGATATACCTGAGGAGCTGGTATGTAAAATGCCTCACTGTTTTTGGATCCAGAGGTAATAAGTCATTGATTTGTGAATCTCTCCACTATGAAAGCTCTTATGATTCATTTAAATTAATTATTTGATCTCTTTTATCTATATACAAATACCATGCACTAAAGTTTTTGTCTATGAAAGTGCCTTTGGATGGATGTTCAGAAAGCAATAAGTTAATTTTGTAAAATACATCAAAAGGTCTCTGACATTTTTCCATATTATGAAAGGATTAAAAACTGCTACATTTATGTGAATTAACTTAGAGATTTGATTTCAATCAGGAAAAATGGGTTATCTTCAATTAAATAATAGAATTCTCTTAAACTATATCAGTTCAAAGTCACTATTCTCCTAAGTTCACTATTACTATCACTGAAGATATAATATCTCAGTATTTCTGTCTGTGTCACTGTCTCTTTCTCTCTCTTGCTCAGTCTCTCTTTTTCTCTATCTCTCTCTGTCTTTGTCTCTCTCTCTCTCTCTCTCTCTCATCTCTCTTCCTCATTTTCTCTCTACAATACTGGCCAGTGAGCCCAGATCCTTTGTACTGAGAAACATGTCCAACACGTTTTTAGACAGAATCCTCCTAAGTCTCTTACTGGTTGGATCTCTCAGTCTTCCTTAGTTTCCCAGGGTGCTGGTATAATGAGAAAATGCCATCACACCTAGCAAGATTGTTCTGATAAAAATAAAACTAGAATTACTTGTGGTTGTGCACAGCTCTGGTCCCAGCACTCTGAAATGCAAGGCAGGAGCAATGTGAATTCCAGGTCAGTCCAGACCACATAGCAAGTTGGAGGCCAAGCAAAACTTTTATTCAAAAAATCAAAACAAAACAATACAAACAAACAACGGCAACCACAGCAGTAACAAAATATGGCCCGGCGTATGGATTTTTCTATTTTTCTTTATTTCCCAGTTCCCCTAGTTGGACAAGCTATCCTTATACCATTGTATCTTCTTCATATGCTTGTTGTTAAGAATATGTTTGTATTTATTTCTGGATTTTATTCTATTTCTGTCATCTCATTTTATGCCCGTACATTCCTGCTTTCATTGTGATAACTTTATAAGAACATTTGAAATTAGGGATTGTGATGCCTACAGCTTTGTTCTTCTTGACAAAATTACTTTGGTTCTTCACAGTCTTTTGTGTTTCTATATGAATTTTACAATTATTCATTCTATTCTGAGATAAATGTCACAGGAATTTTGATGGTTTGTGCTGCATCTGTGTATTACTTGGCATAGCATGGATATTTTAATAACAATAAACTTTCACAATAAGATCTCGGATATCTATTCATTTTTTAAACTTCATTCCACTTTTGCTAATTTTCTGTAGGTGTCAGCATACAGATTTTCACTGTCAGGATTAAGTTTATTTCTACATATCTTTTTATTTGGTGCTATTCTAATGGATTTTTATATTTCTTTTCTGATAAGTCATTATTGGTGTAAAGTAATAAAATGGATTTATACAATGTTATATGCTGAAGCATTATTTAATTTATTTATTAGTTCCAAGGGTTTTTCTTTTTGGAACTTTTATTTACATATTTGTTGCTATTGAGAGTACCTCTAGGACTGTGGTATACTGAATCTAAGTGATGACAGTTAGCATCCTTTCCTTACATTGAATTTAAGTGGGAAAATTGCACTTTTTTGCTTATTTTTCTAATGATATGATTTTAGCTGTGGAATTTTCCAAAGTCATCTTTATTATGTTGCAGAAACTTCATTCCATATCTAAATTTTCTATGACATTTTATTGGGACACAGTGTTCAACTTCATGAAAGACGTTTTCTGTATATTTTGACATATTCATGTGATTTTCTCTAATCGCACTCTCAATGTGTTACATTGCGTTTATTGATTTGCATATTAAGCTAACCTTGCATCTCAAGGGTAAATCCTACTTGGTATTGCTATATAATTTTTTTGAAGTGTTGTTGAATGTGGCTTCTTAGTAATTTATGAGTTTTTCGTTGTTATTGTTTGAATTTCTCCTTACAACAGATGTTGGCGTTCAGATTCCTACTTTTATAATGTCTTTGTTTGATATTGGTATAGGTTGATGCTGACATCTTAGAATAAATGAGGAAATGTTTCTCCTACTTCAGTTTTCTGGAAAAGCTGAAGGATAGGTATTACATCTTTTTTGAATTTTTGTTGAGATTGGCTCAGAAGCCATCTGATGAGAGCTTTTCATTGTTTGGAATTTTTTTTTTAATTTTTACTTCAATAATTTATTTATTTTTGGTCTGTTCATACTTTCTGTTCTTTCATGTTTCAGTCTTTGTGCATTTCTAAGGCATTAGCCATTATATCCAGGTAAATTTGTTGGCATATTATTATTCACAGTAGTTCTTTAAGATTTTTTAATTTCTTAGGCATCCATTTTTATTTATTTATTTGAACTTTTTATTTGCATTTACTTACTGGTTTGATCTGATTTTTCTCTTTTTTCTGGGTCTAGCTGCAAGTATGTGGACTTGTTTTCCAAAACACTAGCTCTTGGTTTCATTAATAGCTCTATGGAAAAAAATTCTGTATTGGATTTATTTTTGCTCCTACATTGTTTCCTTCCTTCTGCAAACTTTATATTTAATTCAGTCTTCATTTTCCTGGTCCCATATTTGTAATACTAAGTTATTTATTTGAGATATTTCTCCTTTTGTACTCTGGGCAGTTGTTGCTAGAAATATTCTTCTTACAGCTGCATATTTATTTTTATTGAACCCAGTGAGCACTGAGGTACACTTTCAGATTTCTTCATTTTTCAATTTTCAGATGAGGTTCTGAGAATTTGCTCAGGCTGGCCTCAGATATTTGATTCTACTGTTTCAGTTCCCAAGTGGCTGGGAATACATGGGTACCTTCCTGCTCCCAGCTTACAGCTGTTTTGTAGCATCCATGGGCTTTGATGTATTCTGTTTACAATATTTTCAAGATATTTTCACGTTTCTTTAGATTTAATCTTTGATCCATTTGGTTATTCTTTAGTTTCAAGTTCTATGAAATATGTTAAGATTTCCAGTATTTCTATTTTGATTTCTAATTTCATATTAATGTGGTCAGAAGATACACTGGATGAGGGTTCAATCTTCTCAAATATTTTAAATTTGTTTTGAGATCTAATAGATCTGTGCTAGAGACTGTCCTTAGTGTATTTGTAAATATTCTGCTATTGTTGGAGGGACAGTTTGTGTGTGTCTGATAATGTTAACTCAAGTGTAATGTTTCTTCACTGAATGTCTTTTGGGATGGTAGATCTGTTGTTTAAAGTGCAGCATTGGAGTCACATTCTATAATTTTATTGATATATATTTTTCTTTTTGGGTCTAAAAATATATTTAGTGCTCCAATTTAGAACATATTAATATATTTATAATATATCATATAATTTATTATGTATACATATTTATTTATATAATTACAATAGTCATATCCTTTAGAACAATTGACTATTTTGTCATTGGGCAATGACCTTCTTTGTCTCGTTTTACTGTTTACCTAAGTTTATTTTGTCTTACATAAGCATAAGTATTCCTGCTTTCATTTTGTATCTATCTGCATGGAATATTCTTTTTCATCCCTTCACTGTCATCATGTGTGTGTCCCTAAAAGTAAATGAGTCACTTTAACAGAGTATATATTTGGATCATGTTTTTTATTTTTTGATACTGGGAATTAAACTCAGGACCTTGTGCTTGCCAGGCAGGCACTTACACCACTGAGTTACTTTCTGCCTTGTTTTTTTAGTTTTTAATACATTCAATTATTTTATGCCTTTTGATTATAGAATTTAATTCCTTACATTGAAGGCAATTATTAATACATGAGGACTTAGTGTTGCTATTTTGTCAATTATTTGGTGATTGTTCGTAGTTCTTTTTTTTCTCTCTGGCTTTTGTCCCTTGGAATTCAGTAATATTTTGTAATGCTATGCTTTCATTTATATCTTTTATGTATCCATTATATGCTATTGTTTTAAAATTAACAATAAAATTGCATAACATATTTATAGTTAAACCTGCCTATTTTTGAAGTGGGGAGCAGGTACCCTAGCGACCAGCGTCCTGTGAAGCAGTAACACTGATTCCTGACACAGTGGAAACCACAATCATTTATAGAGGTGAAAGTTACAACTATCACCAAGATCACATTTTAGTTTAGCTAATCAATACACTTTCATCCATAAAATTTGACAATATTAATTCAAAAATCTAATCTGATGCAAGAAATTCAGGAATTTATTTAAAATTTATACTCATAAAGATATATGTCTAAAATTTTTAACTATCTCACTAGCATATTCAGAGCAATAGTGTAAGCAATGCAAATGTCTTTCAGTAGAACATTGATTAAATAAGCAACTGCATTTATAATGTATTCATGCAAAGTAATATCTCTCTGCCTTAAACAATGAGATTAATTTATATTTGCTAATGTGAAAGTCAAGTATTTTTCAAATAAAAAGTTTATTAATTAGATAAGCTGGTTCCTTTCTGTAATAGTTACATAATTTTCATATGTATGAATTGGTAGAAGAGTGAAAAATAACACTTGGGGTAGAATGGTACCCTTGGAAAGGTGGTATTAATTTCTCCACTTGGTACTTTTGATTTTATAATTTTTTAAACTACTTAAAATGTTTGATTAACTACTTAAAATGTTTAAACTACTTAAAATGTTTAATAGTTAATGTTTATAATTTTTAAACTACTTAAAATCTTTAGTGCTTAAAATTAAAACACCAATTTACTGCTTTGATTTGTTCTTATTATATCATTCATTTTCTTCTTCTCTGCATTAATCTCAGAGCTAAGAAAGATAAAAATGTTCAAACCAGGAGGCAGAAGTCTTGGTAGTAATATTTGAGCAAATCTTATGACTCTTGTAGACAAGAGTGTTTTAGGGATTCCTGCATGACCATTGGGATTTATACCTCTGAATTACTTTTATTGTTGTTATGTGATTTGGGATCTGCTAATGTTGGTGATTTTTATAGTTGTTCAAAAGTCTGCTTTTTATAGTTTCTCATTGGCTATTGGCTAAGAGAAATCATATCTAACTTTCCCAGTACGATAAGCTTTAGAGGACTAAAGTAGACCTTTCTACATGTTAACAATCTCCCCCAATTTAAATTGCAAATAAACTGTTACAAACTTGCCATATAAACTCATAAAGAAATCTAATAATCATGATATTCCATAGTAAATGGTTTAAAAAAATCCTTTTTCACATATGAGAGAATTGAGTTTCTGAGAAGGAAAATCTCACAGTAACTGATAGCACAGCCAGGAAGCTCACCATACTATTCTCACTGGCTGTTTCCAGGACTTCAGGGTCCATGCACATTTGGAGGAGGCTGGAAAGTTGTGTCAAACATTCCTTAAGCATCTACTTAAGGCCTCGTGCTGTGGATCTTGGATATGGAAGTTTTTGGACAAAAATCCTGGATCCTAATAATCACATCTTCAGTAAGATCACAGCGAGATGGAATGACTCAGCTGCATTGCCCGGTTTATTGTGGGATCAGAGTAAATAGTTATGTTAGTGAACAAAATTAACAAAATGAGTTACATAATTCCTGTTGTGGCAATATTATATAAAAAGCAGCCAATTAAAGGCTGCAAAAAAATGGTAATTACTTCTACAAAATGGGATTTGGAAATGGCTCCAAATATTTTCTAGCAAGAGTAGCCTTTTAAATTTAAAATAGTTTTCAAATCCTTAAAAAGAAAAGTTGCATTTTTCAGCTTTTTGTTTGTAATATGCTCAAGGGTATACACTGCAGTGTCCTATATAAGTGCATATAGGTGGACCAGTTAATGAATTTCATTTTAATAAGAAACAGTACTTTGAAAATTAACCAAGTATCAGAATTTTGCTAGGAAACAGAAAAAGCAGCACAGAGAAGATGACATTGAAGGAAGGTATCAATAACACAGACATCTAATGGGAAAGATTTGTCATGGCTCCATTTCCTGTGACTTTGACCTATTACCGCTCTTGGCCTCACTCTTTAATTATCCCGGAATCAAGCCGTCCTCGGTGATAAATGTTCTCCTCCCATTCACAATCCAGACGTAAGAGAAACAAAATAGTTATTTAGCTTCAACTAATTCAGCACCTTTTGGACAAGGATAGAAATAATTTGGGCTTAATGAGCACAATTAAGTATCACTAAAATGCTAAAGAAATAATACAATAACTTTTGGCCCCAGGGGGAAAAAACAACAGAGAAATTTATAGAGAAGGCAATTTTATGAGGTTATGACAATATCATCCTACAAGAGAACATTTTAGAACAATGAGAAAGTTTGAGAACAAAAGAGAGATTAAATCAGTCCTGGCTCTGTGTGTGTGTGTGTGTGTGTGTGTGTGTGTGTGTGTGCTCATGTACACATCACACCAGGGACAGAGAGAGTTTGGGTACAGATATGCACGTTACTACAGAACAAGTATGGAGCGTTATTATGTGGAAATTAATTTATCATCACCGATGAAGTAGCCTTCAGCATAAACAGAAGCTGGGTACTTAAAATAATTGTTGTAGATTACATGATTTAACAAATTATTCTACTGACCAGCCTTATACATTTAGTAAAGTATTAATTATCTATTAATTATGAAGTCCAAAGCAGTAACTAATGTACATATTAGCCATCTCAGAGGATGCATTTTTTCAATGTGCAATTATTTTTTACCTAGATTTTATTCAATTTTTATTAGTACATGTTTGTAATTTACACTCAGCATGAGTGTAATCACTATAAATGGTTGTATATAAGATAAATGAATACATATATATATATATATATACTTTATATATACACATATATTTATAATCTCAATCACTTTTACTTCCCTTATTCCCCTCCCTGCCCTGCCCTTTCCCTCCCTCTCTAACCCTCTTCCCATCTGTGTTAATTGCATTATTTTTCCTGGGATAAAATACCTGACATTCACAAGTTAAAGAAGGAAAAGGTTTTTTTTTAGTTTTTCACAGCTTGTAAAGGTTCCAACCCATAGTTTGCTAGCTCCAAAGTCGGGTGGTGTAGCAGAGGGGGATAGCAGAGGAGAAACAGCCCATGGCAGGGCAGTTGGAAGGCAGGAAGCTGTGAGCCTACATTCTATTTTATTCAATTCAGGCTACAAGCCTATTGGTTGGTGCCACCCATAATCAGGGTGGGCTTTCCCATCACCCATGCCCAAAACGATGCTGTACCAGTCAGCAGACTAATCAAATTATCGCACCTGTAGTCCAGTATCACAAGCCCATGGTCCAGTCACCTCCCCAAAACCCCACTTATGAGCGCATGAAGTTTTGCATGGGTGGGGGGTGATATATTTAGATATAAGCCATCACACCATCTCGAGTCTATCTGCCTGTTTCTTAACATGGCCTCATTAAACACTCTTTAAATTATGTTTTGGGGCTTTCATATTACAGAAACACTTCAATGTTAACATTCTGTAATTGACTTCTTTCACTTAGCATTATGGTCTCAAATTTGAATCATTTGTAAGAAGATGGGTGGATTTTATCTTTTTTATGACCTATTGTATATACCCACCATATTTTTATCCATTCATATGTTAATGGGCATAGAAGCCACTTCTTTGAATTAGCAATAGTAAGTTTTGCTGCCATAAACACAAGTGTGCCTGAATCAGCATAGTATCGTGATTTTGGTTCTTTTGGGAAAATACTCAGAAGAGGTATAGCTGAGTCAAAGGCAATTTCTATTTTAGGGTTCTGAGGAATCCCCAACTAATACACGAGGTTGCTGTACTAGTTTACATCCCTCCAACAATGTGGAAGTTTTCCCTTACTGCCAAGTCCTTGCAGTACTTGTCACTTCCTGAAATCTTGTTCTAATTAGTGTAAGGCAAACTTTCAGCGTCACTTTAATTTGCACTGCTCTAATGGCCAAAGATGCCGAACATTTTTTTCATGTACCTACTGGAAAAATTTTTTGCATTGTTTATATATTCTATATACTAATCCTGTGTTTGAGGAGTATCTGTTAACATTTTTTCTCATTGTTCAGATTGTCTCTTGACTCCACTGGTTGTTTCCTTTGCTGTGCTGAAGCTTTGTAATTTGATATAATTCCATTTGTTGATACTTGGCATTATTTCTTCTGCAATTGGAGTTGTGTTTAGAAAGTCTTTCCCTGCATCCATATCTTTAAAAACCAATTTTGCCATCTAGTAGATTCAGTGTTTCTGTTTTTGTATGTCTAGGTCTTTGATTCATGTTGATTTTAGCACAAGATGAAAGGTACAGATCAAGATTAATTATTTTGCATAGGCACGGTCAGTTTGTCCAGCCTCTTGTTAAAGAGGCTATCTTTTCTTCAGTGTATTTCATCTGTTTATTGAAAACCAGATAATTGAAGGTGTTTGGAGTTGTTCCTGCCTCCTCTTTTCTGTTTCCATGTTAGTACGATCTGTTTTTACTGAAGGCAACTTGAAATCTGGATTCTATTGAGCGATTTCAGTATTGCACTGTTTTTCTGCTGCTTCCTTTATTTTTCTCTTTTTCTTAGTTGCTCACCATACTTATAGTTATTCCTTTAGGCCCTTTGCTGTTGGCCACATTGTTTATGTGTAGCTTCTCTGTAATGCTGCCATACTTGGAAGTCATGAATTTCTTTAAGTGCTGTTTGTCATGGAAATTCCTTCTCTTTCAATTTTGATAGTTTAGCAGGATAAATTAATCTGGGTTGAAAGTTGTTTTCTTTTAGGGCTTGACAAACCTCACTTCAAGTTCTCCTGGTCTTCGAGTTCCCTTTTTAGAAATCTGCTGTAATTTTATGACTGCCTTTATAATTTATTTATAGCTTTTCTCTAGCAGCTTTTAAAATTCTGTTCTTGTGTTGGATTTCTAAGGTTCCAACTCTGTTGTGTCATGGAAAAATTCTTTTTTAATCTTGCTTGTTGGGGTTTCTGTAGGACTTCCATATTTGAAAGTTGAATTCTTTCCCTAAACTAAAAATTTTATCTATGATTTCAGTAAATAGATTTTTAAACTGTGCTGTTCTTTGGTCTTTCTTTAACTTTTATAATTGTTAGGTTAGTTTTCTTTGAGTCATCTGACAGGCATTGGATCAGTTTCCATAATATCTTATTGTTTTAAGGTATTTTTGAGTGTATGATCTTATTTCCACTTTAAAATAAAATCTAGTTCTGACATTTTCTTCTCTCACTGGTCATTTCTGTGCTATACACTCAATAGAATTTTTATATCCTGAGTTTCTGTTTGATACATTTTCAGAGTCTGTAATTCTTTACTAAAGCCATCATTCATATGTTGTATCATCTTAGTTACTTCTGCTGGATTTTGCATCTTTAACCATCTTGATGATTTTTAATTAATTCCATTATTTGTTTACCCTACCTTTGATGGAACATCTTATTGATTTGTTTTTGTCATTGTTTCTTTTTTATTCCTTCATACATTTTAGCCATTTGGGCTTTGACTTTCTCCCCATCACTGTACAGGAGATCAGATTTCAGAGAGTCAATAATTTTGGGGAGACATCTTGTTTTATTTTTCTCTCATGTTTCTATTTGTGTGTGTGTGTGTGTGTGTGTGTGTGCACGCACGCGCACATGCATATGCTGAAGTTTGAGAATTAGAGTAGAAAATCTCTGTCATCAGTATGGAAAGCTCTTTAGATAGTGTACGCTTCTCAATTATGGGGTCTTGGCTTCGGCTGTGTTTGGTATTTATACACCTCTTCAATCTACTCAGCTTGATAGGGTCAGATCCTTAACAGCTGTATTTCAAGGAGAGAATCGCAACTGGTTGCATCAGCATCTACTGAAGCAGCCAAATATCAATCATGTTGTACATTAAAACTTACTTTAAAATTTTCACCTTTTTTACAATGTCCCACAAATACTGTGATTTATGAATAATCACAGGTTGTCTGGAATGTAGAGGAAGAGAGAAGGTCAAAGGAAGATAAAAAGATGGGAGTGTATCTGAAAGAGGAAAAAGAGGAACAAAAAGACGGCAGGAGATAAAAGAAAGGAGATCAAACTTGGTGATTTTCTTGTAATTAGAGTGAAGGGCTGACGGAATGGAAATTTGAGAGAATGGTTTGTGAGTTGGAGAAGTGGAGAAAGAGTGTAATTGGAGGCTGAGGGAAGGTGTGATGACCTTAGGACCTGTGTGTATCCGCACAGTGAGCTGTGTTTAAATCACCTTTTGGTGGTTGCCCTGACTCGCCTGTGAAAGATATCATTTAGATGGAAGTACTGGTTCATTCTATTCTCTTTTTCACAAATATAGATGCCTCCTATATAAATGTGTGTGTGTGTGTAAAGGCAGAAGAGAAGGAAAAGAAGATGGGAAACAAATAAGAAAGTGAAGAAAACGAAAAAATTGAAAAAAGAAACACAGTTACAAAAACACAAAGTTACAATGTCCTGGCAGCTTTGTGTACTACAGTCTGGTTTCAGCCAGTGAGCTCTTCCTCTTGTGTACACAAATGGGCATGTTTTGACTTTCGGGGGTCCGGGGTGGGGGGACAGTGGCTTTTAGCTTGTTCCTGCGCCTCTGGCTCCACAGTGCAACCCAAGTCCATGGCTGCCTCTCTCCTCCTTCTGCCCAGTCCACAGGCCGGCTGTTCCTGCCCCGCCCTGGGCCAGGCCTCTCCTACGATTCCTTATCTTTTCTGTCAGTAGGTGAAAGGGACTGGAAGTCCTGATGGACCCGTGAGCTGCCTTCTGTCTATAGTTCATACTCTGCTTCATTTCCTTTTATTCCTGTGGGCGCAGCTAGCCAGCGTGTTATGCTTCTGTCATGAGTTTCCAGGCTTTCCATTGAGTAAGGTTGGGGCTATTATGTTGTTTGACCAGGCACCAGGCTTTTGCTGGTTTCTGAAAGCCATTCTTGATCTTCACTCTCTTCCATCCTCAATAATACCAGGGCTCCTCTGCTCACTTTCAGTGAGGAGCAGGCCGAGTGTACCACATCACCCTCTGGCGATGAGGCATCTCTCCAGCTCCTAACCTGCATCCCTCTCCACCCTCTGCGAAGAGTCATTTTCCTGCCCAGACTCTGCAATGTGGAGGGTTCCTAGCCCTTGTCAGCCTTTGGCTAGGGATGGGGGCTTCTCTTGTGGTCACCAAGCTGTGGGCAGTGGCCAGGTTCCTGCATGGACACAGAACTCAGGTGTTAAGGAGAACAATGGGAGAGCAACTACTCCAATTTTGCATGAATTATTTCCTCCCTCTAGGTCTTTGCCAGTAAGATTTGTGACAATGCAGCTCTCCCAGGGACCAGCTTTGAGCTCCTAATCAGCACCCCTCCCTTGTTCTTTACCTGTCTAAGTGCCTGCCAGTGCCTGCCTGACACACCCATCTGCAAATACCTTGCTTGCTGGATCTTCTCCCTCATGAGGGAGGGAGAACAGTTTCAAAGCCTATGTTAGGAGTTCACTGTTCAACTAGATCTTTTCCTCAGGACAAGACAGTCTTTGCCAGACCTGGGGGGCAAAGGGTGCTACAATCTAGAGGTTGCCCTGTGTTGCTTTTCAAATGCTTCTGATCCTGGTCTCCTTGAACTGGTGGGTTTCTCCTTCGGGTCAGTTCTGTGTATCTGACTTTGTTTGTCTCCCCTTGGTATGAATAGCTGCACATCCCAGCGTACCCTCCTTTGAGATTCCTTCACATGGTTCTGCTCTAGTATGATGGATTTCTGCCACTTAGCTTTCAAAAACTAAATTGCGAGTGGCATGACTTTTCAGGAGTCAACATGAAACATATTTTTCAGTGAATTTGGAGATAGTGTGTTTATAGAATAGTACATAAAAGTTATGGTTGTTATGCAAATAAATATTTAAATGGATCCTAGATTCAGCTGTGCATCAGTTTTTCCCACTTTTCCTTCTAGTTAATGTAGCCTATTTCTGTTTTTTCATGAATAGGTGTTTTTTTTTCCCAGTACATTTCACTGGAAATTTATATAGAAAAGAACCACAACTGTGAAAAATTTTCAACTGCCCTGACTTCCTACTGAGAAGAATAAGGAACATTTGCAACTTTTGATTTTCAAAATAAATTTATTCCCCAGACTCTTCTCTGTAGCTTGTGTTTTCATTCAGTGCTGCTGACATAAATTTATTTTAACCTAATTTGAAATTTCACTCCTCCATGCATGTAACATATTCAGGTGTTGATCACAACACGTATTTGAATGGAAAAATGAAATTGGATGGATTTCTGCCAAGTCACTGATCCTGGGGAACAGACACTGTCTTCTGTTGTTCCTGGATGAAGCATACTAAATGGCAAACTTCACAGGAATCGATACCAGTTAGTAGATGAGTTATGTTTTAGGGTTTTGAATAAAAAAGAGGCTGTATACCTTTCAAGGTTAGGGACTAAAACTACAGCTTAAACTAAAACATTTTCTAAGTTCAGTTTGTTTTTGTACCATGTAGGAATCAGTTTGTTAGTAAACTGAGAATTGAATATACCTAACCATATTGTGGATTATTTGGTGAGGTAGGTCAGAAACTAGCTAGTGCATAGAAATGGTCCACATCTTATTAGGTCATCTGTCAGTGTACTATGTTGAGAAGAAATGAAAAAATAAAACTAAGAAAAGGATAATGAATTCTCATGAACTCTTCACTTGAATTAAATTACTATTAATGTACCATTGTGTGCTTGTGCGCTTGCATGCACACACACACACACACACACACACACATTTTCTCCTTCTCCTATACATTATGATTG
Organism: Hydrochoerus hydrochaeris; assembly: GCA_004027455.1. Taxonomy (NCBI): domain Eukaryota; kingdom Metazoa; phylum Chordata; class Mammalia; order Rodentia; family Hydrochaeridae; genus Hydrochoerus; species Hydrochoerus hydrochaeris. Next base: position 247,751 of record PVLA01001813.1, on the reverse strand, counting down.
AAATATTCAGAAGTAAGTTATAGATGTCATGATACATTGTACCTATATAACTTCTGTGTATCATCAACCAAAAAGATAAACATCAGTTTACATTGTTCAAATACAATTATCAAATTAAGAAAAATCTACCAATCACTTAATACTATTGAATAGATAGTACATCCTCAAATTTATTTTTTAAGCAATGTCTTTTATGAAATTATTTTCCTGATAAAAGATTCGATCAAGGATGACATATTTTATTTAGATGTCAGGTTTCTTTTCTCTCTTTTAACTTGGAACATTTCCTCAACCTTTTTTGTTCATATTACTTATACTTTCTGATGTAGCCCATTACTGCCAAACTCACTGGCTTAAGTAACATTAGGCCAAGGTTTCTGTGGGTCAAATTCAGCTTTGTCTTGCATTTTGGAGTCTTTCAAAAGCTGCAATCAGAGTGTCAATGGGGACCTTAGTCATCTCAAGGGCCAGGTTTTACTGGAAATAGTACAGTAGTTTGCTAGTGTGTTTGGCAGCAAAACCTGTGGGCTGTTGAACTAAAAGCCTCAGTTTCCCCCAGGCTGTGGTCTAGAAGGTGCATGGTGCTCTTAGTTCACAGTGTGGCAGCTGCTTCATCAGAGTGACTAAGGATGTGTGTGTCACGGGTAGAAAAGGGATTAAGAGTAGCTCCTAGTTCTCCCTGTTCCCAGGGCAGATTGAGAGTCAAGCAAAACGATTTGAATATGATGGGAAGATCAGGAGGAGGAACTTAGATGTCTGTGGTTGCATGGCTCAGGTCTCATGAGTACTGTTTCACCAGTGCATTCCCAGAGGGTGTCCAGATTGACCTGGTGGGATTTTGGTAACATTTACTCTGTGGAACAGAAGTTAAGGTGACCTTTGGACAAAGTCAATGAATTTCTGTATTGCTTTTACACATGAATATATTGGAGGGATTGATATCTAGATACTTTTATTTTTGCCATCAGATAAATACCTTGGTGGACTCTCCTGATTAATGAATTCCTCCACCACCATCACAATGTGTGTGTGTGTATGTCTTGGGGTTGCTAGGACTGCACAAACTTATTGAATGCTTTGATATACAAACCTTTAGGACTAATTGTTAACTGGAGACTCAGACAAAGTAAAGAACCCTCCATTGAAGGTGTCTCTTTAAGATTCTGGACTAGTCTCATGTCTAGCATGTCTAGCATCTAAATTCATCTTGAAAAGCAACTATTAACAAGATATAGAATCCATGACCCATGGATCACTTTTACTTTTCAACCTTTTAGCCTGGTAGAACGAGTCAGACTGAATCTAATAAATGGGTCAGTGGGAAGGGCTTAAAAACTCTTGCATGTGCGATGCAAATAGTACCGCATACTCAAGAGCAGCAGTCTTAGTCCCAGAGGCATCTCAGTTTTACAGTATTCCTTTAGAGGTAAGTTTAGCTCATGCTCCACTGCTTCAACTCTGTACTCAAAAAGTCCCCTACATGTCAGGGCCTGCTTCACTCATAAGCTAGGCGATAATGTTATTTTCTGGGGGCTGCAACTCTTCAACCTGTGCACCAGTCATAGAGAACCAAAGTTGGATGGGATTACTCCACTGCACGGGCAGCATCCGGAAGCCATTCTCAGAATCCTGGCTAATTCTCTTTTGAAGAAAGCTTGTTGGTTCTGTACTAAGAATGCAGCTACTTAGTCTTTTCCTTGGAAAATTGCGAGAACTTTCTCTTTGCTGCCATGGACTATGGAAAGAAATCAGCACATGCTGATTGAACAGTCTGAGCCACTCATGTAGATGTCCATGATAAGGTTTAGGTTTGAAACTGACTGGATCGAGATGCTGAATGAGTTTGTCCTGCCCAGATGTATAACTCTGCCTATCACAGTGAGCAGGAGAATTCAGTGATGAATTTGTGTACTGGCCACACTCAATGATGGCAGGTACACAAAACTGAAGAGCAAACAAAACCAATCTACAATGCTAACATAGCCACTATCGAGACATAAGGAGTCTGTTGACTGTGACAATGAATGAGCACATTTTCTGGAGCAGCAACAATTTCTATGATCCGTGCACCCACCAATTCCCCACAAGGGGTGGAATCTGCATGCAGTGCAAACAGGCACCAATGAAAGTTAAAAGAACTCAGGTATCTGTGTATTTAAAACTTGTGAATTTTCATACATGTGTATTTAAAAGTTATTTAAATGAAGTTAAAAAAAAATAGAAAAGATTTCTAGGGGAAGATCACTCTTTTCCCATGCCAACCAGCGTATGAGGTTAGAATGCCAAAAATTTGTTTTTCACTAGTTTGGGCCAAATATTTACTTCTTGTTCATCATTATATTTTTGTAGAGTTCTATGAAAGACAACTTGGGAGAGTCTCAGGCCTTGTATTCTGAAGTCCTCTGGTCAACTTGGGAGTCTTTCAAACTGCATCTTCTCTTCCATGTCATACGTTCATCAAAACATGTTCCCAATCTTGGGCAGAAACCCTCTGAAGACAGCCCAGCAACCTGCATTTCTTATGACTTCTGCTTTATCTTATGCTTATTATTTTTATTTTTTTAAGGAGAGGGTACTGGGAATTGAACTCATGACTTTGTACTTGCTGGGCAGACGTTGTGCCACTGAGCTATATCCCGATTCTCTTATCTTACTGATCTTATCCTTTATTAATAGCTCCTTAAAATAAGTTTTAAAAGATATAAATGGATGGATTTATGTGACTTTCAAACTTATTTTACTCAGTATTTTTTAGTTAACAAAGTCATTCTGGCTAAACTTCTATACTATTGAAAAGAAGAGGTCCTGGTTTTTTTTTATTTAAAGAGAAAAAAAAAAACAGAAAAAGGATAGAAATATTACAGAATTTCAAGAAAAGAAGATAAGCAGTAAGAAATCACTAGTTGATAAATTACATATTGTTCTTTTACAAATAGTTTTTCAAGTTACAAAATTAAAGCACACAAAGTGGACACTCAAACAGTGAGAGTGCAAACAGATCTGTTCAACAATCCAACAAGAACCTAGAAATATGGTTATTAATCCCACACACCTAAACATACATGCAGCTATATCTCTTTTTTTCTTTTATTTAAACAGGGGGGAAGCAAAACAGAAAAAAGGGTAGAAACAATACAGAATTTCAAAAAAAATAAACAGTAAGAAATCACTATTTGATACATTACATATTATCTTCTTGGATATAGTTGTTCAAGTTACAAAATTAAAGCATACAAAGTAGACATTCAAACAGTGAGGCTGCAAACAGTTCTGTTTACTGATCCAACAAAAACTTAGTAACATGGTTATCAATCCTACACACTTAAGTATACATACTGTTATCTCTTTTAGAGCACTTTCTTTTCCTCCTCTTGCATTTTTTGTAAATTGTTTTATTTGAAGAAAAAATTTTGAAACAGAAAGAGGGTAGAAACAATACAAAATCTCAAAAACAAAACAAAACAAAAATAGTAACCAGTAAAAATCACTAGTTGATAATTATATACTTTCCTCTTAGATGCAGTTGTTCAAGTTACAAAACTAAAGTCCACAAACTGGACATCCAAACAGTGAGACTGCAGTCAATTTTGCTCATACATCCAACTAAAACTTTAGCAACATGGTTATTAATTCCACACACTCAAACATACATGCAGTTATATCCTTTAGAATATATTCTTTTCCTTTTTTTCCTTTACAATAACTATAATCCATTCTCATAAACTACTTAGAAGTTCTACACATGTATAAGTCTCTACACGTATGCCTAGCCTTTCTGCATTAGAGGGAGAAACAAATCAAAACAAGTCAGCAATACAAATTCCTAGAGAAACACAAAATGAAAAGAACATACAAAAACACTGCACTAGGTGATCTATGGTAGTCACTATGATGTCTCTAGTTATTTTCAATAAAATTGTCTATATTGTCAAATATAATATAAACTTAGCATTGCTTTACATTATTAATAAAATCTAAACATTGGGGACATTATAGGACTTCAAAGGCAGATTACAATCAAACCAGAATGGGTATCCTATTGAATCCTGTCATCTTCAGAGTAGTTGCCCCTACTCTCAGAATCGACACTCTCAAGCATAACAGATTCAAATAAAATCAGTCAAGATAAAACAGTGATATAACCAATCTTCTCTGTTTTATCTCTGCCATGCTATTTTTCTGTTATTTGTTTACTTTTCTCCTTCATTCTACTGTTTGTCCCTTTCTTTGAGGCCTTTCTGCCATTATTCCTGGAACCCTGGTGGTTTTCTTCTCTCTCTCTAGAATGTCCTTCAGTATTCTTTGCAGGGTTGGATTGGTGGTCACAAACTCCCCCAGTTCCTCTTTGTCATCGAAATATCTTGTCTCTCCATTAATTTTGAGAGGCAGTTTTGCAGGGTACATCATTCTGGGTTGGAGGTTATTTTCTTTCAGGGCTTGGAATATTTTGCTCCAAGCTCTTCATGATTTGATGGTTTGCATTGAGAAGTCCGCTGTGATTTTAATGACTTTTCCTTTATAGGTAATCTGTTTCTTTTCTCTGACCACTTTTAATAATCTGTTCTTGTGATGGATTTCTGGGATCCTGATTATTATATGTCTGGGTGTAGATCTGTTTGGGTTGTAGCTGGCTGGAGTTCTATATGCCTCATTTATCTGAACTTCACTTCCATTACCTATGCTTGGGAAGTTTTCCTTAATTATTTCTGTGAACAGACTTTTTATTTCATTTGTATTTGTTGCTGCATCTTCATTCACATATTTTATTCTTAGGTTATAAATCCTCTTGTCATCTTCTAGCCTTTGTATCATTGCTTCCTGGTTCCTTGTTATTTTTAAGAGATCCTTCCTTTCATGATCATACTTTGCAAATCTGTCTTCAAGTTTTGAAAGTTTGTCTTTAGTTTCTGTTAAAAGGTTTTGCCAGGTTTCAATGGAATTTTTAATTTCCTGATATTCTCTTTGGATCTGTTTCATATATTCTAGATTTTGTTTATATTCTTCATCAAAGGTTTCTCTCCTTTCTGTAGGTTCCTCTATTCTTTCATTTGTGTCTACTTGAGGATTACCCAGGACTTCTTTTATTAGTCTTCTTATATCTTGCTTCACCTGAGTTAGAATTTCAGATTTAAATTTGATGATGAGGTCACGGATGTATTTCTTTATTTCCGATGAGGCTGTCTCTGACATTACATGTTTGCTGCTCTCAATCTCCTCTGCATTTACCTCTGTTGAACTCACTTTCCCTGTTTCCGCAGTTGGGGACCTTTTGCTCTTTCTCTGTCTTGTCATGTTTTCAGCCCCCTTCAGATGGGTGGTGGTGGAGGTCTCTGGGCCTTTGGTTTTGCTTACAGTTTTTCTGCAGTGCACTTGTTAGGGAAGTACCACCCCTCAGTCTGCAGCAGATCTGTGAGTTGCATGCTGAGAGCTGGCTCCTCCCCCTACATCAACCAACCAGTTTATGCTTCAATAGGTTTGTGTGTTCCCTGGGGATGCCACTGGCCCAGAAAAGACTCATCCCTGGCTATTGGGTTTCAACGAGGGGCGTGGCCCTGCCCAAGCAGATCCCACCAATCTGCTTTGGACTAGGAGTCATCAGCAGACACTGCCTAGGGCCCCAGTTCAAGCCAGCCCTGCCCAACTCCAAAATGTCGCCCAGCCAGTCCTCCCAGTTTGGGGATTCCCATTCCCGACACTCACCAAAGTTTGCGCAGCTCAACTGGCTGTTTCCACTCCCCGCCTCAGCACCTCCTCCAGCCGAGGGTTTGAACTCACCGACCCCTGCTCTCAGCAGGGCCATGATCCCACATCGATAATGAGTCACCTGACTTTAAGACATTCTGGTACAGTGATCTGGGCTTGCCCAGATCCAGCCCTCTGTCCATGCTTCTTTTTCTTCTTTCTGTTTTCTTTTTGTTCAGTTTCTTCCTGGGTCCTGAGGATTCATCTCCTTTTGTCTGGCTTTCTCCATGTTGCCAGATTCCAGCATCTGAGTTGTTTTTATTTTATTTTTTTCCTCAGAGAAGCTCTCTTATCGTGCTGCCACTCAGTCGGCCATCTTTCAATCATGCAGCTATATCTTTTATAGCACTTCCTATTTCCTCTTTTTTTACAATAGCAATTATACATTTTTAAAATTTTGTTTAAAGAGAAGAAAAAAAGCAAAACAGAAAAAAGGGTAGCAACAATACAGAATTCTAAAAGAAAGAAAGGAAAAGAAAGAAAAAAAATGGAAAATGAGAAAAGCCCCACTAAGAAATCAGTAGTTTATAAATTACATACTGTCATCCTGGATGTGGTTGTTCAAGTTACAAAGTTAAAGGATACATAGTAAACATTCAAACAGTCAGACTACAAACAGTTCTGCTCAAAGATCCAACAAAGATTCAGCAGAATGGTCATCTATTTTACACACTGAAACATACATGCAGTTATATCCCTCAGAGCACTTTCTTTTCCTCTCTTTTTTACAATAGCAATTACACATTTTGGTTTTATTGCAATTGTAGCTCTTATTTACTTTTTAGACTAGAGACACAATAAGATATTTATAAATATGATTCTTATTTATTTCACTAATAAGGATAGTCTCAAGTTGTCTCCATGTACCTATGAAGGCCTCAAGATCATCCTTTTTTATATCTGAGTAATATTCCATTGTATAAAAATGCCACATCTTTTTCATCCACTCTGCAGTTGATGGGCATCTTGGTTGTTTCCAGGATTTAGCTATCATAAATTGTGCAGCTATGAACATGGGTGCACATATATCACTGTGATATGAACTTTTCAGTTCTTTAGGGAAAATACCCAGGAGGAGAATAGCTGGATTGAATGGGGCTTCCAATCCTAGCCTCCTGAGAATTCTCCATATAGATTTCCATAATGGTTGCACCAGTCTACATTCCCACCAACAGTGGAGCAGTGTTCCTTTTTCCCCAAAGCCTTGCCAACATTTGTTATCAGTTGATTTCTTGATGGCAGCTATTCTTTCTGGAGTAAGGTGGAATCTCAATGTTGTTTTAATTTGCATTTCTGAAATGGAGGTCCTGTTTTTTAATCAACCTTCTGTGCTTTATACAGCTTGTCTGAAGTTTTATCTTGAGCAATAAGATTTTGCTCATTCTTTGTCTCCTGATTGAGGAAGTCACTGAACTAGTGTAGCTATGACACAGATGACCTCCTTTCTCATTCCCCAGACCGGACTGCATCTACGATTTCCATTTAGGTGTGATTTTCTTGCAATAAAACTATTCACTTACTGAATTCCTATTGGTTTGGCCCAAGTCCTGTGTTATGACTTTCTTCTTGGTTTTATAATTTCACGTGCACAGTTGTACCAAAGATGTAACCATAGGAGCAGGCACAGATTTTTAAATGTCTCTCATAGGCTGGATCAGCCTGTCCTCATTTCTGATGTAATGTAATACACATGGGTTTTGCACACACTCATGCATAGCTTATAGTAGATGAAACTGCCTCACTCTATTCCTGGTGCCAGCTTAAAGTCACTACCTGCAGTCTGCAGTGGACTCTGAAAATTTTTCTTTCTGTAAGATTCAAACACGATCTGACTTAAATTTTATTTTAAGAATTATATTTCAACTATCATTTCAATCAAAGAGGAGGGAGCAAATGAAAACATTAACTGAGAAAGTGATACCTGCACTAAAATATCTGTCTCTGGGTTTTTGTAACATTCTTGCATTCCTCTATAAGGCATGTACAGTAAACCAACCTGTAATCCTTGGCATAGACACACTGAGTCCTGTTTGTGGAGTTGTTTGTCCTCTCCTTTTTCTAGGAAATGGAATAAACCTTCCTTCAATGTTTCAGTGCATTTTAAACATATCCCTTTTATAGATAGTTTCCCTTTCAGGTTTCAGTTTTGACTGTACATGTTTACAGTACATAATGATTGTATTCCTTTTTAAAAGTTGATATATATATATATATATATATATATAAACATTTAAATTTTTTCTTCCTCCCCTTTTTTCCCTGCCCTGCTTTCATCACTTGCTTTCCTTGCCTTTGCAAAAGTTATGCTTACCTTTTATTTTGTTATTTGTTTGTAGTTTAGATCTTGCATATCAGAGAAACCATTGATATTTAAACTTGTGTGTTTGATTTGCTTTACTTAACATTATGGTTTCATCTATTGCCCTACAAACAACTCAAGTTTATCATTCTTGGTTGCAAAGATGTGGCTCATTGTGTATATGGTGTATATGCTGTGTACATTTTTCTTCATTCACTCCTTTGTTGATGGCTGTTTCTAAGATTTAGCTACATGAATTGTGCTGCTGTACACACGGGCATACACGTACAACTGTAATTTGACGTCTTTAACTCTTTTAGGAAGATACCTAGAAGGGGAATAACTGGGATGAATGGAATTTCTATTTTTAGGTTTTTGAGGAATCTCCATACTGATTTGGGTAACAGTTGTACTAACTTACATTCCTACCATGCAACATTCTCCTTTGTAACTCTTTTCTCTACATTATTCTGAGCTGCTGGAGAGCAAATATGTCTTTCTCAGGTTCGAATCATCAATACATATCAAATTAGGAGCTCAAGGAATTATTAAAATGATTAATTAGGCAATTGAACACCTTCTGTTACTTACCAAAGTACCCAAGATCTTCTGCTTTATTTTTATGTTTGACTACTATTTTTTAACAACCATGCACAAAATGAGCCTGACCTCATTGGCCCATGTTTTACACTCATGCTGTGACATGTTGGTTCTTATCTTCAGGCTTTCCACTCCCTTGGAATGTTGTCTCCTTGCTTTGAAATTTGGTGGTGTGTCAGGTGATATGTTTAGCAACTCTGTATTTGCAACATTATTTTTAAATCATGAAATGCAGTGACTGATGTATTTTTAAAAAACCTACAAATGGAAAGCCTCAGAAAAAATTGCAGGAAAATCTAGAAGTGAGTGAAACCTAGGTGACATTAAACAGGAGTTTCACATTCGACTTAGTTTTGCATTTGTTGGGGTTTCATTGAGCTGTCTGACCCGTGCCAGAGTTTTAATGGGCAGCAGAGAAACAGGGTGTCTGGTGGGCTTCAAACTGCAGTTTACTTTCCTGAAGTTCTGAACAAGGAGCTTATTCGGACTTGGCTATTGCAAAACCACACGAATGTTATGCTGACGTTAAAGCTTGCAGTTTGACCAAAATGAGTATTTAAAAAACCATGAATATCTTCCATCCAAGCATGATATTAGATAAAACAAGTATCACAAAAGCTGGTTCATGTGTGTTTAAAGAGGGAACCGTTGTTAGTCATTGGATTTAGCCCACAGAGTTTGCATTTCAAATCAAAAAGTATAGCAGGAGAGAACCAAAAGTGGAATTTTGAAAGCTGAATCTAATTTTGGCATGTGCTTTTGGAGTGAAAACCTTCAGATACATTACCTTTAAGTACATTATACAGGAAATTCAAAGTGATTGTGATTATTTCTTTTATTAATTTCACTATTTATAAAAGACACACAAGAATTCAGATAATTTCTTTAATTTCATTTTAAGCTTACTTAATAAGGGATCTGTAAACCACAAAAATATGAGTTACATATCAGATTAAATGCCTGTTAATTATAGATACTTAATAAATATATCAGTGGGTTATTAATAGTCTGAACCATAAAAAAGCTTCTCTGTGGAGGAATTTGGCACACAGATTTTGTAGTGTGTCCACCCAGGTTTAAATTCCACTATCATCAGTCTTAGCTGAGTTATTTAAATTCCCTGTGCTTTTGATAGCTTTTGCATAGAATCAACGCTTATTTTATGTTTTAAAGTAAATGCAAGATAGAATACAAACCCATTTCATCCTCATTTAAATTACTAAAACTCTGCATAAACACTAACATATTATGGGTACACATTTATATTAGCAATTATTAGCAAATAAGATAACTTATACAAATGCGAACATGTGTTCATGTACTTTTTATATCATATATACCCACACATACAAGAATTCATAAATATGCCCATATATTCATGTATATGACAGTGAAATGCCTTGAACAATAAGTATCTGGTTCACAGTAGATAATATGGATGACCAATTATCATCACTAATATTGTAATTATTATTTTTTTATTTTTATTTTTTTATTGGTACCAGGGATCGAACTCACAACTGCGTGCTTGTAAGGCAGGCTCTTATGCCGCTGAGCTAGATCTCCAGCCCCTAATATTGTAATTATTAATGACCATTTGTATTTTTAGTTAATGCTGTCCCTGAGTTAGTGCTTTAATTCTCATTCTTAGTAGCCTATCACCATTTGTTGACTTCTCTTCTCCATATCTTCATTATTCTCCCCTTGATTGAACTTTTCCCAATTAACATTCAACATATTAAAATACTTATTTTATAAAGATCTTTCTACAGAGAAAGTGTTGCAGCAGTAGAAATCAATTGATTTTTTTTCTTTCCAATCAAAAACACTGTTCTAGCAGACCACCAATGCAGAAATAATCACGACCTATGCCTCATACTTTATTGATTCCTAAGGGATTATAGATGTAGATGTCAAAAAATTATAGATTATAAAGAAAAAGAGAAGGTATTCATTACTTTGGGGTAGGTATAGATTCCAAAAATAGGAAACAATAAGACTATCACCAGAATAATTTGAAAAATTTGATTTTATTAAAACTTAGGATATTTGTTCTTGAAAAGGCATACATGAAGTAAAATGAAAAGTCACAAATTTGGATAAAGTATTTGAAGATCATATAAATGAGAATATATTCAAAATATATGATGAACATCTATCATTCATTAAGAAAAAAAGATAATCCAATAAAAATACTCTTCAGGCTGTTCAGAGGAGGGTAATCCAGATAGTCTGTGCTCTAGTTCAATAGTAATCTGATAAATAAAAAAATAAATGATGTAGCAGTTGTCCACGCTAACCAAAATAGCTGAAAATTAAAAGCTAAATAGTGCCAATTGTCAGCAAAGACATGGAACAGTTGGAATCTTCTATACTACTGATAAGAAAATGTTGCTACAATGCCTTAGTACCTCTTGGCAGTATCACTGAAAAGTGAATTTAGCTATGCTCTATGTCAAAATGGTTCAACATACTACCACATTCACTTCTCTGAGATGTTCACCTTACTGATGCCTGTTTCCTGTACCAGAATACAAACACAAGAGCATAGAGGTTGTTATCTATCATGCTTGCTCTTGAAATCTATGTATCAAGAACACAGCCTGGTCCCTTACAGACACTTAATATATAACTTCCTATTCCCTTAGTAACATTAGAGGGAACCTTCAGCATGGCAAGCTTGTCATTTGTCAGACACTGTCACTCTCTTTGATGATTTTTCTTTTGTGACTTTTCAGGACAAAGAGGTTAATTATAATCTAAAATCAATACAATAGATTATAATCACATACAATAAATTGATGATATATTAGAATTCTAATTTTAATAAACTCAGTCGCCCAGTATAAAATTAGGCAAACAAATTTTAATCTCTCCGTCATTTAGAGTAACTCTGACTTTTAAATTTATTTTCCTGTTGTTCCAGTGATGCATAGTGAATATCAAAATTTGTTTATCATATATAAACTTATTCCAACTGTGATGTAGGTAATTGATTCTGGAGGAATTTATAAAAAAGTAAGTTAATTTTATAAGGATAGTATTGAGCAGATTGAATGACTGATTAATTTTAGCTGCAGAGAAAGCAATGGTAAAATGGGTAGGAAAAATTTATATCAGAATTAAGAAGCTCTTAAAGCAATTAAGAGCTAAGATAGACTATTGTTAAGGGAGTGAACATTTATTTCCAAGAGGAATTTTCAATAGAACAGCAAGTGACAATTACTTCTATAACAGCTGTTAACAATGAGGCTTAAAATTTAAGCACTTTTCCACCTTGGTGTTAGACAATACAAATTTTGAGGTTTATTTGATTTGGAATTCTATTTCATATCTAACAGAGTCCACACTACTGTATACAATATGAGTAAAAAATAATTTATCCCAATAAGTTACATGTGTGAACATGGATGATGAATATTGTTTTTAGGTTTTGCAATTACCTCAAATACAAATGTGTATTTAAATAAGTTTTATAATGACTTAAATTTTGACAAATAAAATTTCAAATATCCAAAGATGTGATTAGATTCAATAATTTGCTAACCCTAGTTTTGACAAAGTGTTTGTCAACCTTGAGAAGTAGATGATACTGAGTAGACAAATTTGTATTTTCACTGAGATACACTATCATGCAAGCTCCTTGTATCTTTCTTAAACTTAATTTGCTCAGCCAGAAAATATGCATAAGAGTGTTCACCAAATAAGATACTGATTGCATACTATTTAGTACTGGCTCCAGCACATGCAAACAATAAATGTTAGCTATTATCATTACTTGTAAATAATACTTGTAAATATGTAAGTAATTATTTGTAAATATTATTTTAAATTTTCCTATTAATTGCCAGAACAGTATATATAAAATTTATCCTAGTTCACAAAGGAACTTAAGAAAAATGAAATTAAAAAGACATATTTTAATACATTTTTTGTCATTCACCCTAAACACACAGAGGATACAAGCAAGAACAAAGGCAGTTCATCTTTACCATGGAGCTTTTCTTGTCCTCATAAAGATTTTAAAGGATTTTCCTAGAAAACTAGTATCAAAGTATTCAAATAAAATAACTAGAAATGAAATTGAAGCCATGCAGTAGAACTGTATTCACGAACCTAGGACCGTTTACATTTTGGAAGCAAGAACCTTAAGTATATTTTGGATAAACTCTCAGAGATTTTGCACTCAACAAGTGCACCTAGAGCTTTGTCAAAAATGGCCACATGATATTCTAGCCAAATATAACTTGTTTTCTTGATAACTTCTTTCTCATTGGCTCAGGGTATTTAACTGAGATTAAAAATCAGCAAATATAGCCTCTGAAAATTGCATTCGATTCTCTTGTTTTGACAGCAAAACACGTTTTGCTCTTCCTTTCACTGACTTGCATTAGTTGAACTTGGAGAGACAGTAGCTGTCACGGCTCAGTATGACCTGAACTATGGCAGGAATTTCCTAGGGTGGATAAGGTAGGAACCCGTCATAAATAAAACTAATACACATAACTGCAGTTCCTTAGCAATTAGTGGGGATGGGTACAAGGAAGGGAATTATTTGCACAGAAATCGAGTTTAGTTTTCAAACCCATATTTATGATTTTGAGAAGAGCCAAGAACAGAAAAGATATTTCAATAGTTATTAAGGGTTTTATGAAAACTGAATAAATGGATAGTTCCAAGAGAAAGCCAAAGAGAAGTATAAAAACAGATAATTTAGCAGTGACAGAAAACATTTGGCTCTTGAAGTAATATATTTAGAAATGAAGACACCAGTTCTTGAAACAATGATGAAGCCAATCAAAAATGATTTCTCCATTTTAAGGCTTCTCCAGAAATTTGGGCTACTGCTTTTCCATCAGCTTTGTGTTAGTGAACTTAGTTTGACAGTCAGCTTTACAGAGTTTTATAAGAAATGCTGTTTTTGCCTATTAACTTTTCTCAGGTCTATGTTTCATAATTAAACTGCATTTTACAATTTAAACTGTTAGGTGGCAACTTCTCTATAATTTTTATTTTAACAACGTGTAACTTTTTTTTATTCCTTTAAATAGTACTATTTATTCAGTGTCTGCCTACTCTGTGACAGTCACTATCTTAGGTGCTGTCAAAAAATAGAGCAATCAGACATAGTTACTATCTTGAAAGAGAGCTACTCAACCAAGGACATGTGTGTGTGTGTGTGTGTGTGTGTGTGTGTAGTTTATTGAATAAAGACAAATTACATAGGGATATGAATAGGTGTGTTCATAAATACACAAATATATGCATACTCAAGATAGGGATGAATGGAAAATAAAATAATGAATTGGAAAATGAAGTTATTGAAGAATAGAGCTTTTAAGTAGTATCCTCTGACCCATAGAAATAAACCAAACAAAGCAACCAGAATGGAGTCCTGAAAGCCTACAGTGACAAGAGATCTTATTACTAAGTTGGGACAGTAAAAATTGTAAGAGGACTAAGGAAGGGCTCAGTACTGGTGGAAGATTCTTTGAAGTTTGTGTATGATTCACTAGGGAGTGGCAGAGAAAAAAACACATTTGATGAATTTAATAACATGAAAATAGCTATCATGATTTCCTTTAAGAAATGGAAAGCACAGAAAGAATTAGTACAGTACTATAAAATTCTTTTGCATTCTAAGCTCTTTAGATTATGTAATTGGACACTAATAGAGGAATGGAGACTGAACATGAAAAATGTTGCACAGTTTTTAAAAGTTCCTTTGACTGTTTTTTTCAACATGATGAGACATGAAGCTTTTCCAGAATTTGCAGAGGCAAAAGTAAGAATACAGATGGAATGAAAAGACCAAATAGGGAAATGTTCTACTTTTACTTAGAGCGCAAGATTCAAGTTTCCAATGATACAAAAGCTGAGAGGATGTTAGCACATATGCAAAAATTGTCCTTGGCCTTGGCCTCGATTACACCGACTTATTCAAGTGTGCACACCCCAGCCCGCGTTCTCAAGCTCCCTACACAGAGAGACATGGTGCTATGATTTACCCAGGGAGAAAGGACTGGTGAGGAAGCGCAGTGAACTCAGGCAGTTTGGACCAAGAATTCTAAGGTTTTGAGGGGCCATGTCATTGTAGAGAAGTTGAGCCATTGTTATTGTTTTTCACCTCTCCTGTGTCTCTCAGATTCCTCATCTGTGGGAGGGACATGGCTCCAGGAGGCCCCGAGTGGAGGAATTCTAGAGTAATGAGACTCAAGGTGTGGTCCTCCAAGTGGCTCCATGAACTATTTATTTTGGTCTATAATGAGATGAGGAGCTTCTGCAGAACGTAAATGAGGCACATTACTTTGCGCACTGTTTATTTCAACTGACATTTTCTATCTTTCCTTGGGATGATCTGCTGAAGAAACCAATCTTAGTTTGCACTTCCATGCAAGCTCCTTAGGTTAATCCCAGAGCTGCTGTCATGACGTGGTATTGCTCTAAGTATGACACTCAAAATGGGACCAATCTTGACCAGTTCTAGAGGTTAGAATTACAAAAGATTAACAAAATATAAAATATACATATATAATACATTATTTCCAATAGGCATTTTTATTGAAGGCTTAAATAATCTCCAACATTTATTTTTTTCCTCCATCATTTATGAAAGTGTTGTTAGTGACCAAAATGAGTCACTAGTGATATCACATTATATTCTTCTTAGTAACAGTAACAATTTAATTAAATTTAAAAAACAAAACGACTTGGTGCAGGGGTATGCAGTTGTAGCCCAAGTTAAGAAGAAAAGCTGGGGCAAGAGAATCACCTGAATCCATGAGTTTAAGACCAGTTTCAAAAACAAACATCACCAAAAACAAAATAAAAAACAACACGAAACCTCTGTTGTTTCGACCCATAAAGTAAGGTCTGTTCTTTAAATGAGTCTTAAATTTGTAGCCTATTTTCTACCTTAGTGTTACTGGTCATAGTTAAGTGTAATGGTTATATGAAAAGGATTTGGGCACACATGTAAAACTACATATTTGAAAAAGCAAATGAAAGTTTTCAATCAATTAACCTGTAGTAAAGATTAACCTATAGTAAATGACTGAAATGCTAGCTCCAAGAATGCTGTTTCCTGGTTTCTAACTGGAGTTTTAAATTTCATTGCCACAGAAAAAATAAGTTTGTAATTACACAAGAATACTTTAAAAAGATAAAAAGTATTAAAATTAAAATGTATACAGTTGATTGTTAGGCCTTTATCCTAATAACTAAAGTCTTTTCACCTTCGGGATGTAGGAATTTCTCTTTAGGAAAAGATGTTTGATACTTACCTCTTTGCTCTAACATATGTAATTTTTTTTACAGAAATTATGGTTCTCAATGAAATTTTAAACTTAAAAATATTTCACCTGACGGCCAGGAATTTAGCTCAGAGATTATAATCACCTGCCAGGCAAGCACGAGGTCGTGAGTTTGATCCCCTGTTTAAAAAAGAAAAAATTTCACCTGACAATAAGTGATCATTATTTGATCTCTGAATCTTCCATGTAATTTCGCCAGAAAATTAATATATACACATACTTATTTCGTATATATCTTCGAATGCAAAAAGTACTGAAGAAATTTTAGCTTTGATAGAGTTTTATTAAGTAAGCAAAATTCACTAACTGAATGAATGTAAGATCATTTCTAAAGAAGTTAACTTGGGCTCAACAGCTGTAGAACTCAAATAAGAATTTTAGTTGCAGAGGTTCAAGGGTACAGATCTAGGAAAGCATGATTGGAGTCTTCTCAATCCAATTTCTAGCTCATGGCTCTAAAACTCATTTGGCTCCAGACATGATCCAGATGTCCAAGTTCATTTTAGCTTAAGACTGAATGAATTCTATTAATGGAATTCAGGAATGTCCCAACTAGAGGAGATCATGAAGATTGGCTTTTTGATCACTTCTTTTTATAGATATGGTAAATGAGCTCTGGAGAAAGAGAGCAATTTTTTTAGGACACAAAAGACAAACAGACAAAAACATAATATTCTTTCTTAAATCAAGAAGCATCTTCTATCACTTCTAT
The DNA here is from genome assembly GCA_004027455.1 of Hydrochoerus hydrochaeris. NCBI lineage: Eukaryota > Metazoa > Chordata > Mammalia > Rodentia > Hydrochaeridae > Hydrochoerus > Hydrochoerus hydrochaeris. Next base: position 231,085 of record PVLA01001813.1, on the reverse strand, counting down.
CTTTAAAACTGAATTTTACCAGTTAACCATTTAGCCCACCAACTTTACGAAGAATAATTTGCAATAGAGCAAGAAGATCATTCATGGAGTGTGGATCATTCAGTCAGGTTTTGATCTAAAACCTGGATCACATCATTTGCCCATTCCTTCAGCCAAATGTAGTGAGTAATTTCTATACTAGGGGCAAATTTGGACATCATAAAGCCTGGAGGAACGATTAAAACATATTCTGTGCTCTGTCATCAAAGCTCTTCATCAACAGGTTTGAAGAAATAGAAATGAATATCTGATGTGTTATTTATTCCAATACAAAAAATGCTATGTATGAGAGATAAGTTTTTGGGTAATTAAAGAAAGTATAGAGTGTACTCTGAGGGACAGAGATCTACCAAAACTTTAAATACAAGAATCACAACTGGGATTTAGAGAGTTTTCTTGCAAAGGAGTGGAAATGAAGCCAAGTCAACAAGGAGAGGAGGCAGATGAGGGACAGAGCAGAAGACTCCAGAGTGTTTAGGATGAGGAGGCCTCCCTGGTGATTATGATCAAGATTTGCACTTTTGTTTGTTTTCTAAACAAAGTGCACACTGTGCCATGTTTTTTAAATTAAACCAGTAATGAGTATAAGTAGATCTAACTTGGAACTTGTTCTATTGATATTTTTATGAGATTCTAAAAGGATATCATTGTAATATGATTTAGAAAAATGGACTATTCTAGTATGTGTTTAAGTATTAATCTTACAAAGAATTTTAGAAATATATAGCAAATAATAAAAATAACAATTAACCATAATTCACCAACAATTTAAAATGACCACAGCTAAAATTTCAGCTTTGTGTGTGAATGTATCTATTCATACTAATCTATATTGCATTACATAGGAGGTAATAAAATAATCATTTTTTTAAACATGATATTTAATGTATGTCTTGGTAACTCAAGCAAAAAAAAATATATATATATATACATATATATATTAAGAATAATAAAATATATTTATTTAATAAATTTAGAATGAGTAACAATTAATGACAACATTCAGGGTATAAGGATAAAGACATGCATTGCTACTAATAGGGTAGCTGTCAATATTTTATAAAGACGATAGCTTAAAAATATATACAAGAAGAAATTGACATGATAATATATGAAACTATGAATAAATATATTACAAAAGTAATATTTTAAATGGTAAATAACTTGAAAAAATATAATTTCAATATAAAAAATACATGGCTAATAATGTATAAAATATGGTGTTGTGGTTTGTGTCTAGATACTCCCCCAAAGCCTCATGCCATAGTGGACGCTGAATCTAGAGTTTGTGATTGATTCATAGTACAGTACTGGGATTATAGATGTGAGTGTTATGCCCACCCTAAGGCAACCTAGGGCTACACACCGTGGGGTGGGTAGCCAACATGTGACATAAGGGACAGAAAGAGTCTTCTCTCACTCTTCTCCTACTTTTGCTCTTGTTGCTATGGCTGTTTTCCATCACCATGAACTGTTGCCCTCTGCCATGAGTCACCCTGCTTTGGAACCAGCAGATTATAGACTGAAACCTTCAAAACTGAGTTAAAAAAAACCTTTCCTTCTTTAATTTTTGGTGTCAGGCATTTTTGTCTCAGCAATGAGAGAAAAGTAACCAACACATACAGCTATGGAAAAAGTTGTAGCATAGCAAAAGTTTAATTATGTGAAATATTAAAAAATTTTTTGAATTAAAAGATTTCTAAAACTGGTATAAGAAAGGGAGAGTGGGAAGAAAGAATGCACAAAAGCAAGGAGGAAAGACTTATATTAAGCTTTTAGAATATTAGTGTTACTTGGTTGTGATATACTTTTGTCATGAAATTATAAAATTGAAATTTTAGAAGCAAAAGTTTTCATACTGTCTAAATTTGTTCCAAAAACTATCCTCTTCGGTACACAGTATGGATTAAAAATCACTATTTTAACTAAATTAAGTTAATTTAAAATAATAGATAGAAATCAAGAAATCAAATAATAAATGCTTGTAAGGCTACAAGAGAAAAAAGGAACCCTTCTACATTGCTGGTAGGAATGTAAACTAGTAATACTCACTATGGAAATCAGTGTGAGGATTCCTTAAAAACTAAAATTTAGAAATTCCATTTGACTTAGCTGTTCTAGTGTTAAAGACATCAGATTGCAGGGATATGTGAATATATTCCCATGTCTATGGCAGCATGATTCATAGGAGTTAAATCTTATAACTGGCCTCTATGCTCATGAACAGATTAATGCATAAAGAAAATGTGATATTTATATACAATGTAGTACTACTCTGCCATAAAGGAGGACAAACTCTAGACATTTGTAGGTAAATGAATGATCCATTGTTACTCATTATGAGAAATCAAAAATTTAAACAAAGAGCAAAATAATATGAAAATCTTTTCAAGTAGAAAGGGAATCAAGAGATGAAAGTAGGAGGGAGGAAAAGGAGTAAAAGGAATGAAAAAAGAATTGAGATGTGTTATATATATGTACCAACTCCTCACAATGAGTGTAACCATTGTGCCATGCAAATGTACAGATAAAATAAGACCTAAAAAATAAAAGTTAAACAGCTGATATGGAGGCAGAGGATAATGGTATCCTTCAGTTTTTTGTGTAGTAAATTAGTAACTAAACCATAATTATTTTTCTCTGAAATTGATAAATTTTATCATTACAAACAGGAAGCCTCCAGTTTATTCAATCCAAAAACTGCCAGTAAAATGAATTAAATACATGATAAATACATGCATATTTCATATTCAAAAGATCCTATTGACATCAATAAAAACTTAAAGAAATAATTGCATTGATACTGGTACTTTGTCCTTTTATATTTTTTCATCAGAGAAAGTACAGCCTTTTCTAATGTGAATAGAATACAAATTGATGTGCAACAATTCTTTGAGAAGAAGAAAAAGGAATCTATGTAACCAATACTCTGGTGCAGGGTATGTGCATGCATGTGTGTGTTAATGTGTGTGCGTTTGTATATAAGTGGTTGATTTATTTTCCCGCATTTAAATCTAGGTTGGACTTTCCACTTGCACTCACCAATGGAACATGGTTGAATCAATCCTTTAACACTTCTGAGCTGTGGGATAACCCAGATTTCAGTTTGAGTTAAGAAAAAGAGGGCACATGGAGAAGAACTGAGATTCAGACTGAAGTAGGAGGCCTGGTGGCAGTGCGTGAGAAGAAATCCAGTCATCCCAGATTCCCCTTGACCAGCCGTTTCTTTGGAAGCTGGGCAGGGACTGAGGCAATGTTACACATTCTAGTTGAGCTGGATATCATTATAGGAAGCCTTATCTCTACATTAAGAGATAAATTATCCTCAGTAAGGATACCCACATTTCTGCTCCAAAAAGAAAGCACATAATTACTACCTTAAACAGTGTTTCTTCAGTTTTTTAAATGTATCTCTGACAAATAAAACTTGCAAATATTTAAGGTATAGCACACAATTTTTTATATACATTATTAAAGGATGACTCCCAATGAAGATAGTTAACATATTCACTGCCTTACATAGTTATCTTTGTTTTTTTTTTGTGTTAGTGATAACATTAAAATATCTCTTAAGTGAATTTTATGTGTGCAGTATTATCACTCATATGGTCACCATACTATATAATGTGTCCAGAGCTTATTCATTGTACAAGTAAATGTTTTCACACTTTGGTTAATTTATCCCTATTTCCTCCATCCCTAACTCCTGGTCAGTATCTTTTTGGTCATTATTTTCTGTTTCTGTGAGTTTCATTTGATAATTCCACATACAAGTAAGATCATGTAGCATTTGTGTTTTAGGTCTGGCTTATTATACTTAGGTAATGTCTTTCAGATTCATCCAGGCTGAAAATAAGATTTCCTTCTCTAAGGGCAAATAAATTGCACAAGGGTTGATCAAAAATATAGTGTGTGTTAAATTTAAAAATGAAATGTTACAGTATAAGACACATTGCTGTTAATTCCCCTAGTTTAGAACACACTCATCCCATCAGTATTATAATTTTCTGAAGCAGTATTGGAAGATCTCTTTCATGAGGGTCTAGGCAGTGTAATAAAAAATTTGTGAATAATGCTGCTTCATTCCAAACATCAGAAAAGACAAGCACATAAAAATAGTAAAGTGCACTCTTCACCACTCTGTTCACTGAATCTGGCACTGTGTGACTTCCAGCACTTTGAAAAAGCCAAAATGATGATACAAGGGAAATATATTGAACCAATGCAGGACACTGAGGCAACCACAATATTATAACTAAAGACGTGAAAGAATAATTCCAGAACTCACTCAGAAATAGGCAGGAATGATGGCTAAGTATGTTCAAGAAAGGCAGAGTGTTTTCAGGAGAAATAATGGCAACATGTTTTTTGTTATAATTTTTTAAAAACAAACTCTAACCATATTTTTGACTACATCGCATACACATAACCCACTAAATTGAGTGATTAATTATATAGCAACTGAAATAGGAATACCTAACATGCATTAAGACATATACTTAGGAAACTAGAACTGAACTAAGTAGCTAGTGTCTGGAGAATCATTATTTCATACTTGAATTGATTCACAAAACATGCTTTTCTGTGACTGATTCTACTGTCATAAAAATAGTTATTTCCTATAGGTGCTATTTTCTATGTATGTATGCTATTTCTTGTAATAATATTTTACTAGTTAATACTAAATGTTATTTATTATGCTTTTGGCTCATATGATAGTCATTTTCATAATAGTAATGAAATAAAATGTGGTTCATAACTTGTTATGTTCTATTCTTCATACAGATTATAAAGTAATTCACTTAATAAACTAAAGTGCAGTTTGAGTCCAATTGTGTCTTATGGCATGATGGCTACAAATGCTTATCAAAGAGGTTTCCAGTGGAGGAAAGAATCTTCCTGTCATTTGCATGGTTCTAATAATTTGAGTCCATAGAGAGGTAGGATGAGCAAGCCACATACTCTGGAATTTCTGAGTCCTCAACTCTAAAAAAGGGTGGGGATATATGTTGATAACTAAATTCTCATCCAAAGAGACATTCTGTTTCTATACTTAGTTAAGTTACTAAGACACACATTTCAGAGGGCGTAATTACCACTGTCTTATCTCTTAAGTACAGTCCATAGCACAAGGATGAGTAATAAATAGGTTTAACTTTAACAGCTGAGTCGCACAAGTGCCTGTGAAACACCCGGAAAGAACACTTTTATGACTCATATTAGATGATAGGGATTAATTTTTTGTACAAACTAGTAATAGAATCTGTAAATAAACTGAAATTATTTGAATAAATATTTCAAAGATTCTACTTTAGTTTGCAGGACTATTGCAATGTAACTTAGATAAAATGTTTCAAAACTTAAAGCAAATACTTTAATAAGATGAAAATTGAGAGTGATTAGGCTGGTGAAAAGCTGTTAAATGAAAGAGCTGTAATTTTTTTCTGGAAAAGAGACTGGGTGTGAGGAAAAGTAAGCAAATGATGGACTCTTCTTTGTGATTCTTAAAGAAAAAAGAAAGAACTAGGTAGAACTAAGGTGTAAAACATTTTAAATCTGTTATCTGGAAATACACATTAAGAAATGTCTCAAGTGATTAAAATAGTCACTCAAGCAAAAATTGTGTAATTTTTCAGATAAAGTCTTCCAACTAATTTAGGAAATGGCTTCATTTTCTGATTCGTTAAGGTTTGAGGTGACCAATTTACAAGCATAAAGATATTTCTAATTTTAAAAACAAGTATGCACACCGTTTGTTCCTCCTGATTTTGAAACAATGGGAAGGGCAAAGTCTCCACCCTTGCCTTTGGGCATGGGTGATACTCCAATCTCTTTAGGGACAGTAGAGCCAACTCTCGGGTAAATAGTCTCATCACAAATCTGAAGCATTTCCAAGGTTAGCCAACCTTCAAAGACAAACATACATTTCTCTAAATGCTCCTGCACCAAAATTACATCAATGTGTTCTTTAATTTTTGTATTTTAAAACCCATGATTTTCTTGTGGTGAGAATCTCCAGGATAAGGATTTGCTGAAGCCAACTGTGGCCTAGGCACATGTGCCAGCTGGATAGTCATACTTAACTTCGGGTTTTCTATTTTCCTTCTTGCAGTTTTGAGTAAAGGACCCTTTTTGGGGGGCTCTCTCAGGTTTACAGATAATGGACACTGGCTGACATCATCTGCATAACCAAGAGACAATAGAGTTGGTTACCTTCTGCAGGATTTGACCAACACCATTTATTTTAATCTTCAGAGCTTCTGTGAAGAATTCAGAGCAACTTTCTGGTCCTTTATAGTTCTAAAATGTAAATAAAGGTTTCTTTTACACATTTCACAGTTTGACTATATGTCATATTAATGCTACCAACCCTTATCATGACCTTGATCTTCCATATTGTTGAATATGCCACTCATGCACTGAGATAAAGGCTCAAATTACACACAAGAAGTGATCAGCATCGAAGCTGTAGAATTCTGACTTTTCAGAATGGAATTTTAGATCTATCAGTTTTCCTGTGTTCTCTATCAAAAAATGGTGGACATGGGATCTTATTGATTTGGCTTTCTAGAATTTCTCTCCTTGATTTAGAATCCCACAGAAACTAAAGCAAGAAGGATAATCTTTGAGGTTGTCTAGTTCAAATATCACAATTTTTAAATGATGGTATTTTTTTCCTAAGGCTCTGAGTGGTTGATTATGGAAGGTAAGTATTTTTATCCCTTGCTAGGACTCTTCCAACTACACCTGGCACCTACTTCACTCCATCCTCATAATACATATTCTCGGCTTCCGTGGAATGTCTAAATCTCTAAGTACACAGCTACTGTTGCAAGGAAGTGTCTTATGACAAAGTTATTTGGTTGACTTGTGTACCAAATATAGGATTACATATTAAATAGCCAAATATAATTTTATTTCCTTTCTAATTTCCAAATGGGAATAAAGCCAAAAGAACAGAATTGTGGCATACCTCTATCATGCAAAAATAAAAGTCATTTTTACTGAAATGAAACAAAAATATAAAACAACACATTATATCATGAATAAAGGTATCACAATAACTGTGAATGTAAGACCTGAGGTTCTTTTTTCTTAAGTGTGAATTTTAGGAATTACCTTTGAATGTAAGTGAATGAACCATGATGAACACGTCGTTTTCTGAACTTTTTCTATAATATAAAAATTAAGGACTGGGGTTATATCTCAGTGGCATGGCACCTGCCTGGACAGCATGAGGTCCTGTGTTTGATTCCTGGTTCAAATAAAATAAAATAAAATAAAAAAATAAAATATTGCTGTCATTGCAGTTTTTATTTTGTTAACATTCTTTCAACTGATAGAAATGCAGATACTGCCTTGATTAGCTTTAATGGCAAAGGTTAATGCTGATGGAGAGTTTTTAGCTCTTTACCATAGGACAACAATATGTGAGTTTGAAGAAATTTGTACATGCAGTGGAGAATCAGATCAACTTAACATGCATTTAGTGGTACTTTATAGTGTGCTAGCTATACTTTAAAGCTAGTTACAATTATAAAAAAGAAACATGGTTCGGTAGTATACATGAAAAATAACAGTACTATTTGCCCATAAACTAGGAGATGCAAGGAGCTCAGGAAGTATGTGTGGTCCCTTAAACATCAGACCTACACTTTTATAGGAAGCAGTTTGGTGCAGATAAATCTGGAAAACTGAGTGAAAAGCTTGGGATTTTCTTCTACCTTATGTCACCTAATGCCCATCTTCTGTGATTCTTTTAAACCAAGTTGAATAGTATCAATATCTTAAAAGAGTGTTAGGAAAAATTAGCTCTGCAGGTAGGTTCAAACCCTGGATCAAACCCTGACTCGTTTATTGCCTGTGTGTAGTGATTATGGTGGAGTTTCAGCTCGGCTTTGGGATCCACTCAGGGAAAGGTAGAACAAAAGAATGGTTGCCATGAACTGAACACCTCTACTCTGTCACATCCTTCTGCCATGATGTTTTTGCCTTGGAGTCAGTCAGTCATGCACTGAATCCCCTTAAAACATGAGCCAAATTAAATCTCTACTCCTTTACATTGTTGGTATCAGGTATTGTGTCCCAAAGATGAGGAAGAAAAATAGTTTATTAGGTCACTTTGAACAAATATTTTCTTTCCATATCTCAAGGCATGCATTTGTCAATTAAGGATAATAATTTAATAGGGTCCATTAAGTTACTATGGGAAGTAAACTAATTAAAGAGTGAAGGTAGTCATCTTACAAGCATGATACATATTCACTACTATTGTCTTGGTTAATTTCGTTACTTCGGCACTTGTAGTTTAATATTTTAAAAATCTCAGGGTACATATTCATTCAGTGAATTTTGTTAGTTTCTAGAAACAGTTTTCAATTTACTATATTTTATTCTTTATAAGAATATATATTCTATGGAGTTTTAAGTATTATTTAAATGAGTTTGGAGATGTAAAGACCAGATGGTATCTGGAAAAAGAGCATTGAGTTCTGGAATTGAGTGATGGTCTTAGTTCTTATAAACGTCGAATAGTAAATGAGGAAATAAAATTCTCATTCTAATTCTCAAGGAAACAATTCCTCAGCTATAAATGGATTCAGTCATTCTCGTCCCTCTTCACTGTTGTGGTTTTATAGAGGTGACTTTCATCATTTGGGCCTGGAAACATTAATAGAAAGCAGACAAGGATGGAACTGGTGGTTTGTATTAAGGTTTTTGGTCTTCATTTCACAAGCATGGAAATTGGTATGACAATTCTTAATAAAACAGATAAGTAGTCTAAAGGATCATTTTGTCATCAATGTGAAGAATGTATTGGAAGAAAGTAAAAGTAGATGAAAACAGTCACATAGTAATCTGGTACAGGTCAAAAAACTAACAATGGCAGTAGTCAAAGGTGTGTGTGCAAGACAGGGAGAGATGCATGAGTTGAGATCTACCTTGGAGATAATGTTAAATGGCCAACCTAGTGGACTGAGTTAGGGAGCTAAGAGAAGAGCAGGGTGATTCAAGAAGTTTGGAAGAAGTTGAGGACTCGTGGGCAGCATGGAGAAGCATTGGATGAAGGGCAAACCCTTTGAGGAGGTGTGTGGATAAGGTGATGGGCTTGGTCTAAATCCCTACTGGATTTGAGGCCTGCTAAACTCCAAGAATAGATAGAAAGCAGATAGTTCAGTAAATGGCCTGAAACAAAAATAATATATAATCCTATTACAAGAAACAAAATATCCTCATTTTGACATTCTCTCAGGTTTTGAGGTATATGAATACATATTAAATTTGATATTTCTCAGGTTTTGAGGTATATGAATACATATTAAATTTGATATTTCTCAGGTTTTTAGGTATATGAATATTTATTAAACATTGATAGAAACAGGCCATGTGTTATTCACATTGTTTTATAACTTTTTCATCATATTAAAGAAATAAACATATTCATGCCATTAAGTATATATTTATAAAATTTTTCTAACTGCTCACAAATCCCAAATCATAAAACAGCCCCAAATATAATAAAACAATTAAAGCATATATTGCACTCTATAACTCTAAGTTTTAAAAAAGAAACTTTCAAAATACTACCCAGCTGTGTGATTTGGGGTATGTCTTTTCTCTCTAAGATGTAGCATTGAAAAGGATCAGATTAGATCTGTAAAATCTCATACAAGTCTGTAATTTCTGTTCTGTGCCATTTCCATTCTCCTGTATTTAAACACTAACTGGTGACAGCCTAGTAAATTCTGTGCATGGTAAACATATTCATATGATTATATTTAGAAGAAAACTGGGATAGAGGATGTCAAGTGGCTCATTGATTTCTTGGGAGAGTGACAGTTGGGCTGGGTGCAGCACCCCAAATGTCTTAGCCCTGTGTGCCAAGTTCTCAGTACTCAGCAGAACTGAACTGGCTACCCCACCCTGCCACTCTGAAATACTGACTTACCCAGTTTGAACCTCTGAGGTTTCTGAGGTTTCAACATCACCAACCTTTATGGGTAAAAGCCTGCTTTCCAATCCCAGTGTGGCTTCCTTCTGGACATCCCCCCTTTCCACGCCAGGATTCCAGCTCAGCATTGGCAGTAACCTCCCTGCTCTGGGTCCAGGAGTCCTATCTTGCTTTGATGTCAGATCCCATTTTAATCTTTAGGGACTGTGCTTTTGGATCAGTCTACTGGAGCTGAGTCCAATCCTCTGTTCATTTTGACTTTTCTTTTGCAGACAGTTTTTGTCAAAGTGTAATTTGTTTGGGGGTAGATTGGAGACTGTGATTATAGACTACCAGTACATTTGTCAGTGCAAATCTGGGTCTTTACAGCTGTTTCTCTTTTGTGGTACATTCTAAAAGTTAAGTTTTATTAAATTTTTCGATAGTTGAATATCCTATAGTCACTTCTCAGTAAGTATATCTGAAACTAATTTGATTTCATCCTCTAGAAAAAAAAAGAGGAATCAAGATATATCACATACAGGCACAAATTCCCTTTGATTAATATGAGTATTATGTAGATGTAAATTGTACCAATTAATGTAATTTTAAAAAAACCTTTTAGTTCTTGGTTTCCAGCAGGGTCAATGACATGTCCTCTATTTTATATGTGTGATTTTTTCTTCTTTTTACTATTTTGATATCTTTCTTTTTTCTAATAACCACATTCTGTAAATTGCTCTTATCTTGTCCTTCACTAAGTTGCCACATAATTTTCCATATTTCTATGTGCACAAATCTTGCATATTTGAGAAACTAACTTTACATGAGTTACAGAGCGAGAGGAATTTCTTTTAGGAAAGGAGAAATAAAACAAAAACAGCAAGGGAAGAAAAGATAGAAGTTTTCTTAAATTTATTTCATGTACTTAAAAATGAGTTATTTTTAGGTTAGGCTCTGATAATTTTGAGATATTATGAATGTTGCGATATTTGCTGCATAAGGATTCATATTATTATTCATCTTTTCAAGAATTTTAACTTATATAAAAATCCATGCCATACTTTCAACTGTATAATAACAGCACTTTTATACAATAGTCTTATTAAAGTTAGCATTCTGTCTAAAGGATACAAGAAGATTTAGTTCACCAAGATAACTTAAAAAGGAACGCAGTACTCAGTTTTAAAGGAAATTTTTCATATTTCGTGTGTGTATATGAGTATGTTTTAATGCATAGCACAGAAAATATTAAATACTGAGAATCAGTGCTTCAGTAAGTTAAACAGGACCAAGTAAGTAGGCAGAAATTACTTCGAGATGAGTTAAAAATTATGCTAGGGACAGACATGTAATAACATGGAAAAATGTTTATGATTAAAAAATGTAATACAATATTATGAAACACTGTTAGAATTTATATCCATCCCTTGAGAAAAAAACCTGAAAATGTATATCAGATAAAGATCATTTAAAAAAAATCTCTACCAGTTGGTTTACCTCTAATATTCTTTTCAAATAATATTCTTTTCTGCTTTAGTAACAGGGTTTTGGTGACTCAAAGAAGTGAGAGGTAATGTACCTTATTTCTTTATTTTCTAAGAGCTTGTGTACTCTCAGACCATTATCCTTCGTTAAATATTTGATAGAGTTCACCAGTTGAAATCTGTGCCTAGAAATGTCTTTGTGAGAATTTTTTACTGCCAATGTATTTAATATTTTTAGATCTATCCAAATGTTGTGATTCATCTTGTGCTCGTTTTGGCGATTTGTGTAGTAAAATAAAGTGCATCTTGAGCAGGAAGGAAAAGGGAGAAGACGCAGAAATTTAAAACTCAAGTTTTCCTGTGACTGTTGGGAGGAAAGAGGTAGGATGTAATAAAACAGCTGGAACCACGTACCTGCTATCAAGTTAGCCCTGAGCATTTGGCACGTCGTCTCTGTGTGCTGGGAAAAGAATGAAAAATGTCTAATTCGAAATGTGTTTAAAAAAAGTACTCCTCATGTATTTAGGGTCAATAATTTCTGTGTTTCAGATTTTCAGTGCTGAATTAAATCCCAGGTACTGAAAATCAAATTCAACCTTTAAATTGAGAATATTTAGTATAAATATTATTTGCAACACTTGTAATGAACCCCTATTAGATCCATCTGCAAAACATTTTTTAGATTTCTTTTTCTTTCCTCTTTTTTTTTGGTACCTGGGATCAAACTCATGACCTTGTGCCTGACAGGCAGGCACTGTGCCACTGAGCTATATCCCAGACAACGACTTTTTAAAAAAAGTTGCTTAATTTGCTGCATTCATTGTTATTAAATCAAGTTATATTTTAAAAAGTTGTATGTGCTACAGAGTGCAAAATTTTATTTTAAAATACTGACACACAAAAATAATCACTTCCCTTTTTAAAGAGGTTCTTTCGTGTCTTAGAGTTCACTTGAATTTTTGTTAGAATTATGGGATCAATGGCCTGGCAAGGAGTGATTTAGATGGTTAGACAAGATGAAAGAATATGCTCGATTATATGTTGTTATGGATTAAAAACTGGTGACCAATTTAACTCCAGCTGGATTAAATCAGCATGGTGCTGAGCGTAGATGGCCCATCCGAGCAAAGTTGCCAGCATAAGTAGAGATGTGAGAAGGAGAAGAGAGGTATTGTGGATTCTCCTACGTGTTGCCTGGTTCTCCTGGAGGACCTCATCATGACTAGCTTCCCCAGTGTGAGTTCGACCATTGTCATCGGAGGAGATCAGGACCTTGTTGGTGAGAGTGGCTGTGGTTCACTTTGCGGCGGGGGGGTGGTGTCTCTGGTCCTTACATTGAGCATGGCTTCCTGGCTCTGGAGGGGAAGACATGAGCCATTTAATCTCCAGGACAAACTCATCATGCTGCCTTCCTGGCATGTACTCGACTGTTCTTATCATAGGAGGAGCTCACGGCCTCCGTGTTGCTGAGGATGGTTGTGGTGCTTTTCAGGACAGGCCTGGTCCTTATTATGAGTGTGAGTTCTTGGCTCCAGCCTAGAAACCTCAAGCTACCAGCACAGCTCCTTCACCCTGCTGGCACAGACTTTCTAGCTTCCACTGCTGACCTTTGGGCCTTCCCAGCATAGATCTATAAAAGAGGCTGGCCTGAGTCCCTCTCGTGTGGGCTCTAGACCTCCAGTTGGACTTGTGGGTGGCACTGTCATGGGCTCTAGGTCTTCATCTGGACTCATATAGGACATTGCTGTGGGATTCAGGCTCTTGGCTGAATATTCTGTGTCTTTAGTGTTGTGGAATGATTTCCTGTACTTTCTTGTGTTAACTCTGGGTAACCATCATAAAATAATATTATAAATTCTGTGTCCTGATTCTAATTGTTCTCCTCAAAACCCCTGACTACAACATACGTTATTTCTAAAATTTAGATATAAGCTAAACTGAAGAAGAAATCACATATAAATATTTCTGTATTTAAAACACTATTAATTATTCTGCAATGCTATAGTCATTGCAGATATTTCCAAACCACAAGAGGCAACATTATGATAAGTCAGACAAATAGAAAATCAATCCAAAAAACTGATGTGAGTCATATAGCTTTACAGATGGCATTTATTGTCATTTATTGTGCAGTCTATGCTTTGGGGCTCAGCAAATAATACTTCTTGCCACCAATAAAAAAATCATAGTAGAAGTTAAGTGGTAGAAAGTAGGGAGATTGATTTTTCTCAAGTGGGAAGGGAAGCAAGAGATGGAGGAAGGATGCAGAGAGGGGAAGGAAAAGGGATGAAGAAACGAATCCAGATGTGTTATGCACCTGCACCAATTCCACATAAAGAATGTAAACATGGCGCACTGAAAACACGTCCTAATTAAAAGTACAAAAGATTCCTAGTTCAAAGACAAGAATTTTTATTTGAATAAAATTATGAAAATCTTGATCAAGAAAGGTAGCTATAAAGCAGTCATGAAAAAATAGCTTTGGGTGTTTACACTCCATGAAGATTTATTGACCTCTACTAAGATAGAATAATGTGTTGGACAACTTTTTTGGTTAATTCTATGAATTCCCACCTTCTTTTGGTTCTGTTCATCGCTATGACAACCAACTATAGTCAGGAATAACTTTAAAAGGCTCCATGTCAATACTGCTGTTGTCTCCAGGTTTCTGTCCTGAAACTTCCCTCATACTTCTGTATAAAACACCATGAGAACTCACAGTCTTTCTAAAATAGCTAGAAAGTAAATTCTTCTTGACCTATTGGGACAGCCATAGGAGATAAATTTTTTCTTTTGAGTATCTCAGCTGAGAGTTCTGACGTACTCTAAGTGTTCTTTTGAAACTCTGCAGGGAGACTGAGTCTGAGATGTTGATAGAAGGGTAATTCTTGATGCACCCTTGTATTATTATCCCTTTCTTTTCTGTTTTATTCTTGTGATCCTAACACTTCTGTTTGTTAGTATCTCTGCCTAAAATAAACCTTTTAGATGCAAACCTTTGTCACAAGTTGTGCTCTTTTGAGAAAATTAATGTTTAAAATGATTTAAGGTTGTAACCAATCCAGCCATATGTACTTCATATGTTATTAGCCTAAGACCAAAAATTCTGTTAGAATATGTCAAATGATTTTATGCAAAATAATCACTCATTACATTAAAAACTTTTAAGTGGCATAAGTGATATTCAAAGTCTGATTTGCTTACATCATCAGTATGTGTCAGTAAGTATCATAAGGGCTTACTCAAATAAGGTAATTGGGCAACTTTTATAACTAATACAGTTACAAAGCTGTAGGCAGGGTTAAGTAATCCAAAGAGGGATGTTAAACTAATCTAGGGTCATAAATAGCAGGAAGGTGTTACTACCCCTGAACTTGCTAGATGTTGGGAGAGAGTTATTAACAGAATTTGGAGATAAAATTATATAGTGTGGGAAATCTGTTGATTTGGGACAGGAAAACAATTGCAAGATACTAAAGAGGGAAGAAGAAGGGTCACAAGTTTGAGCCCAGCCTGGGCAATTTAATGACTTGGTGAGATCCTACCCCCAAATTAAAAAATAAAATAGTTGGTGATGTAGGTCAGTGTGAAGGCCTTGTGTTCCATCCATTGTACTGAACAAAGCAAAACAAAACAAAGCAACAAAACCAGGGCAGTTTCTTCAAAACCATGAATGAGACAAGGATGCCTATTCTGATACTTTAATATAGACAAGAAAATAAAAGGAATAAAGATATATGGATTTTAAGGAAGGAGAAAACCCTGTAAGTATGGATTAAACATTATTTACACAGAAAGCCAAAGAAAGTAGCTGCATACAAATTATTAAAATGACTATCATAGTACATCAAAATAGTTGCATATACAATGAAAATTTTTTTCTGCTGTGGAGTCTCACTTGAAGACAAGGGCACAATAGTGTAAAAATGCTGAAGTAGTGCTTTTGGTGGGTGGTATGTAATTGGAGACAAAACAGAGACTAATCATTATGAGTGTGATTTGATAATAATGCAGTAGAAGCACAAATGAATTATTATGAAGGAAATGGAAGCAACATGTTAATACAATATAGAAAAAATATGGAGCTCAATTATTACATTGATTAAAGAAAAAATTATAAACTTCAAATGTATACATTAAAACTTTAAAAAAATACATTATTTCTTAAGCTTTCACCTTCAGAAGTTGGCTCAAATAAAAAAGGAAGAAAAGACTTAAGAATAGAGTATAAGGCAGTGAGATAGAAAATAAATCAAAGCAAATAATAAAAATCAGTTTAGATATTTAAAGAGTTTTAAAAATATAGAAAATTCTAATTGCATAAATTTGGACACAAGAGACAGAAGGCAAATTGCCAATATTAGGAATAAAAGCGGGGACACATTATTGTCTTTCTTAATCCAGAAAACCAGTGCCAAAGAATTGCAGTCCTTGCTGTGACTGTACATAATTTGATTTAGAAGATTTGGGAACTGGTTTCAGGAGTTTGAGAAATTCGGTATCTGGGCAAGGAAAGCCTTAGAATGTTGTAAGCAGGGAGCTAAGGTGTGACTTAATTCGAGCTCAAAAAACAGGAATGTATCAGGATGTACACAGTAATACTTGGGTTGTGTCAAGATTTGCAAGGCAATCGATTTAATACAAGGCACACAATCTATAGGATTATTTTTATGATATTCACCCAAAAGACACATACAGAAGAATGCAAGAGATCTGTCTGCTCAAAAGAGACCCAAAGAATTCAGCTGAGGGCCTGGATCCCATAATAATGTCCTGCACAAGTCCAAGGGAAGGCTTAAAGCCCCTGACAATTTCCTATGCAAGTCCTTGTCAAAGTTCAGCAACAGGAAGACTCCAAGACCAGTGGCGGAAGCGAGAAGGTCTGAGCCAGAAAGCTGAGGACTCTGTACTAGAACCAGGAAGCAATGCTTAAGCCAAAGAACAGAGCTCTCCAAAGAGAACAGCATCCATTCCAGGGAACAGCAAGGACCTGAATCTTCCTCAGAGGAAAAAAGCAGCTGAGCTTGTATCAAGAAAATCAGCCACGACAAAGATTTTCCTGGGAAATCAGCAGCATGCAACCTTCCCTTCCAGTTCTCTTTTTGCACAGTTGGCAGTAACCCTCAGTTCTGGCACGCCCAGAACTATGCTGATTCAGTTCAGCTGGGTGTTCCCACTTAAACTGACCATTTGACAATCCACCGAAGCGAGGCTCAGAAAATTTCAGTTAGGATCAAGGATTTCATTGGCTATTGGACTAGATGCATGTGTGTTAGCAGATAAGAAAAAAGTGGCCCATGCCCTGAGACTTTGTGGGTGGCATGTGTTAAGGGCAGTTAACTAATTAATTTGGCAGAAGAAATTTCAAGGCAGCCCAGCAGTCAGTCTGTGACATGTGCACACATGGCTTCTTCTAGCCAGATTCATAATGAGAATCAGTGACAGAAGCAGAGCAGAAAAAATTAGAAAACCTTAAATTCTGGACCCAAAGATATCATGTATATATTTGTGGCAAAGGGAAATAAGGTTGCCAAGGAGATTGGTGCAATTAAAAAGGAACCAAATACTTTGTAGAGGAAAAAGAAGATAGATGCTTTGAGGGCATTTCAGAAATCAGCAAGGCCCTAGTCATCACAGGCTTCAGATTACAAAACGCCAACTTTTCATTTGAGAGACTCTTTCAAAATATTTCTTTAAAAATAGAGAAATAAAACTTTCTTAGATAATTAGAACTGCTGCCCATAATTCAGCCTATAGCATAAAAACTGTTAAAGCAAATTCCTTGAGGTAAAATCAAGGAAGTATAATGCAACACAAAATATACAAGATACAAGTTTCTTTTGTAAAAGTAAATACATGATAAATAGAATAAATACAATACTGTCACGGTCATGCTTAATCATCTCTAAATCTAATATAAAAGCTAAAGGTATTAAGAATGTAGGAGATGTAAATTGAGTATCAATTACATAAAATGTGTATAGGAAGAAAAAGTAAATGTGTATAATTTTTATATTCAATAGAAAATAAGTTATGATCTTAAAATATTATAGCATTTTATCTAAGCTTTAGAGAAAATGCAACAAAATTCCTAAAAACACTGCACACCACACACACACACACACACACACACAGCAAATGAACCAAAACATATCAGTAGAAAATATTATCAGATCACAAAAACAAAGCAAGCAAGAAAGAAAAAACTCAGTAAGACAAATAAGGACTGAAGTATAAACAATTCCTGCAGAAAGGATCGGTATATCTAACATACATGTTATAAAATGCTCAAGCTCACCAGGGATCACATGCACTTTTACCCATCAAACTAATGAAAACAAACAACTTCATAAGTTCAAGTTTTGTTAAGAATATGGAACAGGGAATACTCATGCAGTATCACTTGGATGTCACTTTATAAGGTCACATGAGAGATGCATTAGGATAATGCCTCTGTTCATACTTAATGATGTGGCAGATTTTCTCTGAAGAAACACTTGGCATATATGTATAAAGGCATGTATAAAAACCTAATAAAATTGAATGTAATGGCCAAATGTAAGATAAAAACAAATGCCTAGTGAGAGGAAAAAAGGATGAATAAACCAAGGCATAGATATACTATAAATATACTATACACACAGTATACTATAGCTACAATATGATCAAGAACTAGAATTAATACTTAACATTTTTTAAAAAATCATAAAAGACACATTACTATTAACATCCCTCAAAAATTTTTCCATCACTTCGAATGTATTTCTATATCAGTCTTGGAAATGCATAATATATTCCCTTGGAAAAGGATGGGATTAAACCTCACAAAATTTAGAATGAATTCCAGAAATACAATATTGAGCAAAAGAAAGAAAACAACATAATGAGTAACATATACAGTTAGGTGACATTTACTTACATTCTTACTTTACACTGCCCTGAGTAATGTGTTTCTGATAATAAGATAGTTGCCCATCTATTCCTCTCAATCATTCTGTAAATGTAAAATATAAAAATAATAGGACTTGATTTTTTCTTTAATTTTTACTCTCTCTGTCCTTTTCTTCCATGATAAGAGCAATCTTGTTTTGTCTTGGCAAATGACCTTCCTGTAGTAGGATATAAGTGCACAGTCTAGGGTAGGCTAAATAATTTCCCTAGAGTCAAAATCTTGATCAGAGTATTTAATATGGTTAAGTACTGAATTATTGGACTGTGTTATCTGCAATATTGCCTATTTTTTGATATATAAACCTTATTTTTTGCTATTGAGTTTAACTCCCATTTTTTCTTTAGTTTGATATACATAAATGCCCTTTCTGCTACATACAATCAGATTTATTTTCCATTTTACAATCATAAAGATCTAATAAATGGAATGAGATGATGATTCTTCACCAAACCACCTTCACTGTAACTTAATGTAGAAAAATAAGTTGAGACATTTCATGTAATAAATAGAATATCACACTGCAAAAATTGCTCATTCCTTCATTGAATATTTTCTTTGGTTTGTTCCTCTCCTTCAACCAATAAACTGAAATATCAAATAATTTCTTCTGCCCAAGAATTTCATTTGAGGACAGCTTCTCCATGCTTCTTGAATTCATCTACTAATGACATGCTGACTAAATATTGGACATAAACAATTTACAAGAAGGAAATATGCATTTTGGCTAATGGTTTCACATGGTTCAGTCCATGGTCATTTGGCCCTGTTGTCTTTGGTGCTATTATAAGGCAAAAGCACATTGCAGTGGGACAGGAGGTAATGACACCTGTTCCTGACAGTGAGGAAGTCAAATGAAGAGGAAAATAGTTCAGGCCTCTACACCACATAAAGCCACTTCCCTAGTGACATGACCATGCTGGCAAACAAATCTTCAACACCCAGCCTTTTGTGGACATTAACGTTTGAATGGCGATATTCCATTCCTGGTCCTAAAGGCTCATCATGTCTATCTCAAAATGCAAAATGCATTCAATTTCCAAAGAATCTCTAAATTTTCAATAATTCTCAACTGTCCAGTTCCAACATATCCTCTGAGAATGAATGTAGCTCTGATTGCCTGTAAAAATAAAGTTTAAAAAACAAATTTTAGGCATTCAAGACAAAATGACCCAAAGTAAACATTTCTATTTCAAAAGGGAGAAAAAAGAACATAGGAAAAAATAGATTGCAAGACACAAATATATCATGGTGAATAGTAAGTCCTAGTGTTCCACCTCTGGCATCTGGGTCACAGGATGATGGGATGTGGGCTCTAAAGAACTTTAGCAACCCTGCCTTTTCTGAGTGACTTAATCTAGTTTGTGTGGCACTTCTCTTAAGGCTATCTCTTCTCCCTTCTTTCACCTTCCTGCAAAGCACTGCTGAGATCTCTAATCTCTAACTTCCTGAGGTCTCCGCTACAGCTGATTCTAACTCTAAATCCGAGAATTTGGTCTGCAGTCAGGTAGCTCCAAGGCAGGAACAGAATGGCAAAGGCTGTGGCACAGCAAATGTACATAATTCGTGGCAACCAGGAAGCAAATCAAGGAATCAGTGCCATGGAGAAAGAGCTGAGGGACTAGACAGACCACAAGATCATACGTATGTGACTCAACTAACCAAGCTCAAAAGTGCTTTCCACAAGTCTCCTGGGGAGATCTGATGCCCATCAAGTAGACACTCCTCCTGGCCATCTCACACAGCCTGACACAAAGATTAGTAACGAAGAAATTTATTAGGGAGAGTTCTTGAGATCAATCCCTTAAGAAAGGGAAGTAATATCAATGAATTGGCTAATTTGATGATTTCATAACTAGTACTGCCTACTGTGTCAGAACTTATAATGCACACTTTGATTAAACCGAAAGCCAAACAGACATGTTAGTTGCTTTATTGGGGAGAAAAATTAAAATCCAATGGAGAAGACATATTTACTGAAACATTAAACATATATGAAAAATTACAACTGTGGTATGTGAATGAAAGACTAAAGAGAAGCAAAAGCATCTTCTAATAGAGAAACTCAGCCTGGTGACGGAAGGTTACCTTGAAAAAACACTTAGCAGATCTCCTATGAATAATTAAGAGTTAACTAGTGCAGAAGGTAGTGAAGAGGACCATTCTGCTATGACAATGTTCAAACATACTCTTCTGAAAGCAATTTGAAATGGAAACAAGTCATTGTTTCTAAATCTGTGAGCATCAACATGATACCTAGTGGGCAAACTGGCACGACTGAGTATGAAGACCATGTTAACTAAACATTTTAGTTTATGACCTAATAGCTAATTCCTAGACACCTTAGGTATTTTGGGTAGGTAGTAGGTACTGAATAACTAACTAGTTCACCAATTATTTCTTAATGTCATCCAGGATTTAAAATTTGTCTGGCCTTCTAGAATGTATACAGCAGATGTGATGATCAGATAGCAGTCAGTTTCTGAGAACACTGCTTGCCAATGTTTTCTATTTTTAGAAAATACATTTTGCAAGGATACCTTAGTGCTGCTAAATAGAAAGACTTAGTAACCATTGCATGCATCTGTTCAGAAGTAACAGTCTTCCTATTCATTCACATCCATAAATTTTACAAAAGTAAATAGGATATAGGAAATTCTGGGGAAGTTTGTACAATTTTATCCCCTATTGATACTCCTAATTTTGCTTTTTGGGAAAATCCATGTGATCATTCTTTGGAAGTGTAGGAAAAAATTGAGCTTAGATTTTTATCACTAATTCCCTTCTGGAAGAACTATATTAACGCTTAATGTGTATTTCAGATTCTCTTGTACATTAGTAGCTGAATGGGTATCTAACATGAAGCCTTGGAAATATATGCCATATAAAAATGTTTGTATAAAACGTAGCAATGAAATAATCACTAGAGGATTCTTCATATAATGGGAAAATGTAGAGCTAACACTACCATCACATTCTTTTCTGTCTCCAACTTGCTTTGCTAAGTTATGGAATTCAGATCTAATCTCTCCCTTCTCATCCACAGCAAATTTTGATATAGTAATGTGACCTTTTTTTTCCAAGGTAGCCTAGATACCTCTCAACTTTCATAACTTGTTTTCTCAGCATTCTAAATGTATTATTTTTCATGCAAGAAAGATTATACTGTGCTAGATTTAGCTGCTTGTGCTATTTTGTTAAAAACAAAGAACATGTGAATGTTCCCTGTACTTTCAGCTTCCCAGCTGTTTGCCTAATGTCGTCCTTTCTCTTCTTTTCTCCTTAAGTTAATTGTTACTTATCAAAATAGTGAACAGGAACTCAGCCAAAATGATCTCCTTTGTTTACCTTAATGTATCATTTAATGCATAAAGGTAATCTATAGTTGTTAATCTACTATGAGTTTTGGTGAGTCTAAAGCTGGAGCAGGTAGAGATGTTCACATGGGTAGGTGGTTCCCACATGTGGCTGCGTGAACTAGGATGATGATTGGTTTTCTTAAGCTCTCAAGGGATATACAGAAAATTGTTGGATCCAATGGGTCATAAGACTTCTAGGTTTCTTTCTAACTCAAATTTTATGATCCTGCATTCTGCTAGCATGTGATAGGGTTCATGTTAACGATGCAAAATGCTTTTTTACTATGATACAATTTGTGAAGTTCTTTCTATGGGGGATTGCATAGTTTCCTGAGTAAAACAATGTTTTGGGACAGGTAAACTCAAAGTAGTTTCTGTGAAGTGTAAGTTTTAAAAGACAAACAGGGAAACTGTGCTGAGTTGAATAGTCACTGTGTCCTGTTACTGCCTGAAGGTACAGGTTAGTGAATAGTTGGAGATGACACAGCATAAAAAGACATGAAAAATGAAAATAATGCTCACAATCTGAGATAATTGTTATGTTTCTAAAAGTGTCCAGGTTTCTTAATACAGTCATTGTAAATCCATCTTTACTTAAATTTGTTTCTTTGTGATAATTATTTGGTCTCTGTTGAAATCTGTGCGGTGAAATATTTGGAAAGTTTTCCAATGTAAAATTCTAATTTGGAGTGAAAACCTCAGGGGTGAAATTTTTCACTCAAGTCTTGGCATTTCTTTTGAAATACTTAGTGTAGCTACTTTACTATACTCATTCTGTGTCCATGGTTTATTCTTCCTTCTAGACAGTCACTTCTTTATATGCTGAGAAAGATATGTGCACACCTATGTTTATAACAGCACAATTTGTAATAACTAAATCTTGGAAAAACCCAAATGTTCATCAGCCAAGGAATGGATAAAATAGATTTTTTTTTATTCAGTGAAGTACAACTCAGCCATAAAGAAAGATAAATAAATTGTCTGTTCATCTCAGATGCCCATTTTTGGATTGTGTCTTTAAATTTGGATGATCTTGTATTTTCAGTTCTTTATATGGTCTAGATATTAGTCCTTTGTCAGTAGGATTGCTGGCCATATTTTGTTGTTGATTTCTTTTGCTGTGCAAAACTTTTTAATAGGATGACATCCCAGTTGTTGATTCTTTGTGATGTTTCCTGTGAGATAGGCTTTGTTCATAGAGTTTCTGCCTACATCTATGTCTTTAAAAATTATGCCTATTCTCTCTTCCAGTAGATTTAGTGTTTTTATTTTAATATTTAGATATTTGATCCATTTTGACTTAGTTTAGTGCATAGTGATACATATGAGTCTAGTTTTAGTCTTTGGTAAGTAGAAAATCAGTTTTTACAGCACCATTTGTCAAAGAAGTTTTCTTTCTTCTAGTGAATGTTCTTGACCCCTTTGTCAACAATAAGGTGACTGAGTATGTTTGGAGTTGTTTCTGCATTCTCTAATCTGTTCTATTGATCTTCACATGTGTGCGTGTGTGTATATGTGTGTGTGTGTTTTCCAGTACTAGGCCACTTTTATCATAGTAGCTTTGTAGTATAATTTCAAGTCAGAATTGTGATGCCCTCTGCCTTGCCTTTATTTCTAAGTACTGTTTGTGCTATTTGGGGTCTCTTCTGGCTCTAAATGAATTTGTGAAATATTTTCTCTAGTTCTGTGAAGTATACTAATTGTATTTTGATTAAAACACGCTTAAGGAAATGCTGAGGAATTTAAATTATCCCATGCATATTTTCTGATGATCGTGCAATGAAAATGGAAATCAGTGGCAAAAGAAACCATGAAAATCACCAAATACATGGAAGTTAAAAAACACCCTACTGAGCTAACAATGGGTCACAGAATAAAGTAAAGAATAAATTAGAGAGTATCTATTATTAAATGATAATGCCAGTATAACACACTGGAACTCATGAGATGCAGTGATAGCAGTCTTAAGAGGGAAATTTATAATGTTGAATTCTCACTTCAGGAAAACAGAATGAGCTCAAATAAACAATTTAATGTTGAACCTCAAAGTGCTAGATAAAGAAAAACAAATCAATTCTAAAGCTTGTACAATGGAAGAAATTATAAGAGCAGAAAGTAATGTAATTGAGACTAAGAAATCAATACAATGAAGCAATGAATTGAAGAATTATTTCTTTGAAAAATTAAATCAAATTCATGTCATTTGAAAATAAAAGGGTAAAATCACAATGGATCCTGAGGAAATCTTGAAAATCATCAATAAGTAACGTTCTTCTTTGAGAACCTTCCTGTAGTAAGATGGAAAACACAGAGCAAATGTACAGATTCCTAGGTATATGAAATGCCAAAACTGAATCCAGAGGATTTAAACATTTGGAAATTTTTTAATACTTCACTGATAGCTCTTCTTTGCAAGCAACAAAAATTAAATCTGACTAAATTGAAAAAGGAAATGGAAAAGTAATAGTTTATGTCTTTAAAAGTTAAATCTGATTCATTTAACCTGAAAAAGAAAATGAGAAAAATAATTGTTTATGTCTTTATGAAGGCTGAAATCTAGTGTTAGAGTTTGTGGAATCAAAATAAGCCTGAACTTAGGTCACAGAATAATTCTCACAAAGATCCTGTGATAAGACCATAGATTTTAATTAACATCACCTATATTAAACCAATGGTTTAAATCAGTTGAATGCATACCAACAAGGGAAAGAAGAGTGGATTAGAGAGAGAAAAGTGGATCAGTGTCATGTCCCAAATCTCATTGTGGGAGGAAAGTTATTTTCTTGAACATTTTAGTAGAGTTTCTCTTATAAACCATTCATGAGGACTGTTTTCTTGCCTATTCCTAAATTAATCCCTGGAAAAGGAAATAAGAAGGAATTATTAGTTATTAGTTCACATCCATGGTGCATTTAATCTTTGGGCAAGAGCAGGATAGTATATTGCTATCTATTAAATTGGGGAGAAATCATATTTCTGAGATATAGAATTATGACTGGGGGTATAGCATCTACCATACATGATGTTTCTTTTTTCAATTTCTCAATCTATAAGAGAGCTGACTCAAGTCATCTTTACACAAGTAGACTAAAGAAAAAAACACAGATACTCTCCTTACAGATCATTAAACTCTAACAAGGTAAATACATACATCATTCTAATTTTTAAAAGGTGGTATAATTAATTAGGATACAAGTTAGAATGTGATTCTATTGAAGGGATGTATTACTTGCTTGCATGCCATAAATAATTAAATATGGATCAAAAATGAATTTTATACAGAATGTATATCCATTAAGCAAGCAGTATAAAAATCTCACAGAGTCCTGAGAAATGACGGCATCTAAAGGAAATGAAAAAGAATTTTATCTTGCTGTCCATATTTTTGATTCACAGAATAACTGATGTTTTTTTGGTCAGGATTTTTTTCCTTGAAGTTTCCATTCATACACACTGAAGAAAAAACCTAATCCATACTTGAGAATGCTTACATTAAAATGCTTTTCTTTTCAATGGATGACACCCTATTTTGCATTTGGATATCAAATGCTTCTAAGAATTGATGAAATTTAAAAATAATGACCACTCATCAAATTTTATACAAAGATTTTAGAGTTTAAAAATTGCTTTTCCATTTATGATATCCTGTACTCTCAATACAAAATTCTGAGGATAAACTATTCTTTATTTTTAGACTCTTAGTCAAATATCACATAATTTCTAAAAATGAGTGTAAGATCCAGGTTCTTTGTCTCCAAGTCTATTTCTCATTGTGCCACAGAGGTTACATTTTTCTTTTTCTTTAAAAAAAAAAACTATGCTCACTTCCAAAGACTTGGATTTATTTAAAAAAATAACCACAGTTGGATAGGAACTTGTCTTTCCTAACACAGTGTCCAAAAAAAATAATTATCTATATCCCACTTTAAAAGTAAGGGCATCTCATTGAGTGAATTTCCTTAAAAGGAATGGAATATCAGCTAAAACGATACTGATCAAAGTAAAGCTGCTAAATTCATCGAGGTGACTACTTTGGTCGTAGCAGCATCGCCCCTGCTATGATGGAAGTATCTTGGGCTAGTTAGTAAAGAGTGGGGTTCATGTTAGATCCCTTGCATGTGCTATGTGACCAAGGAGACAAATTCAGCACTGTGAGAGAAGCTTCTTCTAGTGTCCCTTCAAACATTCATGTGCTAATTTTTAAATACCAATGAGACACCAATAACCTGAAAATAGATGAATGAATTTTTAACAAAATTATAATGAATCACAATAATCCATAAAATAGATCACAATCCAATTGAGCTTATTTTAGAAATAAGTAATTGATATTTCTTTATTTCAGTTAAAATGTTGCATGCCTATGTGTGGTGATGTATGTATACACACAGTGCAAGAACTCTACCTCTGAGCCACATACTCAGACTAAAATTTCTTAATTTACCTAATTTGTCATTTAATCAGTCTAAAGAAAGCAAAATATGTTCGCCGCAAAGATGAACAACAATATTTGACTAAGTTCAGCATCAGTTTGTGACAGTAAGAGGTAACTTCCCCATAGGATAAAGCCAATCTTACTTCCTAAGTAAAATATGCTTAAAAATCAATAAAATAGCTATGAGAAATAATATGCAGGCTTAAAACAGCTGCAGAGTATTCAGAAAAGTCTACTGTTTTTGCTATGAACAATTAGAAAATATAATTTACATACAAAAGAAGTATTAATATGCTTTGATGAGTTTAAGAAATTATCTTTTAGACCTGGAAATTACCTAAATAAATGGAGATATATCTGAACTAAATGAGTCCAAAGACTCGTTACTGCTAAAGAACCAGTTCTCCTTATTTAATCCATATAGTCAACAAACTTCCAAACAAAAGCTGATATTTTTTATAAAATAGGCAAGAATGTTTGAAAAAGAAAATGATTAAAAGAGTTACATTCTTTCAGAAATTACTATAAACTGCAGTTTATAAATCTAAACTAACAAATACAGCATGGTATGCTGAAGACCTGCCCAATGTCAATTAGAACAGCAGAATTCACCAGTAAATTCATAAATGGCCAATTAATTTCTAAGTAAAGAGAGGGAATGTTGAAGAAAGGATACATTTTCACAAATGTGTTAGATTAATTGATACACATAGAAAAAAGTTATAAAATTTGATTTTTATCTGACTGTATATGTAAAAAGTAATGAAGTGAATTATTAATATCAATGGAAAAAAACTGTAGAAATTTAGCAGAAAATATAGGAAAAATATTTTTAATAAGATGGAGGAAGATTTTCAAGGGGACAAAAAATGAAACATGAAAACAACACCCTATAATTTGCTCTTCTACAAAGTTAAAAACTTTTGATTTTAATTTACAGATGAAAAGTGTAAAGTCCTTAAAAGACTTCATGCCGCTGGATATAGTGGTGCACGCTCGACGTCCCACATATCTGGAAGGCCGAGGTGGCAGAATCCCTTGAGCCTGTGAGTTTGAGACCATCCAGGACAACCTAGTGCGACCTCAACTGAAAATCAAAACAAAAAACAATGAGAGAGACACGCATCTTCTAAAATATTTGTACGTAGTACAATATAAAGTTTCCTGTAAGTAGATAATTATAACTAAAAATCCAATTAAAAATAGAAAAAAATTAAATGGACACTTTACTAAAGTAATTGAACAGTGTGAATAACTCATAGGAATGTAAAAGACACTAAGTATCATTAGTTCGTAAGCAAATAACACTACAGAGCAGAATGACTAACTCTAAAGGAGCAGGCTAGGTATGGGCTAGGATTTGGAAAGAATCACGAGCAAAACGCAAATCAGAGAAATTGCAAATAAAGTCAGTGATTACTAGTACACATCTATAAAATGACTATATAAGCACATTTAGGTTTGCCACAGAATAACGGAGGTCTGTCTTTACACTAAGATTGTACCCCAAATCTTATTGCCACTTTCTTTATCTAAATCCCAAACTTCAAAAACGCAAGTATCTATGAACTCATAAATGAATATACAAATTGTTGCTTATATGTTCCATGGAATACTAGTCAGTAGCAAAAATGAATGAGTTGCTTCTATGTACAAAGCAATCAACTTTGTAAGCATTATGCTAAATAAAACAATCTGCACAAAAAAGTTTTGTATTCTATGAGTCCATTTATATGAAATCCCAGATTTCTCAAAAGTTTGGTAACTCAAACCAGATTAGTGTTCGCCATCAACCAGGTATGAGTGAAGGGCATAGACTGAAATATATCAAAAGGTCAGTGTTGGAGGGAGAGATTCTATAGCATGATTTTTGTGGTGGTTATAGCACTGTGAGTATTTATCAAAACTTGTTCGATAGCACCTTCTCTCTAGATGGATGAATTTCACTGTAGATAAATTATATACCAATAGACCTAATTACAACAATCGATCTTTGAAAAACAGAAATCTGTAGGCCTATTTTAGATTCCTTTTAACAGGCAAGAAGCATTTAAACAAATGAGCAAGAAAATCTTTCCTTTCTCTAAAAGCCTTTTATAACTTGGAGAAGTGGAAAACATATTTACAGTGTTTATTCTGTAAGGCCAGTTCATTTTCTTGTGGCGGGATGTTCTTCTTAGGGCCCAGGGAAAGCCTGTAACTTTAATATTTTCTATGCCTCGTGGCAGAAAATCTGTTAGAAACACTATAGGCTAGAACGCCTCCTACTGGTGTTTTTTAAAGTTTATTTTCATGATCTAAATATGCCACTCACTTGTGTTTACTTAGTTGAAGGCCCTTAAAAGCTTGTGAAATATTTCTTTATCATAATTTGCACTTCACAGTGTATTCAATGAATTTATGGAGGCTAAAATTAATATTTGAAAATAAAGATTCCCTTAATTATTTTAAGCATAAAGCCATATTACTTATTAATATTTAGCTACATTTATGCAATGTAAGGACATTACATGGATCTTAAACATAAAGAAATACAAAGGAGAAAATATATAGAATGAGAAACTTTAACAAGTCATCCTGGAAGAGATGGCAGTGTTCTCTCGTGGAAATTGGACAGTCTCTGAAATGGGAGTGTTTAACTCCAGGAGATCAGATGACAAATTGCAGCTTCTCTCTTCACTATCTGAATGATACTGAAAAAGCAAATTAATAATACAGAGCCTTCTTCACTTATTTTTCCAAGTTATTGTGAGAATTAAATGAAATAATGTCAGTGAAAAGATTTGTGAGCTATAAATTAACATGCTAAATCTTAATGTGTTTTATTTGAATTTTTATTTTGGACACAGTTATTTTACAGAGTCCAACTGGATGCTCAGATACTGTTGTCTTTTACTACTGGCATTGGTACACTCGGCGTAGGAAAAGCTAAAGGGCAAGGGGCAGCGTGAGAATTCCACAGGAAAGAAGTGGGGTAAGCAAGGGCGTAGGGTGGGGATAAACCTGTCAAGACAGGAGTGGGAGAGTGAATAACATACGTCTGGAACAAAACTTAAAGTGCTGAGAGGGGAGGTCATCACCCATTTAGGAGAGATGCAACTTGGAAAGATAAATATAGGTCTTATTGCACAAAGGCTTGAGAGCGAGGCTGAATAGTTTTAGCCTATTTCAAAGACAGTGGGAATTTTGAGGAGACAGGAAACATGATTGAGATGTACATGAGAACGTTCACATGGGCACTGTTGAAAGTACAGAGGAAAGGACGATGGAAAAACGCTTTGAAGGATGCTGCTTTCATCCAACACAACATCCTAGAGTTGATCCCCATTTTATCCCTAAGATCAGAGTCGCCCACACGTGTGCAAAGTCAGTGCAGGACCAATATATTAACATCAGGAGAAAAGAAAACCAACATGCAACTCTGCCTTTCTTTTTATGCTCCATAGTAGTGATAACTGCTACCTCACCCCTTCTCCCTCAGCTGCTCTCCTGTGTTACACCATATTGCAGCCTAGATAATTAAAGCCATTTCATGGTACTGTGTTTCTGTGAGCAGTTTAGAAAGGAATTCTCGAGCAGCCACTGTTGCTTTTGTTCAGCATCTTCTTAATGAGTTTTGAAGGACTTAGTAATCTTTGAAAATCAACTTAGTCTTGTCATGAAGCTGTTCCTTAAAAAACATAGACACGGAATCTCAACTGGATACACAGCAAGCAGTACAAAGACTTGCCTGAAGAAACTGCAAATATCAGGGCAATCAAGTTAGCATAATTGTGTCTCCCGAATCTGATTGTATCTGAGGTTAGCAGCTCTTCTGTTGAAAGAGAAATGTTTATGCTTAATTATTTCCATGTTCCTGCCCAGGAAACATTCACGTAGGCCCATGATGATGTTCTGAATCATTTTACAACATGATTAGAAAGTGCTTCTCTTGATTAGGCAGCATGCTGACTTTGAAATTACACTGTGGAATATAACAACAAAGAGAACGAAATTCCTATCTTTCATTGTAGATATTCACAATTTACGTGTCATAGCAATCTCATTAGTGAACACTGACACCACAACTAACTTTAAAAATGAAGAAACTGGGCTTCAGAGCGGGTAAAGAATACATACTCCAAATCATACAAGTAGGAAGTTGCATTACAGAGTCAGCATTAGAACCTCGGCCCTCTTACTGCAGGGCCTATACCCTGCAAAGTTGTGGCATTCTGCTGTACACAGCGCTAGCTTATGTCATAAATCTGACAACTCTGTGTACTGAGTTACAGTTAAATGTGTCTAGACTTTTCTTTCCAATGAAGGAGGAGGAGGTTGAACGTGTAGAAACTGTAGCTGAATTAAAGGTGAGTCTTACAAAGTCTGTTGTGAGGAACGAAGATTGAAATTTAGCCAGAGCCTAAATTAAAGAGAATTTTTGTCTCCTTTTTGCAATAGAGGAGACATTAATGGACATATTTATTAGAAGGTAAAGGACTGGAGCATATGTATTCTACAAAAATAATTCTGGGAAAACAGAGTGGAAGATGAGTTGAAGAAAGGAAATGGTAAGGAAACTAGTAGAAAGGGTCAGTGAGCTGCCCATTACTAAGGACAGCTAATTCAAGACTAGCAACCTCATGTGGTGCACTTACTATGTGCCAACTGCTACCCTGAGCTCATTAACTATACCAACTAAGGTCGTGTGTACCATTAACATATGAAAGGGACGTTTATTAATGCCATTTATCATCACTTTGCTGTCAGGAGTGTCTATCTGTACTACACAATTGCATGGTCAGCTCACTTGTGTAGCAAGTGTTTCCTGAGTGAGATCAGATGGTTGCAGTGATGTGAAAAGGTTCTATCGTGCTACATACAGAGTGTTTAGTAGTTGTGGGGAACGCTCAAAAGATAGTAGCCTTGAGGATCAATTCTGGTTCTATCCTGGGATTAGTTACTTTATCAATCATCTCTCACCATAGGAGTAAAGTTTATTTTAGTTAGAAAGGATATTAGAAATCATTCAACATGACAGATACGTGTACAAAAATCTATGTGCATGTAGCCACACAAACACCACAGGTGACATTCACCGTGCCTCTTACAGCTCCTTGTCACTAACCATCTTGTAGGCTACGTTTGGAATATTCTTGAATATAAACTTTTCCCCCCAGAAACAATCCCTATCATTTTATCTTATTTTCAGAGTTGAGTCATTTATCTTGGACACTTTGTAGCTGAATCTCATAGAAAAAATATTTGATACTATTAATGACAGAACCAGAACTAAAGCTTATTTTGCTCTTTTATTTCAATATCATAAAAGTGGCCCAAGACATGAGCTTTTTGCATTGCATTTCATGATAGCGGTTGTTAACCCTAGAAAAAGTGAATAGGGAATGTGTTTCAGGGAGACAGATTTTTTTGTTGTTTTGTTTTGCTTACAGTGTCTCCAGCACAGAAAACATAGCTTCAGTAAATACTTATTGGATGAATTAATGAATAAAATATACAATGAATTGACATATACGTATCCTACCTCTACACAAAGCTGATCTGATTCATTGTACTGCTGGACTGCTTTCTGTGGGCAATCTACATATTTCAACCACATGGTGGAGCTGTTTTACAGTTATTTGAAAAGAGGAGCTCAAGAGAAAAATCGTGTAGTATCTTGCATTTGATATAGTGATTTAAATCAGAGTAGGAAGTGAAATTTTTGGACAATTTACCCACCAGATCTCCTCACCTAGAAAGCTACATTCAAGGTAAATTGGCCACAGCACTGGAATTCCTGATAAAGCAATGAATTGTGTCCTGTGTGCAACTTTTGTTAATACTGGATTCATGTAGACAGGAAGTATCCTAATTGAAATGATATCCACTTAACAGTCAGTAGATACCACAAGGCAGCGTTCTGTTGATCACCTAGCACTTCTGAGTGAATAGAAACACATGCTAGCAAGCTGATGTGTATGGAGATGGAGATCTCATCTGATATTTTAAGAGCCAATGTGGCCCACAAGGGCTTCAAGAGAGAAACACTAAGAATTAGTATATCCCCGCACTTCTACATTTACTTCAGATTTAGGTGAATCAAAGTATTGGGGGTGAAGGGCGGTGCTGAGTTAAGGGTAGTTTTTTGAGTGGGGTTGCAAAGCTGTCGGGGAAGCAGTCCTGAAGATACTTGTGCCAGTTCCCAAAGCAGGTGATTCTCATTGTAGCTTTGACCTTTGATAATGAGGGAAAGAAAAGGGATGAGAATTTCTGCGTCTTACTCAACACTATTCCAGAGCTAATAGTCTACATTTGTCCAGATTTTTTCTACATACTGACTCTATCATGAATATGCACATACACTTCATCCTCTACACAGGACTCTAGATTTTGTGGGCCATTTGTAAGCAATTGTTAAAATACTAACTTCCTATGTACAATTTTCAGTAAGAACTTTAATCATCTTTTTTCCCCCTCTCACAATCTAATAACCGAAGAGCCTTTGTTTCTGAATCATCCCAAGAGAGATATACCTCAAACTTC
Source organism: Hydrochoerus hydrochaeris (assembly GCA_004027455.1). Taxonomy (NCBI): domain Eukaryota; kingdom Metazoa; phylum Chordata; class Mammalia; order Rodentia; family Hydrochaeridae; genus Hydrochoerus; species Hydrochoerus hydrochaeris. The sequence continues at coordinate 198,360 of PVLA01001813.1, read as the reverse complement.
AAACCTCCCATCAAATACCCTTGTCTTGACAAGGTAAAAATATAGAGGAATATATATCCTGGGACAAGCAATATTTCATTGTTGTCAAAGATTCAATTTTCACGTGACTCAATGCAGCTGAGTAGGAGGAGCCACCTTGGAGTTACTTGAAAAAAACCAACTAAAAACACAGATAAGAGGGGGAAAGGGAGGGACATAGATCCTGATGCCAAAATCAAACTGAAATAAGAGACTCATATACTAAACAAGCATGGAAACAGGACTTAACAAATGATGATCCAGCCTGCAGGGTTGCCTGTGGCACCGCTGCCTGCATGCTGAGCAAGAGTCATCATACTGTGACATCTTCAAGAAATGGATGGACTGACTGAAAATGTAACTAACTCAAGCAATGGGCTATATTTGGGATACAAGGCCTCTTGGCTCCTGTGCCTTCCTCTATACAGAGGACACAGCAGCCTGGCAGCAAAATTTGCCAGCTCCCCAGCAGGCCATAAGCCTCTCTCTCTCTTTTTCTTTTTCGTCATGTGCCCTAGCTAACTGAAACCCCTAGTGACTACTAACTTAGGAACTGCAGAGGTGAACCATGACCCTTCCTGCCCTGTAACCAGTGAGACAGACGCAGATGCATGGGTTTTAAGCAGCTGCAGCACTCCCACTGTGGGAGATTGAAGAAGACCCAGCAGCCTTGGGTGCCTGCAAGGCAGTGGCAGGAGCAGTGAGTCAAGTAGGGCTGGGGACTGTAGCAGCAGTGTGGTAGTGGCAGTGGCAGTGGCTGCAAAGACAATGAAGTGGAACAAGACTCCTCCAGCCCTGTGACTAGTAGTTTGAGAGAATTTAAACAACTTTGCCCCATGGCACAGCAACGAGTGGGAGGTTGGCACTCCCCTACTCCTCATGGCAGAAGAGAAGTGGAACCAGTTGTCTCAGCCACAGCAGGACAGCAGGGACAGCAGGACAGGGAGAAAGTCCACAGCGCCCCAACACACCCTCTCCTGCAACCAGCAGCATGGGAAGACAGAGCCCATGGAGCAGAGAAAGCTGGTTTGGCCAGGAGGAGCCAATGGTACACAGTGGGAGCCTGGCGCTGTCTCCGAGGATGCCACAGAAACTCGGGGAGAGACACAGAAACAAACAGCGTTATTTTCTTTTAGGTTGTTTAGGTCTTTACTTTCATCCTTATCCCCATCTCTTCATCTTCTTTCTCTCTCTCCTTAACTATCTCTTTTGACTCTATAACATATTTATGTGACTGAACATTGTCTCAAGTCTTTCTGGTCCACTTTGATAATCATTCTCCTTCTCTCTCTCTCTCTCTCTCTCTCTCTCTCTCTCTCTCTCTCTCACCCCTTCTCTAGTTCCTACAGCCTGGCTGATCATCCTTTGTCCTCCAACCTTGCTTCAACTATATTTCTCTTTATTTATCTCTCTGTTTTGTCTCCTATCCCTTAAATTTTCCCACCACAAGGTAGAATCACTCTCCTAAGGGGATATTTTTGCTTACAAGTTCCTGAATAATGTTGGTTTTTGTTACATAACTGTAGATCTTGCTCCTATTGTTAAAGGTTCCAAATCAGCAGTCACCATAGCTTGTGAGGTTAAAGGCTATGCCCGCTGCTGTTGTGATTGCTCATTGTATTGCTTTAGCCAGGATGTTATACCTGTTGGGCTTATCAATACCCCTTGTATAATAACACTATGATTATCTGAGATCATCACCGTCACCATAGTTCAGTAACAAAGGACTGGGTGCTGAGTCAGACAGATAGAAACATCTCATCCTCAATAAACTGGAAAGGTAGAATCTTGGCACAGACAAAAACCCAAAGCCACCTAAACCTAGAAAACATCTCTGAGGAACAGACATCCCTTAAGGATGCCTTGATACAAGTGACAAAGCTATCTACTATAAGAAGCTTACAAGCATCAACACAGAAAACAAAATAAAGTTTAAAAAAATTAGAAAATAACAACATGCAGAAGTAAAATCCTAGAAGTAAGATCTAGCCCAACAAGGACTAATCCATGGAACAAAAAGACAGAGGAAATTGGAAGCCATCCACCCAAATTCTCTGGAGCAATAGCAGAAGAAGTAAAAAAGAAGTGCATGAAGCTACAGAGGAAATCACAGAAGAAATAATCTCACAGGTAAAAAAAAAAAACAGATGATGGTCATAATGATGGACTTGCTCAACAAACCTAAAGTACACATCGATTACAAAAATAGAGAAGCACAGAAAATGATGGGAACCATGAATATCCAACATAAGAAAGAAATGGAGTCCATGAAACAGATTCATGTAGATATTCAGGAAAGTAAATATTCATTGAAAATTTACAAATCTGACTTAATTAAAGACAGATTAACAGGAGACAGGATAGCAATTAGTGGTCAGGAAAAGAGAGATCTCTTAAAAATTGCAAGGGTCCCTGAAAAAAAAAAACAATCCAGCATCTACTAGATGATGCAAAAAAGAACAATATAAGCTTTATTGGAATCAATGAAAAAACAGGAATCAGCACAAATGACAACAAACAAAAAACAAAAAAAAAATACTGTTCACAGAAGTGATGGCAATAAGTGATGTCCAAGACATATAGGATTCCAATTACTCATGACAAAAATAAATCTATACCAACGTAAATAATAGTTAAGATTCCAGAAATTCAGCACAGGGACAGGATATTAAAAGCTGTTAGAGAAAAGAAACAAATCAGCTATAATGGAAAACCCATCAGGATCACAGCAGACTTTTCAACACAAACCCTTAAGCCAGGAGAATTAGGAGTGAAGTATTTTAAATCCGAAAGAAAATATCTTCCAATCCAGGTTGACATACCCTTCAAAGCTGTCTCTCAAAATTCAACAGAGAAATAAGTTACCTCCATGACATATTACAGTTTAAGAAATTCATGGCCACCAAACCAGCCCTCCAAATTATTTTGAAGGATATTTCCAGAAGAGATAAAGAAGACTACAGTCCTACAAATGTCAGGAAAAAGAACTCACCAGGCAAGAGAAGCAATTAAACAGAGGGGACAATAGGTAACCAACTATAGGAAAATAACATGACAAATAAATATATATATCAATTATAGCCATCAATGTAAATGGTATCAATTCACCGATCAAAAGTAGCAGACTGGAAGAATGGATCAAGAAACAAGATCCAGCAACCTGCTGCATAGAGGAAACATATTTAACTCAAAAAGATATTCATAGACTGAAAGTCAAAGGATAGAAACCAACATTTTATAAGAGAGGGACCCAGAAAAAAGCAAGGATAACTATTCCAGACAAATTGAACTTCAAGCCAAGACTGATTAAAAGAGACAGAGAAGGTCACTACATACTTGTTAAGGGAAAACTCCAAGAAGAAGACATAGTAACAATAAATATATACGTAGCAAATACAGATGCATTCAACTATATAAAACATATTAATAGACATGAAAAATCAAATAAGCACTAACACAGTTATAGTGGGGGAACTTAACACCCCATTGTTACAAAGAGATTGATCAACCAGAAAAAATTAGCAAAGAAATATCAGAACTAAACCAAACCAGTGAACAAATGGACTTAGTAGATGTCTACAGAGTGTTCTGTCCTATAACATCAGAAAATATATCTTTTTCAACTGCACATGGAATGTTCTCCAAATTAAACCTCATATTAGCCCACAGCATATGTTTAACTAAATGTAAAGGAGGTGAAATTATCCCATGAATGTTATCTGATCATAGTCCAATTAAATTGGAAATTAATAGTAAAAGGAACCACATAAACTTTATAAACATATGATAATTAAATAATACCCTTCTGAACAACCAATGTGTCACAGGTAAAATTAAAGAAAAAGTAAACCGTATCTACAATTAAATGATAATGTTAATACAACATACCAGAACTTATCAGATACTGTGAAAGCAGTCTTATGAGAGAAGTTTCCAGTGGTGAAATCGCGTATCAGGAACACAGAATGAGCACAGATGAAAAACCTAATATTGATACTCAAACTTCTAAAAAGAGAACAATAAGTCAAGAACAAAGCCCAAACAAAGAAGGAAATTATAAAGATCAGAGTAGGAATTATATAATTGAGACTAAGAAAGCAATACAGAGAACCAATGAATGAAACAGTTGGTTCTTTGAAAGATTAAATAACATTGATAGACCATTAGCCAACCTTATCAAAAAATTGGAAAGGCTTAAATTCACACAATCAGCAAAAAGGGTAAAATCTCAATTGATTCTATGGAAATTCAGAAATTCCTACTTTGAGACTCTTTAATTATATGGAAAACACAGAAGAAATGGACAGATTCCAAAATACATATGAATTACCAAAGTAAAATCAAGAAATTCCAAATAACCCTGCATCAGTCAATAAAATTGAAAATGTAATTAAAAAAGAAAAGTCTAGGTTCTGATGGACCCACTGTTGAATTTTATAAGAAATTTAGAGAAGATATAATGTCACTACTCCTCAAACTCTTTAATGAAATTGAAATGGAAGCAATACTCCCAAATTCATTCCTGGAAGCAAACATTACTCTGACACAAAAAGCAGAAAAGGACACAATCAAAAAAGAGAACTTTGTGCCAATCTCCCTAATGAACAAAGATGAAAAAAATTCTTAATATGATAATAGAAAATATAATGCAGCAAATCATCAAGAAGATTATACACCACGAGCAAGTAAGATTCATTCCAGGAATTCAGGGATGCTTAAACATGCAAATAAGTAAATATAATATTGACAGAGTCAAAGACAAAAGCGACACAATCATCTCAAAAGACACCCAGAAAGCATTTGAAAAAGTCCAATATCCATTCATGATAAAATCCCTGCAGAAAATTGGAATAGGTGGTCTTTATCTCAGTTTTATAACAACAAACAATGACAAACCAACAGCCAACATCATATCAAATGGCTCAAAATTAAAATATTTTACTCTAAAATCAGGAACAAGTATGTCCACTGTCACCATTCTGATCCAGTATAGTTCTGGAAACATTAGCCAGGGCAATTAGATAGGAGAAAGAAATAAAAGGAAGAAGTTAAATTACTGTTTTTTTGCAGATGACACAATATTCTACATAGAAGATCCCAAAAACTCCACCAAAAGACCTCTAGATTTAATAACCATATTTAGTAGAGTAGCTAAATAGAAATTTAACAATCAAAAATCAACAGCATTAAAAAAGTATAGCATTCCTGTGCTCAAATAACAAACTCATTGAGAGAAAAATCAAGGAAACAATCCCTTCACAATAGCATTGAAAAAAATGAACTACTTAGGAAACAATCTAACAAGGAAAGTTAAAAGACCTCTATAATGAGTACTACAGTAGTAAGAAAAAGGAGATCAAAGAGGATATCAGAAAATGGAAAGATATTCCTTGTTCTTGAGTAGGAAGAATTAACATAATGAAAATGGGTACACTTGCAAAATTGTTATACAGATTTAATGCAATCTCAATCAAAATACCATTAGCATACCTCACAGAACTAGAGAAAACATTTCTAAAATTCATTTGGCATTAAAAAACACCTAGAACAGCAAAACAATTCTAGGCATCAAATGCAAAGCAGAGGGCTTCACAGTTGCTGATTTGAAATTATACTACAAAGCTATGTTGGTAAAAAATAGCACAGTAACTTGCAAAAAATACCACTAACAAAGACCAATAAACAAAACTAAAATCAAACAAACAAAAAAACCAGGCCTAAAGATCAATGGAACAGACTAGAAGATGCAGAAATAACTCCAAATACACTCAGCCACCTTATCTTTGACAAAGGGGCCAAACATGATCCCTGGAAGAATGATAGCCTCTTTAAAAAATGGTACTGGAAAAACTGGCTTTCTACATGCCAAAGATTAAAACTAGATCCATGTCTACTACCAAGCTCTAAACTAAAATAAAAATGTATCAAAAATCTAAATATTAAAATGGAAACACTAAATCTGATGGAAGAGAATACACAGAACTCTTGAAGACATAGTGCAAGCAAAGACACATGAACAAAACCTAGACTGCTGGGGATTTTACTACAAAAACTCCACAACTGGGATCTCATCTGATTAAAAAGCTTTTGCAAAGTAAAAGAAATCACCAATAGAGTGCAAAGAAAACCCACAGAGTGGGGAAAAAATTTAGCCAGCTGAGACACAGGTCTAATATCTAAAACATAAAAAGAACTGAAAAAAATCAGACACCCTCCAAATTTAAAGACCCAATCCAAAAATGGGAATCTGAAAATAGACACTTCTCAGATGAAGAAGTAGAAACGCCAACAAATATATATGAAAAAAATGTTGACCATTACTGGTCATTCTAGTGATATAAATTAAAACAACACTGAGATCACATCTCACAGTAAAAAGAATGGTTATTATCAACGAATCAACCAATGATGAAACTGGCCGGGATGTGAGAAAAAAAAAAATAAAACAAAACAAAAAACCTTCTCCACTGCTGGTGGGACTGTAAACTGGTGCAACCACTGTAGAAATCATTGTGAAGGTTCCTCAGAAAACTAGGACTAGAAGTCTCATTTGACCCAGCTATCCCCTTCCTTGGTACTTCCCAAAAGAATTAAAAGCATCATACCACAGTGATATATGCACACCATGTATATGGCAGCACAGTTTGTGATAGTTAAATCTTGGAAACATCCAAAGTCCCATCAAATGATGAATGAATGAAGAAGATGTGGGCTTATGTATGATGGAATACTACCTAGCCATTAAGAAAAATAAACTTGAGACATTGATAGCTAAATGGGTGAACATTAAGACCATACTTTTAAGTGAAATAAATCAGTGTGAGAAACTGAAAGTGTAAATAAGAACTCAAATGTATAATAGAAATGGTGAAATAGGAAGAGACTGTTCAAAAGGAAAGAGGAATGATGTGGGACAGAAAGATGGGAAAAGAAAAAGTGAGAAACCAAAGATAAAATGGAAACAAAGTTTTGTAAATAAGGAGGGGAAGAGGGGGGAAAGGGAAGAGAAATTGGAAAAACAGTCAAGTTATATCATGTGCAGGTACAAATCTCCCTAGACAATTGTGATAATTATGTATATCTAAACTGTACCAATAAACTTAATAATACTACTATTAATTAAAAGGCTCGGTTTTAGGGTTTTTCTCCAAGATTCTGTCATAGATCTTTTTTTCTGTCTTTTGCGACAGGGTTGTTCAAACAAACCTGGAACTCGCTTTGTGTTCCAGTCTGGCCTCAAACATATGGCAATCCTCCTGCCTTAATTTTCCCAGTGTTGCAATTAGAGGGAGGCTCCACCACATCTAATTTGTATTTTCTTTTCTTCTCTTTTTATTTTTCCATTTCTCAAACCTTCAAAATCTTTTTTAAAATTTATTTTCAGTGGATACATAAAGCACACAAATACGCGTATCAATAGAGTACAATGTTTTGCATGCAACAAGTCCCAGTGCACAAGTTGCGAACTTTGACAGATACCAGCAGAGTTCACATTAGTAACATTCATAGATGCAAATCCCTAAGTAGCTCCTGTGTCTGCCAGACATTGCCACAGTGGTGCTGCGGTGTGCTTACTGTACAGTGTGACAGTGTACCGCAGTCCAGTGCTCAATCAGAGTCCAGGATGCCCACAAGCAGGGGGGAAAGCAGGAATATGTGGGAGGGAATTCTGGGAAACACAAAGCAATTACCATAAACATCAAAATGAAAGTAATCCAGAGATTGGACCTATGTGAAAAAATGGCAGACACTGTTAGTTCTCATAACGTTGACTGCTCAACTTCTGGCACAATTCTAAAGAAGGAGAACTAGATCGTGGAAGTGTGGTCTGCTGTGCCCGAGTAGTCAACGCTAGAAACCAACAAGCATGGTAAAGGGTCAGGGAGGTGGAGAAACTTCCCCGTGGATGCGGGATCAGCGTCAGTGTAAGTGCATCTCAGCATTATGCTCATTTAAGATAAAGCTAAAAGCTTGTTTGAAAACTTGTAGAAAAAACAAAACGGGGTGAACCTTTTACCTAGGACTCACTTTTTTGGATTTATGAATGAATGAGACTCATGAATGTTCTCCCAGGACAAAACTCATTCATAAATCAAAGACTTACTGTAAGTGAGCGTGTGTGTGTGTAAATTAGCTTAAGCATATCTGTAGCCTCAATCATTTATCATTTTCTTATTATGGTGAAAATATTCAAAATTATTACCTCCAAGCTTTTACAAATATAGAGATATTGCACATTGTCCTTATCTGTATTTATTCTGTGTACAATAGCTCACCCAAATTATTTTTATCTGTGATCTGGTATCCTTGGATCAGCCCTTCCGAAACTCTCCTAGCTTTACTGTCTCCAGGCTTTAGTAACCACCCATCTACTCTCAATTTCTGTGAGATAAACCCTTTAAAATTACACATAGAAATGATATCATGCATTGCTTGTCTTTCTCTTTCTGGTTTATTTCACTTAGAACAGTGATCTCAATTCCATCCGTGTTGTTATAAATGACAAGATTTCATTCTTATGGTTGAACAGTGTTCCATTGTGTACACACACCACATTTTTCTCTATCCATTCATTAGTTGTGATTAGTTTCCATTTCTTGACTAATGTGAATAGTTCTGCAAAGAATATGGGAATACAGCTGTCTCAGCAGCATAGGTATTTCCTTAGAGAAGGATCCCATAGTGAGCTTACTAGATCATGTGGCAGTTCTATTTGTAATTTTTTTCGGGAACTTCTGTACCACTTCCTATAATGGACATTACAGTGCAACATCATGCAGAGATTCTCTTTTCTCTATATACTCACCACATATTTTTTGTGCTTCTAATAAGTCATTTCTAATAAGAGTGTGGGGATATTTCATTTTGGGTTTGATTTAATTTCCCTGAAGATTACTGAGGTTGAGCATTTTTTTCATCTACCTCTGGCTGCTTTTATGTTTTCTTCTGAGGATAATCTGTTTGTGTCTATTGGGTGCTTTTTAAAAATAAGAATGTTTGAATTTTGTTAATGAGCTGAATGCCTTATGTGTAGTGAATATCAACCCCTTGTCAGAAGTATAGTTTATTAGTGTTTTCTTTCCTTCTTTACATTGGTTTTCTCCCGGTCGAGTGCTGCACAGAATTCATTTAGTATAACCCCATTTGTCCATTTTTGCTTCTATTTTCTATGTTTTTCAGTATTGTTAAAATAATCTTTGCTGATTCTGACGTCCTGAAGTGTTTCCTGTATTTTTTTTTTTTCTTTTTGGTTTCCTAGTAGCTTCATAGTGTTAGGTCTTAGCTTTAAACTTTCAACTCAGTGACAGCTGATTTTTGTAACTAGTGAGAGATTTTTGTAGTTTCACTCTTTTGCATGAGAAATCCCAATTTCCATTACTTTTAGTTGACTGTCCTTTATACAATATATATTCTTAATATATTTGGTTGACTATAAATGTGGAGGTTTACTTCTAGTCTCTGTATCCTTTTCCATTGTTCTTTGTATCTGCTTTTACTCCAATACCTTGCTAAATTAATTGCTATCATTTTGTACTGTGTTTTGAAGTCAAGTACAAGTGATATAATGCCACCTGTTACTCTTTATTTTTGCTTGATTATTTTGGTTATTTGGCAGAAATTCTAAATCTTAATGGCACATCATTTCATTCACAACTCTAAGATACATGTGAAAATCTAACTGCATCAATTAGCAAACATTGCTTTAAAATATTAAATCTTTTCTTTATTCAATTATATAACACTAGCAATTTTTCCTGCTACCTTACAATATTATATTAGAATATCATCCTACAATAAAATCCTCTTAATAATCTTGGAAATTTTGTTAATAAATAGATCCTGTATCCTTCCTACAGTAAAATTCCCTCACCAGACTTACGGATTTTGTTGCTAAATAGATTATTTGGGAGAACACAGACAGAGGAAGCAGTGGAAGAACCTACTATCAAGAGCACACATATTAGGATTTAGCAGTGGAAGGCAATCTCGCACTGCAAAAGTCTTAGAATTTCTAGGTGAAAATTCAGATATATGGTCAGCAAAGAGAAAGAAAAATTGAAAGGCAGCTATTTAGGGGTAAACAACTTAGAAAAAAAAACCTTGGTATTCTGATGAAATATAAAAAGCTACACTCTAGACCAGCTAGCTTACCAGAGAGAGTCAAGGAAGTAGACAGTTAAAAATAACTTAACTGGGGTCGGAACAAACCTCAAAGACTAGCCTGAAAAGCTATCTCTGCTTACATTTAATTGGATCCTATTTAAGCCCCACGTTATTATTGAGAACAATAGAGCAATCAGCCAGTAATTAGAGAGCTGAAAGCGATACCAAGATAAGAGTACACTTTTAAGAGGGACCAATGACAGAGCCCTCGGAAGGGCGCCTTGCTGAGATTATGCACATCTTGGTGTCTGAGTGTGTGCCAAAGACGGCTGTCCTGGAGGAGCAACATCAGAAGGTTCACAACTGATGGGAAAATAAGTCTCACTAAAAATAGTGAGTTCATTAAATGAGTGAATGCACAGATGAACAAGCGAACAAACACCTCCAAGGAAAACCACCCTGGGAAGGAAGCCGAAGAATCAGTATGCAGACATAGTACATCGCCTGAAGTATCAAATTTTAAACAAAATTATAAGATACACAGAAAAAAGGAGTGCGTGATCATATAGGAGAAAACAAAGAAAAGAAAGAATAAGACAAAATTTCCCATGTGAAGTCTTAGATCTAAATTTTAACAAAGATTTCATAGCAGGCATTGTAAATGTATTAAATTTGTAAATACAATGGTGAACTTAAGAAATGCCAACCTTCACAAACACACATATATATATATGCACACAAAACTTTCTCATTACACTAGAATGATGTGAACACAGTATAAAGGAATAAAAAGTAAAACTAACATAGCAATATGTCATGAAGAGTGAATAGCACTACACAGAAAAGTTATACAAAAGAATCTAATGAAAAATTCAGAGACAAAAACCAAAACCAAAACAACATATTTAGCAAAACAAGGTTGATTTAAAGTGATATGAAAAGAGTGAGAACATTATAAGGTAGGTCAATAGAGATTTTGCAACACTAAACTTAACCAAAAAGACAAAAGTAGCAGCTTCAGGGAAACATGGGGCACCGTTAACACATTGATCTGGACAGAGGATACTAGAATAATAGCAGAAAAGAGAGATCTGGGGAAAAAACTTAAAAGAAATTCTAATTGAAAAATTCCTAAATTTGCAAAAAAAAAAAAAAAAACCAAACCCAAAAAACAAAAAGAACAACAACAACAAAAACCACCTTTGGTGTCTATTTTGAAGAAGCTAAAGGGATTCCAAGTAGCATGAGTATAGATATCTATGTGCATTCACACCAGAGTGAGAATTCTAGGAGAGGCAGAGATTTTGGAGATTGAGAAGAAGCTCAGGAGCGAAAGGGAGGGGAAAGAATAAGGGAAGAGGAATCAGAACTTTTCAAAGTAGGATATATGTGCACAAATTCCTCAGAATGAGTCTAAATGTATATATGTGTCACAAATATGTATTAATTTTAAAAGGAAAAAAATGTGAAAGCCACAGAAAAAGAGAAAATTTTGAAAGCAACCTTGTATCATGTAGAAGGAAATTATATTAAAAGAACTGATTGATGCGTCATTAGAAGGATGGGAATCAGAAAATGTCCACTGTGGCATGGACATGACTTGAGATAGAGTATAGTAAAATCACGAAAATTGGCAAATATTGCAAACAATATTTGGTTAATCATGACACAGCTGGTTCTCAAAGATTTCTAAGAACATCACTGATTGCACTGAATTTCAAGGCATTATAGTTCATGTCAAGAAAGTAATAATTGGTACTTTTTAGCTATGAAATTTGAAAACAGAATGGTAGTAAAAGGTCTTAAGAGTGTGAGAAAATGGATAAAATATTCAGAATGGGACAAGTGATATAAATACGAACATGATGTAGGTCGCTGGTTCTCCCAAATATTCCAATTAAAACTTTCCATTCCAATTTCTTTTGAAATAACTATTTCTGGATAACTTTGATAAGGAATGTTCCTCATTATAATTACTAGCCCTAAAGAGTGTCAATCAGTGGATAGATTAGAGTGTTTAAAAAAGGTAATAAAAAATAATGTCTTCAAATGGAAAGCAAATTTGTCAGATCAGTTTTCCAGTCTAGACTATATTACTTTATGCAGCACATTTACTGAAGTATAAGATTACTGTGTGCAAATGATAAAGCCCATTTCATAATTGTTCATGGGTCCGGCACAAGCTTTATGCAGAAGCAAAGCTCAGTATACCTTATATGTAACTGTATTAAATAGAATTGAACTAAGTTTATGTGACATATAAATAAGGCTACGTTATATATGCTGCACTAACTAGCGATGGTGTTCTTGGAAAAGTTGCCTATGATAAGAAATAATTTGATGGCCTTTAATCTATTTATGAACATACAATTGGGAAATTCTGTATACAAAGCAAGTCTCAGAGACATATGGTAATTTACAATTAAAACTTTATTGATTAATTTTGTGAAGAATAATTAAATTGGAAAGTTAGAACAAACAATTTAAAACACAACTCCTCCCAAAAATAAAGTTCTCTTTTAGGTACATCTGGAGTATTTTGTCATTTGATTCAGAATGCTAGGCAAGGGATTTAGCTAAGTATATTTGACATCTAGTCTTGAAGAGACTTTTTCTTTGAACTCAGGGAACATAATGTTTGGTTTTTATTGAGTAGGATGAAATATCTGATGTAAATCTGAGAGCAGTCCCTTTGATCAAGTTACCAATATGTAACACATCTAGTTTACTAATCTTCACTGATTATAATTTATTGCTAAATTTTGAGATTGGCAATACACAAAAACTCAAAATATAAGGTTTCATTTCATTCAACATTAATGACCAATAACATGTACTATGAATTTCAATCTTACCATCTGATGACTTTTAATATTGAAGCTCTTCATATTTTCGTATCCATCAGCCCTTTTTTATCTTTTTTTTTTTTCCTGTTGACCTGCTTAGATTTTATGTCTTGCTGTTATGGTCATTGCTTTGAGAACACCCAGGATTCTATTCGCTTTTTCCTCCCATCATTTTGACAGAAAGAACTCAATCATCTGTCATTTCTATGCTTATGCCAGAGAAGCTGGAAAGAATACTAAGCTTGGGTAGAATAGGATGCTAGTTTACCCAACACAGTTCTAACAAATTGCCACAAATTTGATGTTTTGAAATAACAGAAAATTTTACTCAACTGATATTCTGGGGGAGAAGACTCTGAAATCATTATCACTGGACTCAAACCTGGGCTTTGTCAGAGCTCTTTTGCCTCCCTGGCTGATGGACAGGATTCCCTGCTTAACCATTTGGCCTCCTAGGGCAGCCTGTGTTTCTTGACTTGTGACTATCACTCCAGTTCTCACCTCTGCAATGATTGCCTCCTTCTCTTTTGTGGGTCCTACCTCTCTCTTCTTCACTCTTTAAACTATAACAAGGACACTTGTGTTGACATTTAAAGCATTTTTGCAAATCAAAGGCAATTGCTTCAGTTAAAGTTTGTTAATTATATCTGCAAAATCTTTAATATCTTATTGAACATTAACAGATTCCAGGGATTAGGACCTGATTCTTCTCACGTGAACATTATCAATCACCCCACAACTAGCTCCACAATGTCTGCGATTCGTTAATTCTAGTATCCTCTCCATTCTGCTTGGTAATATTTACTGATTCTCTAAGGTGATTTCAAATCCTCTTTGCCTCAGACTTTCCATATTCTCTTGAGCATTTTTATTATCTAAAGACTGTATGCTGTCTATGGTGATGTTTACCAGTCTTATCTTTTCAACTTTATTCCATGACAGTTGCAAAGGCTTGTTTTGCTCCATCACCTTTTATTTAACCCATGTAGTTCTTTCTTAATTCAGTGCATATTACATATGCAACTACCTCTCTCTGACATCCTGGTTTCTATTTTTAGTTCTCCTCTTATCCCTCCTTAAAACCAAAACCAAGACTATTCTTATTTTTCTGGGGTCAGAAAGTATCACTTCACAGATCATGTGGAGCATCTTTCCACATGCCATTTGTATTTCTTCTTCGGAGAAATATCTACTCTGTACCTTCTGCCCATTTGTAAAATTGGGTTACTTGTCTCTTTGTTACTGAGCTGTAGGGTTCTTTATGTATTCAGGGAATCAGTCCCTGCTCCCTTTTGCCCTTGCAACTGAGCAACAATAAGATAAATGGTCTAAATTTACAAATGGGCAAAAGGACAAAAAGAGGTCATAGAGGTCTTTTCAGATGGCACCATGATTTCCTGTCCCCTTACCTTTTCCACCAACTCCCTATTTTGTCTATTTTGTCACAAGACATTGTGGTTATGTATTATAGTTACATATCTATTGTTTCAAACATTTGAAACATAAAATGAATTTTTTAATTTTCTAAATGAGACATTTACTGAGACACAAATGATAATAATAATGTCACAACTTTATACTGAGTAGCATCATAACAGGGAATGGAAACTTGGAATCTGGGAGAATTGAATTTGAATCCTGGCTCCCTATGTTTTGGTAGAAATAATTTGGGAATGTTAAGTAATAACCAGATACGCTACCTATGACTATTTTAACACGAGAGTTTCAAGCCATAACTCTAAATCTGACCAGTTCTTTTACAGAAATTACTTACCCTGTTAGATCTCAGTTTCTTTGACATTGAAATAGTGGTTTTAGACTCAGTGATGTGTAGCATTCAAGTCATGAGTATGTTCTATAATTCGCTTTTTATAATGAAGTGTCTTGAAATTTCTGATGAACGTCTCATCTTTATGCTGAATAATTATGGCCATGCAAGCCTTTAGATGTTTGTTTGCAGATGAAATATAAGACATAGACTTGTGGGTCATCACAGCATCTCTCCTTCCAGATTGTACTGTGCTTGACTGTAGTTGACAAGCTATGCTTGCCAGTCATTTTTCATTCTCATCATTTGACAGATTGGAATGCTGCGGCAAAGAGTTAATCTCAGTTCCATTTGGGTTATTCTTTGCCATTTTCATAAGAATAGATGGATGTGTTCTATTTGAAATAGATAGTTTTGCACAACACATTTGGGAGACAGATTTCTGAGAAACAGTACAAGTTAGCTCCTGGTGCTTTTAAAAAATACATTGTCAGGTCATGGACAAAACTAAGCAATACCTTTTGTACAATAAGAAAATGTCATAGATATGCATCATTAGCTACTAAACAAAAAATAGTTTTTAATGACTTCAAGTTGTTTGTCAAGTAAGAACTTCAAGCATGCACATATGGTTTATTAGACTCTGTATTGGAACAAGGGAAGAAATTTAGCAAAATCAAGCAGGAGAAAGAATAATGATCTTGGGGTGAGAATTATCTGGATTCTGGCTCTGTCACTGACACAAGCATCCTTTATAACAATGAAGGTATATGGTATGAAAATATTTCTGCTTCACTAAAGTGTATTGATTCAAATATTTATTGCATGTCTCAACAATATTTATATCAGTTAAAATACTCTAATGCAAGTAAAACAAGATTCAATTTAAGTTTGCTCAAACAAAAATGTTTTTCTTGTTTCACATAATATGATATCCAGGGGTGAGGCATCTGAATTAACCAAGTTATGCAGTGTTCAGGTCCCTTCCACTTGTTCATTCTCATCATCTTGTGGTTAGAACACAACTGCAGATGTTCCAAAAGTAACCCCATACACACTACACATGACTCTTGAGTTATGACTGGCCTGACATATGAACAACCTGGGTCAGAATCAGAATCTTAGTTTTAACTTATAACTGAAATCTTGAGTTATGACTTGAATGCCAGCTGCTTGTGCTTTCAGATGGTCTCAGATAGAGATTTAAACCTTAATGATTTCTGGAAAGATAGTACAACATCCTTTCTTGCATGGAGTTAACTGTGAAATCCTGGGCCTCTCAGAATGCTGAGATTTACCTGTACATATGAGAGAGACTTTAAAGGTTGCATAGAGGAGCCAGAACCTTCAATTGATGACTTGAATTGCCACCAGCATTTGAGAACAAATTGAATTCCAAAGTCAAGGGTGCATTCTGTTTTCCAAGATTCAAAGAGAATTCCTATCCTTAAAAAAGAGCTACAGGTCCTTCTTGGAGTTTTGCTGCAATATATGTTATGGCTTAGATCTAGATGTCACCCCAAATCCTCATGGGCTCATAAGCAAAGGTTTTGGAAGATGATTGGAGTATGAGAGTCATAACTGATTTCCTATTAAGGAGTGGGGTCTGGCCAGAAAAGGTGGGTCACTGGGGAGGCTTGGGACAGAAAGGTTTATCTTCCTTCCTTGCTCCTCTCTTAACTCCCTCTGCTTCCTGGATCCCATAAGGTGAGCAACTATCCCTCTGCTATGTCCCTCTGCCATACTGTCTTGCCTTGGAGCCACTGGACTATGGACTGAAAGATCTATAAAGTGTGAGCCAAAATAAACCTTTTCTCCTTTAATTTATGGGTGTTGGGTATGGTGTCCCTGCCACAAGAAAAATAATGACAATAATGTACACAGAGAGAAATAAGTGTACGTGTGCGCATCAATGTATGAGTATTGTGTCTGATGTCCTTAGCACTTCCTTCAAAATAATAAATAAAATGAGATGGTCCACTCACTGTTAATCATGTTAGACAAAGTGGAGAAAGAAAATAATAAGGGCAGGGGTATAGAACCCCAGTTTGAGCAAAGTGTAAAGCTTGTATGTCCATCCTGAAATCCATATGGCCTCTGTCAGTAGAGCTGAGATTGTTGAAAACCAAACAGAGAGCCTCAATTTACAATACCAATGAAATTCTCAATTAAACAAGGTTTTTGTGTTAAACCAAGAGTATTCATTAGAATACAATGAAATCTTGGAAACAAGAATGGGTCATGTGAGAAGTTCTTCATGAATGCAAGGGCATTATACCCCCAAACTGTACCAACTATCCTAGAATTATCCTAGCCTAGCCTTACTATTTTATTTGTCACTGTAGTATTTGTCACTATCTAACACATCATGCCTTTATCATTTTATCCTTATTTTCCAACTTTTTGCAATTCAGTCAGGGAGGAGCATGGATGTGTTCATTGTTCTTTTTGCTACGGGCTCATCCTAGGGGGTAAAAATAAATATTTTTGAAAGAGAGAAAAAGGGGAAAGACAAAAGAGGGAGTGAGAGAGAGAGACAGACAGACAGAAGGAGGAGAGGAGGAAGAAATGAAGGCATGGAGGGATGTATTAAGCTAGGTGCCCATTTCAAATAAATTACATAAGTGAGTGTAGACCCCAGAGCTTCTCTTGGTGTCTCTTGAACATCCCTGGAAAGCATCCAAAGTTCAATTACTGATTCTGTCCCTTAAGAGTGAGGTTATGAGCTGAAGCAGAGCCATTGCAGGGTATGAAAAACATCAGTAAGGTGAAAACCAGACAATCTGAATTTCAGTGCTAAATTATGATCAGGTCTTAGGATTCATAAAAAAAGATACAACTTCTAACCACTGGAACTTTCATCAAGAATTATTTAGTGTTCTTCTTTTTCCAGAAAGCACTGTGAAAATTAGTGAAAACATTATGAGAAAGTACACTGTAAGGTTTGTTTTTCAGATTAAAATTATATAACTATTATTTCAAATTTTGCAATTGGAATGATAACAGAATTTTTGCACATGGAAATAAGCAAATTATTTCTTCCATGTGTTTATTATATAAAACATACCCGTGATAATCTGTACAGCATAATGCTACTTACTCCTTTGAAGAGTAACATCCATATATTTAAATTTAAGAAATACTACTATAAAAACAATTGTAACACAGAAGTACAGTTGTACATTTTTGTTTTGAGGATTTTATCTCAAAGACAGATTTTCAAAAATAGATTGGTTAAACATTTGTTAAAAATGTAATTTTTGGCAACCAGATCCACTCCTGCCTGCTGCTGTCACTATCAGAAAGCTTTCTTCCTGTGGGCAAGCAGTGTGGGTGGGCAGGGAGATGTAGCCAGACACACCCCATGTGCCCACAGGCCACCATTGGGGATCCTTGATTCCTTCTGGCAGCGAGCGCTCACTGGGAGAATCAGACAAACACATCCCTGTGTGCCTGCTACCGTCAGGGGAGTCTTGGGGTAGACATGCAGGCTGAAAGAGGAAGCAGCCACACCCATGCACCCCTGGCAATCGGGAAAGCCTCATTGAAGCTGGATGAGTCTGGAGAAGCTCACCTTGTGGCCTGCTACATCTCTGGAAAACTGGGTTCAGGGAAACCCAGGTATCTGTCCCATTCCTGTACACTGTAGAGGGGAAGCCAATGTGGGAAGTGCCTGGGACTCCAGAACTGGCTTGCTGGGATGATCTCTGGACAATGTCAAGATGAAGGAGCAAAAGGCAATCTCAGACCTCCAGCCCACACAGAACAAGTCTGGAAGATACAGTTATGGAAGAAAATGGAAGCCACACATCTGAAGTCTCCAACAGGATAGCAGCTAAAATAAAGAAACAACTTTATTAGACTGCAAAAGTAATCAGATCTGAAACAACGTCTCAGCAAAAGAAAAAATCAGAAATGTAATGAAAGGATTGCTGAGTATATCTAAAGAAGACATAGATAAAAAAGAGGAGTATAGGAAAATGATGGAAACCTTGAATGAACAATATAGTAAGGAATTACAATGCATGAGACAGATTCAAACAGATACCCAGGAAATTAAGAAGTTGATTGAAAGCTGGCAAAACTGCTTGAAAGAGACTGAAGATAGACTTTCAGACCTTTAAGATAGAATTGCAGCTAGTGATCCTGACAGGAAAGATCTCTTAAAAATAACAAGGAACCAGGAAATGACAATTCAATGGCTGCAAGATGACACAAAGAAAAATAATTGAAGAGTGATACATATCAGTGAAGAAAAAGGAGTGAACACAGATGAAATTAAGAGGCTATTTACAGAAGTAATAGCAGTAAAGTTCCCAAACATGGGAAAAGGGCCTGACATGCAGATAAACAAGGCACATAGAACTCCAATTAGCCATAACCAAAATAAACCTACACCCAGACCTATACTAACCAAGATCCCAGAAATTCAGTACAAAAGCAATATTAAAAGCTGTTATAGGAAAAAAAAAAAAAAAAACAGATCGTCTTTAAAGTGAAACCCATCAGAATCTTGGCAGACTTGTCAACACAAACCATCAAGTCTAGAAGAGTTGGCCTGAAGTGTTTCAAATCCTGAAAGAAAACAACTTCCAACCCAGATTGATGTACCCTGCAAAAATATCTTTCAAAATTGATGGAAAAATAAGATACTTCCATAAAAAAGAACAACTGAAGGAATTTGTGACCACCAAACCAATCCTACAGAGAGTGCTGATGGACATTCTAGAGAGAAAGATGACCATGGTTCCAGGAACAGCAGCAGAGGAGGATCACCAGACAGGACAAGCAATTAAATGTAGGGGAAAAGTGGAGGGCCAACAGCAGGAGGACAGCATGGCAAAGATGAACCAATGAGTGCCAGTTTAACCATTAATGTAGATGGTGTTTATCCAGCAATAAAAAGAAACAGAGGGAGAGTGAATCAAGAAACAAGATCCATCAGTGTACTATATACAGGAAACACATTTACCTAAAAAAGAAATTCATAGGCTGAAAATTAAAGGAGAGAAAACAATTGTCCCACATGACAGGAGTCCAGAGAAAAACAAGGGTAAATTGTTCATCAACTGCAGAATAGATAAGAAATATTTTCATACAATGGAAAGCTACCCAGTTATAAAGTAGGATAATCTCGAGACTCTTGTAGGGAAATGCATACAAGTGTTGATCATGTTCATGGGTGAAATGGTTTGGACTCATATAGGTGAACACCTACATACCTCCATGGCATAAAAAACTGAAGGATATGGCCGGGGATTTAGCTCAGCTGTGTAAGTGCCTGCCTGGTGAACAGAAGGTCTTGAGTTCTATCCCTGGTACCAAAAACAAACAAACAAACAAATAAACAAACAAACAGAAGGGGTTAGTGGAATCCAAAAAGTGCAATAGATATTATGAAAGGAATAGAAGAGGAAATGCCTAAAAAGGGAAAGTAGTAACCATTATTGATTTCCTATTATCTTATTTTGAATTCTTGCATCATTTTCATAATTTTGTTAGGCTCAGTTTTATTCTGTCTTTTTTTTTTGGTTAGATTTTACTGCAACAGTATGGACAGCTACTTTGAAGAAAATAAGAGATATTATAGTAGCTTTTTGCTCATTGTCTATTATCTTGTTTTGCAGTCTTATAATGCTTTTATTCTTTTGTTTTGATTGGTTTTAGTCTGTTTGGTATTGTTTGATTTTATATGTGTGAAAGTATGGACAGCTATTTTGAAGAAAACAAGAAACATTATGGTAGCCATTGTTGATTTCTTGTTGCTTTGTTTTGAAATCCGATAATGCTTTTTATTCTTTTGTTTTGATTGGCTTTGTTCTGTTTTGTTTTGTTTGATTTTATTGTGGGTGAAGGTATGGATTGTTATTTTTAAATGAGAGATGTTATGGTAGCCATTGTTGCTTTCCTGTTGTCTTGTTTTGAAGTCCTACATTGCTTGCATTATTCTATTTTGATTTGCTTTATTCTGTTTTATTTTGGCTTCATTTTATTTTATTATCTTTAAAATAAAAAATACAATTTTGGGTTTTTTTTGGGGGGGGAGGGGATGGTTTCAGTCAATAACCAAGAGACAACTCACTAGGGTCTGACATTTTTTCCAGGTTGCCTGACAAAAACATACATACAAAATAAAGTGAAAATCAAATCAACTGTTTGGATGTTTTCTTTCTAAAGTTTCTCAGGAAACCATGAGAGTATTTGGAAAAGAACTTTGCCAACTTTGGGAAGCCTGACATTGCATAACTATGCTTTAAATGCCTTTCTGAACACAAGGCACATTTTTTTTTTGTTTTTGAGATGGGCATACAGAAACATTTTTTTTTTCTAATGCTAGCAGAATTGAAGACTTTCTCCTCATTGTTGTAGAAGGCATCATCTAATACTTTTATTTGTCTGACCCTCAATGTGGCTTCAGCCTTTCAGCTAAGCCTTTGGGATTCTTTTCTGTTTGCTAAAACTTTTTTTTCCACCAATTTGTTTAAACGTGGAATTCTTTGGCATAATCAATGCCAAGAATAAAACTCAAAGACTAAACTTTCTTCGGAAGCCCTCTCATTTTTATTTTTAACATCCCCAATTGCATTCACCTTTATTTGAATAGAAATTTTTCACCCCCTACACAGCCATTGGCAAGGATTGCCTCTGTCTACCTAAGCTGTGACACTCAAATTAATTTCACACGAGTTCCTGGAAAGAAATAAAAATAGAGTCCAAAGGCTGGGGAAGCAGAGAGGAATCAAGATCACGATTCAAATATTGCGTGTTATTATTTTTCTGGGGCTCTGTTCTGGACACGTTATCTGTACAGGGTGAATACGTGAGAGTAATGGAGTGAGAGATGGATGCTGAACTCCCCAGAGGTAGATGAATCACAGGCCAAACTGATGCTTCAGAGACGTCGCAATTCTGCCGGCAAAACTCTCAGAATTGCCTTACTCCTGCCCACTCTTTCTAATTCTACTTTTTAAAGTATTAATTAGCAAATGAACCAATCTAAAACCACTTAAATGTTGGCTATTTACACACTCTTAGCTCTGAAGAAAAGAGTTTGATTAAATTACTTTGTAATAAAAAGTCCAGTGGTGCCAACATTCTTACTTCATTAATTTATATTTAATAAGATAAAGAAGAATGGATTGTTTATATATTCTCCCTCCTCCTGCACACACCAGGCTTCATAGTTTCTCCTGAATTTGTACGGGATTAGTAAAAAGGAATTTTCATGGAAAAGTTATTACGATAATGTGCTGATTGTTACATTAATTTTCCCACCTCCTTCCCAGCTCTATTGCTTGGCAGGAATTTTGGACTTTTCTCAGGAACTGCTTAGTGAGCTTGTCGGTGGATGGGATTAGTTTAATCTCTCACAAGCCTCTGAGGACTGGGAGAGGTTGTCGTGGACGAAAAGTAGTGAAGAAGCAAAGAAAGGTTGCTGATGACCAATGCCAAACTTTATGCTGTCTCAGGACTCCATTTGAATAGTGAGAAGAAGGCAAGGAGGAGATGCCAGGCCTGGTGGTGAATACGGGAGCTAAGTTAGGGTGGGTGGTGATGATCTCTTCATGATTTCACTGTGCTTGGAATGGTTCCAAGCCCTGGGAGCAGGGCACAAATGAGAGGGGCTAGAGCAGGCTTGGTATTGAATAGAATCTACAATTAAAGGGTACTAAGTAGAGGAGAAATAAAAATGAACAATTTCTGGATAGGAAGAGAGTGGGCGGGGAATGGATAATTTGACTCTTCATATGGTGAACTTTATTTATCAGGAAGATGGTAGTGGTGACCACAGTAAGACTTTAATGCAGAGAATTACTAACTTCTTTTTCCTCTTTGATGGAGATGTTTGGAGAATCTTAATAAGTTGTACAAGATGAGTTTTAGGACACAAAGTTTGTAAAATATGTCAAGGACTCTACCGTGCAAGAGAAATGCAAATAGTTTTGTTCTCATTAACTCTGAAATATCTGAACTTATGAGTCCATTTGATTTATATGTTGGGACATGAAAGTCACTTTATTTAAAGCATTGGTATATACCATCCTTACCTCAAATTATGAATAATGAAATTGTGTTGCTGAAGGAAGTTTACCTGTCTATATACTTTAACAGACAATGGAGATACATTTTAAAGAAATATTTTCCTATTCTGAGATGCTCAAATATGAAGCCAAGAAACACAAAATACAACATCCCTTGATGATAGGGGCACATTCTGAGAGACAATGTCAGGGGATTTTGTTGTTGCATAAATGTCGTAACATGTATTTACATAAACCTAGAGGTTGGAAGTCAATCAGCAGACATGGGCTAGCTTTTTGGTTTTTTTTATTCCAAAATTTTTATTGTTGAAAGGTAACTTTATTAAAATAAAATAAAACAAATAAAAAGATAAAATAATTTAGTGAATCTGACCTCCTTATGCAATACATGCAAGATGTTGCCATGACTACCACATGCCATGCAGGTTTACAGTGGACATTTTTATCAATAGAAGCAACGCACACTTGCTATGTGCTATGCTGTGCATGACTGGCTGTGTAGGGGTGTTTATTCAATCAGCATCACCCGAGCACATGTGTGTATATATTCTGCTACAACATTAACACTGCTCTAGTGTCATTAGACAGCTGATTTTTCAGTTTAATTATAATCATGGGTCTATTGTCTTATACGTGGATTCTCACTGACCCAGCTCACATTGCAAGGTGCATGATTTTAGACAAGAGAACAAGATTTGTTCTTGGTCTGAAAAAACAGACACTGACCTGACATTATCTAGACTATAAGTGGGTGGAAATATTGAGATACACTTAATGGATTTTTATCTTTAAATTTTTCTGTCAGTTATGTTTCTAATATTTACCCTTTGCTTATATGTTCAGTTACTGAAGATTTAGATTCAAATTTGTAAACTGACAGGTATTTTCTACTCTTTGTCTATATATATGTGGTTTATTTATCAGTAATAAGTCAATCTATTAAAATAGTTCATACTTTTAAGAGACCTATTTATGTCTCTGTGAAAGAACAGGTGATTAGAATATTATGTACATTTTTGTGTCACTTCCTTCTTACAGCTCCAAATATTTGGTTATTTTTTGAAGATTTACTTTGTGGCTAGAGGTAATTCTACTATTTGCCAAATCTGGTTATTAATTCTATGTGTTCAGAGAATTTAAAAATATATTCCTTTTTCTAAAAATATTACCCTTGACTCATTTACCTTCTTAATTAATTCTATCTTACTTTTGTAATTCATTGTTTTCTTTCATTACTTTTTTATTATTCAAGAAATTTTTAATTTGTTCTTTTTCAATGTATGTATGTTGTATGGATAACTCATTAATATTCACCCTTTCTTTTTTCCAAATGTAATTATATAAAATTTTACATTTTCCCTTAAATTACCTCCATTTTTCAGTGATTTTATTATATTTATATTTCATATACGTGAATACCTGTTTGGGCTTCATAGGTTTAAATTATCTTTGTTTCAAAGAACTATTTAAATTTATTGATGCATAAATAGATGCATTATTTACTGAAAACATTTTTTAAACTTTCAATATGCCCTTTATGACTGATACACTTGTCTTCAACTTTTGTTTTAAATTAGTTTTATTAAGCTTCGTCAAAAGTAATCTATATTTTTAAAGTATAGGAAGGTTTAAAACATATTTTATTGTCTAATAAGACATTAATATTTCATTAATGCTTTTATATTTACATTAATACACCTTTGTCAATTAGTCAGTATAAGAGAACACATACAATAATGTTTGTTAAGTTAGTGTTCCTTTATTTATTTTTATCACTTTTATTTTTATTAGTGGACATCTGTAATACATACTGACTGCATTCATCATGAGGAGTTGGAACATGCACATAATACATCTAAATTCTTTCTACCTTCTGTTCTATTCACCTTCTTCTCCTCCTTCCTCCTCCTTCTATCTCTTAACTCCTTTTGGTAACTTTGTGTTCCTAAACCTCAGAATTCTTAAATGACTGTGTTAATCTGCATTGCACATCTATCTCATCAAAATATATGTTAAAAATCATCACTATTGCTGAACGAAATGATACATGCCTAAAATCTCAGCTATAAAGGAAGCTGAGCACCCCCACTGGTGCATCCCTACAATTAGAGCCACTCAGGAAGATGAGGCAAAGTAGTAGAAAATTAGGGGACAGTCCTGGGTGACTTGGTTAGACTCTGTCTCAAATTAAAATAAAAATGACTGAACATGTAGCTCACTTCTTGGATTCGGTTCTTAGTAGCACAAAAATAAACAACCAAGAAAAAAATTCATTGTTACTTTTCTTTTGCCCTTTCTCCTTTCCTGGGGGCCGCTTCAGTGTTCCAATATATTCAAGAATTGAGGTTTCTGTATTTTTTTTTTGGAGCACCTTTGTCCTAAACTTCTGCATGACTTGCTAATTTACCTTCCCCAGGTTACTCAAACTGTGTATTAAGAATCATTATGGTAGAAATGATAAAGTGGAAATCTATGAAAGAGTTCCCAACAGTTTCCCCCTAGCCAAAATGATAAAAGAGAAGCAATAAGGTATCCTATAAATCACTGCAGGGATTAGTTTCCCCGAGAGAGATTTAAAAGATATAAACAGTGTAGTCCTCTTCTTGATCCCACTCAACTTACTTTTGGTTGGCTCCCACAGACACCAGGTGCACCGTGGTACATGATGGTATCAATTTAAGCACTGGATAACTTCTAGTGCAGTCGATCAATAATGGCTTATCTGACATTTTATGTGACTGCTGTTCTGCAGAATACATTATTTTTTGTATCATCAGACACTTCACGTTTCTGTAGGAAGAAAGGAACATACATTTATTGTCCTGCTCAGTGACATATTAATTCCTGGGTTTTTTTTTGTTTTGTTTTTTGTTTTTTGTCACAAATTGCCTGCAAAGGCTTTGGTCATCTTGACTTTCTACAGCATATTACGTTGTATTGTGATTGTAAGGTTACCACACTTCAGTGGATGTAAAATATGCTGGATGGCATAGTAGAGCACGTGTGTGGGTCTGGGTGAGACATAATCACATGAACATTTGAAAGTCTGCTGTAATAGGTGGTTGGTAGAAGTCCAATGCCTTGAGGTCAATTAGAATTCTCCTTTAGGATACATTTGGCTGGATTCTGGCAAGAGTATGCTATCTGTTTATGTTTCTCCCAAGTCCATACATTACAACACTTATCTCCAAGACGATTTTAAGAGATGGGGGCATTAGAAGAAGATGAAACTGTGAAGGATGAGCTTTCATGAACAGATTAGCGCCCTTATGAAGATGCCTGACAGAGCCCTTCTTTCCCTTCCACTGTGTGAGGTTACAGTTTGGATAGTTGTCCATGAGCATGTTTTCAACCCTCACCAGACCCCAAATTGCCAGTGCATCCATCCTGGCCTTTCTAATCTGCAGAATAAGAGATTTCTATCTCAAAGTTATGCCATCTCTGGTGTTTTTTCCAAAGTAGCCTGAAAGAACTAAGCTAAGCCATAGCACGTATTGCATTTACATATATTACAACCATCACTGCATGGGTTTGAAGGCTTACCATTTTGAGTAGGGAAAGAAGCAAGTGTTAACAGTGGTTCACAGCAAGTTTTCCTCTCCCTTGGGCCACCTGACTCAGCATGTGCCATCTATCAGGCTATATGGAAGTTGTACAAAGCCCTCAGTGATTAGGATAGAGGAAGCAGGTCCTGACTTCCTGGGGCAAGTCATACTTCCAGGAGTTGAGGACATCTAGCCACTCAAAGACTAGCTCTAATTACATTGCATGTCCTTTGGAAAATGACAAAGTGACTCTGGAAGGAAAGTGCTGAGGATGACAAGCCAAGTCTAAGGCCATCATGTTATAAAGTCAGTTTACTAAAACAATACATTGTTGACCAGAATTTATGCATAGGCATGAGTGTATGTTGAGGACCCAGATTCCCATGCCACATATGTGTTGGCTGATAACACTCCCTCCATTTATCTCAAAACTTCATTGTATATTTCCTATATCTGATTAACAGAAATAAAACCTTTGTGCTTATTTCACAGATGGATTGTCTTTATACTCTTGGAGCTGAAAAAAAAATAACTAAATTCTGAGATGGGCATACATAGTCATTTACCTTTCAGTGGGGAGAAGTGGCCTGTCATATGAATCTGAAAAGATACATGGGATTGTCTTGGTTGGATGTTCTGGAAAGAGCAAATTTTAAATATGAAATACTATTCACCCACCAAAAGAAGGAAATTTTGTCACTTGAAGCAGTATGAATGCATCTGGAAGAGATGCTAAGGAAAATAACCAGGCACAGAATAAATAAATACTGCTTAGTATTGATTATCTGTAGAAATTAAAAATAAAAACAGTTGAATTCAGAAATGGACTAGAATGGTGGTTACCAGAGGTGAGTCCTGAGGCTAGGGCAAGGTAAGAGTGGAGAGTTTTTGATCAATTTTCCAGCAAGGCAAATAAAGTCAATAATAATGTATTGTATATTATGAGACAGTTAACAGTAAATTTCAAGGCTGAAGATATAGTTCAACAGCAAAGCACCTTCCTGGACAACACAAGGCCATGAGTTCAATCCCAGGTAGCAAAACAAGCCAATAAATTTCAAATGTTTCATCTCAGAATTATGTAAGTAAGATTATGGCTATAAACATTAGCTAATTTAATCATTCAACATTGTACACATATATCAGAGCATTACCTATTACCTCATAAACATATAAACTATTTTCTTTCAATTAAAAGTGTTAATTACAAGAATAAATTTGGAAATTGATAGGAAAGTTTGGGGAAGAGACACTGATTCTAATGAAGTTACTTAAAAACTATGTACATAGGATGTTTCATAGTCAATTGAATGTCAGTTAGCCTCTATCTTTAGATAATGATAATTTCATAATTTCATGAAATATGTGACCATATGGGAGCAGTGAATGCTCACACTGGATCGAGATTAGTGAACACACTCTGTAACGCCAATCTAACTTTTGACAGCACTGAACAAAAAACCTGCCAGCTGTGGAGGATGATGCTGGCCTCAGGATGAAGCCAACATCTTGCTGACATTCAGTGATAATTTAATAATACCCATCTCCCGACATCCTGTGGTGAGCACAAAGCCTTTGCCTTTCACGTTAGAGGTGACACTTGTTCCCAAAGAGTTTGCCTTTCCTGCCTTATCTATTTCTCCTAGCACTACCATCTTTCAGGCTTAAAGAATATGTGATTTAATTATATGGGAATCACACACTGTTGTAGCCAATTACTAGGAAATCCATTTCATAGTAAAAGGCGATGGGACAAGGGACACATGACTGATGACCATGTTGGTTCTTCCATGGATCTGGAAGCAGCTAGCCAAACTGGATACTGACACAGCCTATTAAAGACTCAGCAAAGCCCCAAGTTGTGTAAAAGCTTCTCTAACTATAGGGTTGGGGTCTTGTCCTCCACCATGTGATACATGCTTTAAAGAAGTTTCAACACATGGAGCAGTCTCTGGATCAGTGGTGTATAAAATATTGGAAAACAAGGAGAAAAAAAAGATTTTCCCATGTCTCCATCATTCTCATTGATTGCAGAATAGGTAATTTTTTTTTTTGAGACTCAAGGTAAACTTTTAATGATGAAACTATGTAAAAGGAAAGAAACAATTTTTACAGGGTACAATGGAACAGAGTAAACATTTCAATTCAAAAAGTGAAACACAGAGGAATACAAAAAAATCAGACCAAAGTAAGGCAAAGGTTAAATACCATTGCTCCAATAGGGTAGTGAAATGTAAATTCTACAGGGTCTGGGAAGCCCCTCCCCTATGGTCGTGTTGGTTGTATCCCACACAACTTCTCCTTGGTCTGGCTCCGTTCTTACAGGACAGCTTTGCTTGGTAGATGTACCATGTTTTGGATATTTGTGATTTCCTGGAATCCTCATTAAACCTTCAGCTTTATTTCCACAGCTTCACACACTGACTTCTCCAGGGTTTCTTTTCTCCCAGGCCTTCCTGTGAGATCTGGATGAAGGCCAGAACTGTTGTGTTATTCATGCTGATAAAACTACCATCAAGTGAATGAAGCCACAATCAGCTGCCAACTGAAACAGTTACTGGGCCTCCTTGGACCATGGCTACAGCAGTCTGTGAGTGCCAGGATGGCTGAGCACAATGAAATGAATTTTCTGGAATTAATTTTTTAGACCACCTTTCTTTAAAAAAAATTTTTTTATTATTTTGAAGGTAGTTAAATACAACAGAACAAGACAGAACTAAGGCAATAGAGGCAGTGCAGTGAAATTGGTACAGAAGGTCACAGCAGGTTACCGGGATAACAGTAATAGGTACCATAGTATATCTCATTATCTTCACAATAGTTGTTCTTTCAATCAAACCAAACACAGAACATTATAGAACTTATCAAAACAGAACATTGAATAGAGCAATACAATTAATCGGAACAAAGAAAAACAGTGATAACAATATTTGCCTTCAAAGAGATGGTAGAGGAAATCCCCCCTATTTGCTGTATTGCATATGGTCAACCTCTCAAGAGATGCTCAGACCTCTGGCTCCCATTTGCTAAAGGGAGGCGGGAGGATGGGATGTTTGAGTCTCAGCCCACGCATTGGTAGGCTCACAGCTGCTTACCAGGGAGGCGAGTGGGTTACTTGTTTTCCCAGCACCCTAAGTTCCAACATGGCGTGGATCTCGGGAGATGCTGGCTGGTTCTCCCGCTAGGGTGGCCTCCAATTGCCCAAGCCACGACTGCTTACTTAGGCAATCTTAAGCTTCCTACAAATACGTTATGTTGTCTAAGAATACTGTTAGGTTTATTTTGACAGCCGAGTTCATAACAGGAAGCCAGTGTGACAAGCTTCTTTTGAAGAGCCAATGGCAAGAGGAGAACCAACAGCACCAAATAACACCACCTGGAGAACCAACAATGCTACTTCTCCAGATCTCCTTTTTACCTTGGCAGCAACCCTCAGGTGGACCATCCACACTCAGCCCCACACTGATTGGTGTTACAAGTTGATCACTGGTTATCAATTCACCACAGCATGGGAAGATAGTAATAATTTATTGTAGATTAAATTTTGCTTTTGGTGATTAAAGATTTGAAGACATTTTCATTTGTTTACTGAGCACTGTATATCCTATTTTCTGAGGTATCTGTTTAGCATTTTTTTATTTACTGAATAGAATTTTTATAATTTTATTATTCACTTTTAGGAGTATTCTGTTTCTCAGTAGAAGTAGCATGCATGTATTGCAAATGCTTTCCCAGCCTTTCAATTTATTTTTCTCATTATTAATGTTTTGATGTACCAAAACTCTGATTTTTAACAAAATTTAATATATTAATATCTTATGATTTTATCTTTCAGAAATCATTTCAGGATGTCTTCCTCTGCTCCAAGAACATGAGAGTTTTTTTACGCTATCTTTTAGAATTTTTCTTTTTGTTTGGTTATCTTTCTGTTTGCTTTTAAGTTTATAGTTTTTCTCGTATTGAATTGTAGGCATAATGTATATGAACATCAATGTTTATATTTATTTAAACATAAGTATAGATATTCAACTCATTCTGCCCTACCTGTGGAAAAAGGTCTCACTTCCTTATTTTATAATGCAGTTTATTTTATAGTGTAATTTATAGACCATGTCTTTACATATGTACAAATGCACTGTTTTTAGTATTATATTTAACCTTTTTAAAAAATCAAGATTCTGATGGTTATGTTGACTTTTTGCATTTCCATATATAGTTTAGAATAAGTTCTTATTTTTAAATTTTTATTACTGCATGTCACTATTACATGATAATGTAGAGTGTATTGGGAAGTTGTTACATTCAACTAATACATCTTAGTCACTTCTAATCTTCTTGGTCCCTGTTCCTACTGGCTTTGCTTCCCTGTATCAGAAGTCTACCTCCTGGTATCCTGACCTTTTCTTTATTTAATCATTAATTTATGTATGTTTTTGGTTTTGCATAAAAGAGAAAATATGATATTTAATTATCTGAGTCTACCAACTTCAATCAGCAAGAAGGTTTCTAGGTTCCTTGTTTCTTGTCTTTCTGTAAATGACCTAACTTCATACATTTTTGTTTTGAGACAGAATTTTGCTATATAATCCAGGAACTGATGATGTAGCCCAGACTGACCTCGAATTCATGGCAATCCTCCTGCCTCAGCCTTTTGAGTGCTGGGATTACAGGTGTGCACCACTATGTCTGGACGATTTCTTTCCTCTTTTTTGCAAATATTTCATTGTATATATAATAGCACATTTTCTTTACCTATTCATCTGTTAATTGGCATCTGGGCTATTCCCATAGCTACACTATACAGTCCATAGCAGTTTCAGAAATATGCCAAGAACAGTATATCAGCTATAGAAAATTTCAAACTGAGTCAAAAATGTTTCAAACTGTAGGAGAAAAATTATTTTTGGCATTTTTATTGATAGTACATTAAAAGTATAGATGAACTTGAATAGAAATATTACCTGTGATGTTCTTTCAATTCATAGACATTTTGTAGATTTTCCTTGAAATGGATTCTGCATATTTTAGTTTAAACATGTTTTATCTTGTCTATCACCACAGTCCAAGCTTATATTTCAATTAGTCCTTCTAATAGTTCTATCCAAATTATTACTAAAAACATTGATTGGGGAAAATTACATAGATTTCTATGTGTGCTAACCAAGAAGCACCCTCCATTTATGTGAAGATTCAATTCTAGTCTGTGGATTTGTTCACTGGACAAATTTCCTGCATTCATTTTCATGCACCTCTTACTTCCCTAGCTTGTTGCAAGTGTAGTATGAGGTGGTATTTATTAAATTTGAGATAGATTATAACTCTGTAATCGTTTTGGTAGAAGCTAAGATCAAAGATTTTATACCTGACCGAAGATTTCCACACTACACATTCACAAATTAGCAAGTGGCATCAGGCTTTCGGCAAGAATTCTGCCAGCTACCCCTTCACCTGCATTCTGTTCCCACTAGCTTTAATCCCTACTCTCGCATTTGTGTCTAAGAATACACTGATTCATTTCAATTTGCTGCACCTTTACTGCCTGGTGAGAGCATCATTGCTTTGCACTTGAACATAACACCTGCTGGGTCAATATCCAGAGAATGACATACATGGATTTCTGACTAGATTCAATCTTGTTTCCATCCTTCCATTCTATCGCTGGCATTGTGTAGTAAAACTCCACATTTATAAAGTTACAGATTATATGAAATACCATTCAAACTTTGTTGTTACAACTACTTCAACCCATGGTGTCTCTTTATTTCTTACTTTTAGAATTCTCATGGCAACTTCTTACTAATTTTCTTCCTGTAATGTTACCAAGAATCAATTTCAAGCGCATATATGTAATGTGCTGGATCTATATATTGTATCTATTCAGTATTTTAAAGTATGCTATCCTCTATAATCTGATTTTCACTTGTAAATACATCATGAAAATCATTCTTGAGTTATGCATTTGATGACCATGAGTCTTTACCTCTTCATTATTTCTTCTAACATATATCTCATCTTCTACCCTTTCCAAATTTAGTTTGGTGAAAAACAGAACAAAGAGGGCAACTACTTATTCACAGAAATTTAGTTAATTTGCAGGCATATAGTAGAGTTAAAGAGGTGCTCAGGAGATCTATCAAAGAGCAAGAAACAAATTGGACACTCTGGTGAACTCTACTCATATAGAAGAGTTAAAGAGGTGCTCAGGAGATCTATCAAAGAGCATGAAACAAGTTGGACACTCTGGTGAACTCTGCCTGCTCTGATTCCAAAAATTTTCATCTTCCAAATACTACAGCCAGGTATATATAGCATGACCTCTTTCTTGGGAGAAATTTGGATTTAGGACTGATTCTCAAGGACATCTTGACACTGCCCTGGCTTCCATTTAGTGCAAGGAGTCAGCTGTGTCCTTCCCAAGGAAGAGCCATTTCCTTGCCAAACTCCTTTAAACATACGTAATTTTAAAAATACACTCCTCTTTCTCAGGTATCATCTAGCTCGCTGACTCTAGCACATTCTCTTTACCTCCCTACACTACTTGATGTCTTCCTCCATGAAGACTTTTCCCGTGTATTAGCTTATATCAGCTTTCTCCTTGGACTACTTGTAGAACATAAACATCTTCAAGTCTTAAAGATCATTGATAGTTAAGGCGGAAAGGAACTTTGATGACCTTGAACTTGCCAATCACATCTCAAAAGGAAATATGAGATACACAGTGAGATTAATGGGGATCATATATAATTTTTCATTGTATATGTTAATGCATGTATTTAGTATGTATACCTTTTTATATGTATATATATCTATATTTTATATGTATGTATGCATATATCTATATTTACATATACATTTACATCTATATTACAGCATATGTGTATGTTATACACTGTTGCAGTTGGTCACATTTTCAGTGTTTTTCATCCCACTTAGTTCTAAACATCCAACATTATTACTAAATATCCTGAATTTAGAAAAGAACTTTGAGAAAAATAATTCTATAAGGATCTTGAAACCATAGATAGATAGTATTGGTTCAGTTTAATTTCTTTTTATTTTCCCCCTCTCTTCCTCCACCTCCTGTTTAGAAAACAAGAAATCCCAGCAGGGCAAGCTGTGAATTGATGATATTGATCCTATTCAGCATTCAAGGGGGAAAAGGCATGTGTTTTAGCACCAAGGATAAGGGAATGTGTAGGTGCTTTGTCAATGAGCAGTTAAGTCCCTCTCTGAAGAGAATATTAAAACAGTCTTCCTCTCATGCCTTTTAAGAGCCTCTCGTGTATAAAGCTGGACTCTGCTGCAGGGTCTGGATAGGACTTTCCTCATTTCTCACTGCTGACATTCTGCACGTCTGTTTCCCACTTGCAGTGCTTGTTGAATTGGTTAGCATTACCTCAGGCTCTCCAGAACATGGTCAAACAAACTGGTTGTCTGCTTCCCCCGCTTATTATTTATTTTAGGCCAGTGTATCTTTAGGTTTGAGACAGCTTCACTGGTTACCAGAGCACAGAATAAATAATAGCTTGAAGGAGGTGAAGGCTAAGGCTTGGCAGTCAGTACTCACTTGGAAAAGCCTGAGAAGGAGTGTGGGGGTGAACAGGGCAGAAACATTATTTTTAAAAAAAGTGCAAATGTAGGTCTGGAATTCTTTAGGAGTCAGAATACTGACTATTTGAACAAATGAAGTCCTTTCGAGGTCATTCAGATAAATGATTTGTTTGCATTCAAGTGGAAAACATCATCATTGCTGACCTGGATAGTGTAGATTGGAAGAGAGATGATAATTTCTTCTCTGTAAAGTGAATATAAGAAAGAAGTAAATAATATGTAGAAGACAGAGAGAAAATAGTGTTATAGGCTTCTTTTCCTTATAAGAAAGTAAGTTTGCTGAATTTTTTAAGTATCGTATTTATACAAAGTGCAAAGAAGTACGTATTTCTTGCTATGCCAAACGTACACAAAATTGTGCAGGAGGAGTAGGGAATAGCACAGAGGCCTGGTAGCCATGGAGGACAAATTTCTTGCAGTCCTGGTTCCAACAGAAGCCAAAGCAGGGGCTGCTGTCACTAAGAAGCAGAGATAATGTCAAGGTTTAGATGTATGTAATCTTTTGTTCAATAATCTAAATATTTAATAATCTAAATATTTCAATAATGTAAATATTTAAAATAAGCCACTTGATAGTATTTATATGCACATGGAGGAACTAATTTCTCAGGGACCTGGAATGGGACAATGACTGACAAATGCAAATAGGTTCCATTTGAAGCCTAATGGAAAAAGATATCCAAAAAAGGGCAAATTTACAAACACACACACACACACACACACACACACACACTCAAGTTTACTGAACTAAAATTTCATGTTAGTTTTAAAGTAAAATGCTTATCTATGTTATCATTATACACTAAATTAAAATGAAAAATGAGGCTTTAAATTTGAGTAGTCTTGTTTAATACAACTAAAATTTTGTAAGAAAAATCTTTTTTATATCTGTGCAATCTATGGGATAAAGCATTGTATCAATTTAGAGACTGATTGAACCAGATATGTACATATTAAAGATAAATTTATATGAATAAAAACAGTTTCTGATGTGAAGGATCACATGTAAATGAAATAGCTAAGCTGAATTTTCATCTTGATTGGTATCAGAGCTGCTCAATAGGATTAGAAAAGTACATTTCTGGATGTGTTTCAGTGGGTTACATGGTTGTTATTTGGGCTCTAAAACTGATTCTTTCCTCCATCCCTTAGGTTTCTTGCTGTCCTCCCTATGTACCATGAGCTAAACAGCTTTGCTAAATAGGACACCCTTCTGCCATGCTGTGCCTGCCACAGTGCCAGGCAACCATGGACTGAATCTTCTGAAACCACGAGCTAAATAAATCTCTCTTTCTTTAACTACTGGGAGTTGGGTAATTTGTCCTGACAACAGGAAAACTGAGAATATAGAAAAATAATACCAGAAGTAGGGCCAAAGCTGTTGGTGTAACAGACCATGTGCTTTGGAAGCCTTAGAAATTGCTTTGTTGGAGGAGTTTGAAAAAGTTTAAAAAATGAAGGCTAGGGAAGTTCTTAGTCCTGTATGTACAGGCTGAAGTATGATGCTGGTCAAAGCTCAGAAGACCAGAAGGCTGATAGAAATTCAACAGAAAAAGCTGGGATCAACAAACAAACAAACAAACAAAAAAAGATCATTCGCAAATTGACTAAAGGGGAAATGTCCTGTTTTGTTTTGTTTTGGTCCTATATTTTTTATGAATATATTAAAAGGGCAGCAGAAAGAGAAATAAAAGTATGTATAAATTCAGTGGACATGGAATATAGCACAAACATTTGCACATAAGATGCATATTTAAATATAAAAATTAGTTTTTTGCTTACATAGGTTAGAATCTTTGTTTTGCTGTATATAGATATGTAAATTTGGAATAATTAGAATTTCTAACATACAATCTTCCAGGTACAATGAATAGAATTCCTAGCTTATAGGTTGTTAAATGGTGAAGTTAATTAATATAACATACATAAAATGTTTAGCTTTACATCACATATGTGGTATACACTCATCTAGTTTTTGAAACTAGCAGCATAAGTCAGTTTTCCTTAGTTCACTAAGAAACTTTCTATTAAGAGTTGAAGAACAAAAAAGAGAGTCAGAGATGTAGTTCAGTGGGAGTACCTGAGTAATATGTGTAGCTTCCTATCCCTGGTACTGCAAAATAAATAGTAATAAGGATAATAATGGTGTTTATGATAGTAATAAGAGTCAATGAAAAAGACAAAAATGGGCAGAGGGTATAGCTTAGCAACACAGAGCCTGCCTGACAAGCATGAGATTGTGAGTTTGATCCTGGTACCAAAAACAAAATACAAAAAACAAAAAAAATCCAAAAATGTTTCACAATTCAGAATCAAAGACTAAAGGAATTTTCAAACATATTCTGGATATTTTATCAATATTAACTTATGGAAATGAGTACAGTGGTACCATGGCTCATGAATTTAATTTGTTCTCAGATTCTGAGAAAAATAGCCAGGTTCATATTTTTGCAAAAAAATGTCCCCAGTCATGTTCGCCACCCAATGCAGAGCTCACCAAAAAAAAAAAAAGAAAGAAAAAAAAAAAGAAAGAAAGAAAGAAAAAAAAAGCAAACAGTTTGCTAACTGCTTCTGTTTGTGAACCAAATTGTTTGCAAACAAAATCATTTGTGGACCAAGGTACCACTGTATATGAAGTTAGAAATGGGAGTGTCTATTTGACAGATCTGTTTTAATGCTCTGCAGGGATTAGATTTCCTTTCACCTCTTTACAATTTTACTCATTTTACTAATGCAAGTAAAATTTTGGCCCAGCCTTATGTACTTGTTAGAAAATACTCTACACAGTATATGCACATGAATACCTGAATATTACCAAGGCGATGAGAAAGGCTGGTCTGGATTCCTTACTGCATGAATGCTTCAAAACAAACTGAAACCACAGGTTGACACAGCCTATTTTAAACAGCATTAATGGCTTTGACAAACAAGAGTTCCTTTATTCTTTCTGTTTGTGATAAAGTGCTGATGATAATTTAAAATGCCTGGTGTTTTTCAATCATTTCAGAGTTACTTTTTTCTATGCAAAACAGTATAGGTATGAAACAGTCTGATAACAATACTCGTGAAGAATTTTTAACCAGGAAGCTGTATATGTCCAAAGGAATACCAGTGAAGAGAGACAAATTGTCCTTGAATCTGGAGAGGAAGTAGTAACATATTAACTTCAAAGCCTTTCATCTGTTACTATCCCAGATAAAATATTTACCAATAACTATGAAAACTAGAAGGACGTTTTCTTAAACATCAGCGTCTGCAGTCATTAGTAACGGATTATTGAAAGTTTTGTAGCAGGGATTTGTACCTTATAATTCACAAAAAATGAATTATCTCTAGCAATATTATATATCCTTGACATCTTAGGTAGTGTTGCCACTTCAAGCTCATCTGTGGTATTTTTTTCTGGATATATGACCAAAAGCTTTCAACAGATTTTAGCATGGCTTATTACTCACAGAAATTATTATTGTGATCCTTTTTATTACTCAGTCTTTGCACTCTTCTAGGAAGTTGTGTGTTAGATTTCTTACATTAGAAAGTAATTTTAAAATGTCTTTTCAGAGCAATCATAAGTAGTAACACTAGTCCTGGGGTTTTAACCTAAATAAACAGTCCAATAGAAGAATAAATCAAGAGAAGTATGTATCAAATAGAAAGTTTTTAGTTATTTTAACTTAAAAATAACTTGAAAATAAGAATGTTTTATCTCACACAGCATGATGTGTAAAGAAGAGAGTTGCATGCATAGTTAAATCAGTAATTTACTAATCTCTTCCTGTCCCATCTTTCTGTTTTTCCTTCTAAATACACACACTTAACCCTGGGAGACTGGGTTACCCAGTATCACTACGACTGCAGCAGATTCAACACTCACATGCA
Organism: Hydrochoerus hydrochaeris; assembly: GCA_004027455.1. Lineage (NCBI taxonomy): Eukaryota > Metazoa > Chordata > Mammalia > Rodentia > Hydrochaeridae > Hydrochoerus > Hydrochoerus hydrochaeris. The sequence continues at coordinate 160,547 of PVLA01001813.1, read as the reverse complement.
GAATGCAATGCTGAGAAGCTGAACCATGACAATTTTCTTCATTTAAAAACTTTTCCCAGAATCCCCTCAGACATTCCTTCTCTCCCACTGACCCACATTGTTTTACATTCCTCTGCCTCAACCATGGGTGAGGAAACGGTCGGCTCCCTCAGTGAGAGATAGGGCGTAGCTACACTGAAGGTAGGTCGCTCAGAGAAGGTAGATAAGTTTAGTTTTGTTAATAAGAACTGAAGATTGCTTAGATCAGTATTACAGCTCCAATATACTGCTTGGGGGATTTCTTTTATGGAAAACTTTATTTTTCATGCGCTCAATTATTCATCCCTCAGCATCAGCCTTGGCTTGGCTCTTCATCGTGATCGCCTCTGTGCTCAGCACTAATTATATCTCCTTCTACTTTTCCCCTGAGGTCACTATTAACCTGAATTCTTTATTTAAAATTTTCATGCTTAAGATATGTTTATGCTGTATACTTTTATGCATGCCAATGAATGCTGATCACCAATGTGACTGGGTTAAAGAGAGGCAGCTGGATTGTGAGATCACTAATTTCATCAGGGCCCTTGTTCATAGCAGGTGGGCACACTTGGAAGAAGTTGGTGATGGGGACATGACCTTGGGGGCTGTATCTGGTTCTGGCCCCTTCCTTTGCTTTGCTCTTACCTGCTCTCCTGGCCTCCATAAGGTGGGAAACATCCCTTTTCCCTGTCTTTGTGTCACGCCACTTCCACCTTGAGGCCAAACTGACTATGGACTGAAGCCTCTGAAGAGATAAACCAAAATAAATCTCATTTTTTTACTTTTTATTAAGTTTATGGGTACATAATCATCATATGATCATACAGAATTTGAACTTGTACATAATATATTTCGATTCCTCTTTTTTCCTCAGTCCCCTTTCTTCTCCTCAATCCACCTTCCTCTCCCTATTTTTTTAAAAAAAATTTCACTTTTTTAAAAAAAATTGTGGGTGTCAGGTATTTCCTTTTGGGAAAGCTGACTAATATACTGTACTATAAGGAAACTCAACAATTTATTTGTGATTTTCTTTCTCGGATAAAGGAAATAGAACAAATACCAAATTCATAAAATAAAATAACAACGGTATATTTCTAAGCATTTCTGACTACCAAAAGATTTTAATACCTTTTGATCTTAACTTTTGCTTCCTCAATAACATTTAATAGAATGAGTCAATAAAAGCTGAGACCACGTATCGTGAGAAATGAACTTTCACTTAAGCCAATGATAAATGATTTTCACTTTAATCTTAAAAAAATTAATTTTGAAGAAATACCTCAGGGAATCTCATGGCCCTTCAGTTAAGGATAGCAGCAAGGAAGAAACAAAGTCTAATTCCAACATGGAAAATGCTGCTGTAAGAATGATGTTTTGAAACTTACCTCAATTCCTCCTGAGGTGTCCGTTTTCTATTTTATTTATTTATTTTCTGGTGCTGAGGATCAAACCCAAGGCCTGTGCATGCTACCCATATGCTGTCTCCTTGAGCTGCAGACATAGCTGTCTCCACTTGAACATGCAACTGTAGTCAGAGAAGTAGCAAGAAATAGCCCAGGAGAAATATTCGCAATCTACCTTCCACCAGCTATATTCCTTCTACTGAGGAGTTCCTAGAATGTGAAAATGTGCTGTTTGAGGTTCCAGGGACTGGTACCACTCTTTACTATGTTGTTTGCATTAAAAAAAATATTGGCCTCTTTTCCTCCTTTAAGAGTTTGCATGGTGATGTGAGGGTGCACATCTGTAACCCCAGCACTTAGCTGGCTTAGGCAAGAGGATAACTGTGAGTTTGAGGCCAGCCTGGGCTACATGTAAGTTCTAAGTCAACCTGCAATATAGAGAGATCCTGTCTTGGAAAAGCTAAGCAAAACAAAAGCAAATAGCTTGGAGTTACAACGTTCAGTTCAAATGGCTGATACAAATATGTCATAAAGGATTGTGTTGAGTGAAATTAGTTCAGTATATAATCACCTTTACATGCTCAGATATCAAGTGGAAAATGTCCTACTTACTTATTTTGTGCAAGGGTCATGTCAAATCTATTGCAGAGAATGACAAATATCAGAAGGAAAAGCAAACACTAAAAAGCACAACAAAGATAACATAAAACCAACGAAAACAAAACAAAACAACACAAAAAACCCTTCTCTTTTCGTTATATGTTTATGTTGTAAAATCTACCTGCCTCTGAGTCCGGCTCACATGTTCTTTGCCTTTGAAAATATTTATATTTTGTGAACCAGTCAATACTGATTGGAAACCAACTGCTTTCTTCCACTTTCATCTACACTGTGTGGACATCCGGGATCTATAAAATAAACCTTTGTCAAACTTCCAGTGGGGCAGGTCAGTTGAGTGTGTTAGCAAGAAGCAACTGCCACTAGCATTCCATGAATATGCCTTCAGTTTGGGGCTGGGGAACCTGATAGCTAACGTGGAGATTTGTGGTTGCTAAATTGAATAGAAAACTTGTAGGTTTCAAAATCCCATTTGGTTCTTGAGCCGGGCACAAGTTCATGGCTATGTGGACTTTTGTTTTTCTCCCGTTTTTTTCTTTTTCTTTTTCTTTTTTCTATTTTATTCCCATGGCAGTCTTAAAAGAAGGAGCAAGAATTCCTTTCAAGTGAGAATGTTTATTGCCTGCATGATGCAGGCTTCCATTTAGTTAAAAAACATGTTTTTCAATTAGCTTTCTCTTGATAAACAATTATTTAATTTAAAGGGATGGTTATTTTGAAAATTGCAATAAAACACATTTTATGTAGGAGAAACCCTTACTTTGTAAAAGAAGAGATAATTAGTTGCCAGAGTTTCCAGAAGCATAGACTAATTTTTGAGGTTTTATTTTGCATTTTAAAATATTTTAGCAGTGTACCTGAAACACAAAACCTGAATAATCGTACTTGAAGTATGTCAGTGAAGGTGGCATTTGTCCACCTAATCCATTTGATTTTCATTGGTTTGCCTTTTGATCAATAAATTCTCTTTGCAGATAACAATTTGCCTTAAAACTGACACCAGATTTGGGCCTCATTTAGAATGAATGCTTCCTTTTTTCCTTTCAAAATTTTTCTTTTTTAATTTGCTTTCTTTTGCTCTCTCTGTGATTTTCCCCCCTATATTTGCTACCTAGATGTGTAGCAAATATAGGGATTGATTACCAAGATAAGTAGTTAGAATGTGAATCTCATGAATCCCACTCAGTTATCATCCCATATACAAATCTCTAGGTATATTTATATTTTGTATATAAAGTCTAAAATTCAAGGAAAGAACCAAACTTCAAAATATTCATCTGAATAAAAATCATTGCAAAGGAATTTACAGTAAATCCTCCTTCTATAAAGATATATGATAAGTATATTGATTTTATAATAAATAACCATGGAAACAATAGCAATAATAATTAACTGATAAACATACTTAACCTCTTCAAACTGAAGAACATACTGCCTAACATTCCTCTACCAATTTCAGAATCTTGGGACAATCTGGTTAACTTAATAATTGGAATCAGTTTTTGAGTTTAGTATTTATTGTCTGCTGAGTGTTGGCCAAATATTATGTCATTTTATATTAAAAAAATACCATATTGTACACCAACAGGCTAGAACTCAAAGAGATAAAATAATCTTTACACAGCTTAATAGTGACATATTAAGCTCTGCAGTTATAAGTGGCATTTAGAAATCTTCAGTCTTGTGTTTGTAGAGCTGAAAGAGTCATCACTAGGTAAGATTTGATCCAAGAATTGGCTTATTTCTTAATTCTATCATGGGTATGCAGTTTGAAAATGGGAGTGGGGAGAGGAAAATACACAACACACTAATTAAAAACCAACTTTATTGTCAGGAAGTTGTCCTTACATGTTTTGAAGGCTGGTAGGAAAACGTTGTCCACAAAATATGTTCAGGTGCTGTTCTGATACATCCCTGAGAGGTAGGTGGGCACAGGTGTAAGCATGCATGTGTCTGAGCCGTTGAAGAGGCTGCTTGCTGAACGTGAAGACAACTAAGATTCTGTGCAGTTCACATTTTTTCAAAAGAGCAGACTTGGCATATCCTTGGCTGCTCTGAAAACCTCTCCAAGTCTTAGGGTATCTAAGCAACCTCACAACCTTGGACTATCGTGTGGTTCTAGAAATGCCAAAGGCCACCATGAACTGTCTTGGTGACACCCATGAAGTGTGTTCTTTGATGAATAGCTAGGACTTTCAAAGAAGGAGAAAGGATTCTAGGGGAAAATCAAGTCTAACGGGCAGAATAGACTTCCTTTAAATAATTATGAAGGAGATTTATAGATGGAAATTAGAAGTTGTGTGTAAGATTCTTTTCAAGAACTAAGCAAGGACAAGGGATCAAGATAGAAACTGGAGATAGTTCTGAAATTCCTTCATTTAACACTCTTGATATTTCTTATTCTGGTGATAAGAAATTCAAATAGTGTGGTTATAAATGTGCTCCCTTTTCTTATGCTGTTTAACCATCCCATCACTCAGCAAAGACTGAGGTATCTGTGAAGCCATACCTCAGTTCATGAATTTCTTTCCATGATTCTAGTTGCAACGGAATGCAGTGGAATGGGATCTTCTCATTGAGAGAAGGGGCTGGAAAGAGGGATGGCCAGTCCCCAACAATGACTGCGACCATGAGCTTCAAACAGCTTATAGGAATGAACTGATTGGTTGAATCCACAATATTGACAGCAATCATCAAGTGGAGATGAAGGAAGAAAGCAAGAACCACCAATTCCAACTGCCTCTTTACTAAAAAGGAAGATTGTGATTCTTCAAAGGGAAACAAATCTTACATCTGGTTAACTTAATAATTGGAATCAGGTTTTGATTTTAGTATTTATTGTCTGATGAGTGCTGGAAAAATATTATGTCATTTTATATTAAAAAAATACCATATTGTGCACCAACAGGCTAGAAATCAAAGAGATAAAATAATCTTTACACAGCTTAATAGTGACATATTAAGCTCTGCAGTTATAAGTCTGTCTTGAATATATAGTATGACTGGGAAGATATCATTTTTTTAACATGATATCTTTTTAAAAAATATTACATGATAAATACTGAAAAACTATAGTCTTTAATATATGACTTGGATTGTACAGACTTCAACATTTGTTATATTTAATAAGCTTTTGATATTTATTATAGAAATGTGCTATCATAGAAGCTCTCCACTGGTGGTAAATTCATAGACTCATGCTATTTACTTACCTTTTTCCCAGAAGTAACCACTGTCTTAAAGTTGAATGCTAACATTTCAATCAACATTTTTATGTTTTATATAAACTTATAGTAAGTATGTGTTAGATTATGTTATATAGATTATACTATATATGTGTTAGATTATGTTATATACATATATAATACACAGTTACAGCTGTATATATGTATACCATGACTATTTTAAATTTAAACACCTGGTTTATCCTGCCCTTAGATTTTTAATAAACCTCAACATGTTCTTTTGAAATATTTTCATGTTTATAATAGTAAACTTATTTATTGGTTCTTATGCTTGTATAGGAACAATATATATGGCTATATTGCTATTTGTGTGTTCTCTCATTGATGCATATTTAGATTCTTTCATTTTCACTGTTAAAAACACCTTAATAAGTATTCTTGAAATTATTATTTTGTTTGCATGTGTTAGAGATTGTTAGATATATTGAGATATGCTGTTTTAAAGTATTAATAGGTATTGTCTAATATTTCTACAATCCACAGTAGCAATAAGTCTTGATATACCACATCTTTTTTCTTTTTTGTTTTTTCAAAGATTTAAACTTTTGTTAACCTGGTGACTATCAAAGGTTGCTTCCTTGTATCATTAATTTTCGTTTTTGATTACTATTAAGCTGAGGTATGTTTCATTATGCCTATTAGACTTTGAAACATCCTTATCAGAAGGACATTTAAAATATCTCTGGGTATGGTGACCTACACCTGTAATTCCAGCACTTGAGAAACTGGGGCAGGAGGATAAATTCCTGGACTACATAGTGAGTTCAAAACCAGCCTTCATTCCATAGAAAGACCCTGTCAACACAACACAACAAAAGTGTATAAAATTCTGTCACACTTTTTAAAATGGAGCCTAATTTTTCTCCCCTACATTATATGTTGGGTGTTTTGCCACAGTTTTAAGTAATACAAAAAGAAAACTTTATGCTACATCAGAGAATAAGTCATAAAATGCATTGCAGCTTCCTGCCGGCATGCTTTGTTGGAGTTCTGGCTGGTTTCAGGAACAGGGTGGGGCAGGGGCAGTTTCCACACACTGAATACACTGAAGGGGTCCCTGTGGTTAACAAATGACGTCTGGATGATATACAGCAAGAATATGTGCATCTTAGCCAGGAACCGTGGCACGTGTCTGTAATCCTAGCATTATGAGCTGCTGAGGCAAGAGGGATCACAAAGTTCAAGCCCAGATTGGGTAATTTAGGTATTTGATGAAAATTGTCTTAATAAATAAAATAAAATAAATATAAATAAACAAGCCACCAGGCTGAGTCTAGCTCAGTGCAAAGGGCCTTGCAATTCAATGTCCAGTATCTCTCACAGACTTGAAAATGGGGTCATCTTAACAATAGTGTTACTAAAGTGTGATGCTTCCGGTGGTTAATGTGTGCTTTCAGACCTCATAACAGAAATGTGTCATGGTCCACGACTACTCCACCTAAGCCAGACGAAGGAACATCAAGCACATTTTAGAGTAATTGGGTATGCAACAAGAGTCACACTGGAGGCTCCCTCGGTTAGATATTGCTGATGTTAGTTTTTTTTTTTTAATCTTTAGACTTATTTAGTCTTCTTAGAATAAAATATTCACCAAGTAAGAGGAAGCCAAAGGGGAGCATAACCTTGATTTGAATTTTCAGAATCCCACTTCTGCTCTGTTTATTTAAACCTGTCTGAAGGCTTGTTAATTAAATGCTTTTTCCCCCCTTTGGATGCACAATATATCACTAAAATGTGCTGGTTATTTTAATAAGGAACTTTTCTTGCCCTAAAGAAATAACTTAAATACCAAGGCATTTGTATCACTAACAAATACTTTGCCTATTATTTGAATTGAGAATAGTGGTTTTGTGGTTTTCCCATGACAATTTCCTAATGATATAGTGATGAATGAATATTTAATTTAAGAAAATTGAATGTACTGTGCTCAAATTCTGTAAAAGAAATCAGTAAGTCAATTGCCATTCAATGTTGGGAATGAAATTAAATTTTAGAGTACACATGTAGTGCTTATACTTTTCAAGGGTACATTTACAAAATATTGTCAAGCATTTTACATGCATGAGGTTGTGTACACTAAGACAACATTATTGATTACACTTAGATCAATTTATATGATTTGTATATGAGATGGTGCTAATTTAAATTCAAGTCTAACAAATATTTAGGTTTTATTCATTGCACCATCACCTTGTCAACTACAATATTATCAAACTGGGTCATTTTCTCTTCTTTTAAGACATTAAATGAACCTGTCTTTCCAAATAGAATATATGAAGTTACTACAATGTTTAGGGAACTAGAGGTGTTGAGACATAGATTGCACATGGAAACTAAAATCTAATGCCCAATATATCACTAAAATGTGCTGATTATTTTAATAAGGAACTTTTCTTGTCCTAAAGAAATAACTTAAATACCAAGGCATTTGTATCACTAACTAAATTTTTCTCCCCTACATTGTATGTTGGTTGTTTTGCCACAGTTTTAAGTAATACAAAAAGTACTTATGCTCTGATGTAGCATAAAGTAATACTTTATGCTACATCAGAGCATAAGTCATAAAATGCATCTATTCTCTCTATTCCTAACTTACAAATGTGTATTTATTCAAACCTGAAACCCAAGACACAAACTTGAAGCTTTGTCTTTGATTCAATTTATTTTGTTTTTCATATTTGAATTTGTTATCATTAACATTTGATGTTTAAAAGACAGGTGTAAAATATATTTTTACAAATAAGCTAAAGTCCCAGAGTCAGAAGTTATTTAAAATAGAATAGACACACAAAAATTATGTGTCTAACTAAATATAATATAAATTATGTTTATGTACTTGAATGGGTTCAAACTGATATAACCTTTGGCATCTCCTTGTGAATACTTTCCCAGATTCTCCAGCATTTTACATCATAAACAAAGCACACTCAACATTATTACAGTAAATAGCACAAAAAATGTTCCTAAAATAAATGATATGACATAATGGAAAAAGTGTGGGTCATAGAAACATACAGGGTGACTCAGTCACTCATTAGTTATGGCACCTTAGAAAATCATGAAAACTTGATGTGCTCCTGTTTCTTCCTCAGTTAAAGGGAACTAACAGTATATTCCTCATATGAATGTTATATGAATAGATAAAATATTATCTATAGTGATACTAAGATGCTATCTCTGGTGTATGTGAAGCATTTAATAACTGGTAACTGTTGGCTATCATGCTTATTGATGTATTTTTGTAAACTCAGTATTTGTAGACCATAGCAGAGAATGAAAGAATCATGGGTGGAAAGTAGAAAAATTACATTAAGAGACACAAAGGAAAATGAGATTCAAAAAAGAATAAATAGGGAAAGCAAAAGAGATCAAAGAAATTTTTGAGAGAACAAAGTGGGAAATATCCAAATCATTTTTGAGGGCTTTCCTATTTTATTCTTAGTGCTATGAACCAAGGGGGTTGGGGAAAGAGTTTGTGCTTTCTTTCCACATATTTTGATTTGCTAGTTAGTTATTTAGCCTCTTTTCACAGTTTTCATTTCCCAGACCTATGTCCTGGATTGAGTAATAACAAATGGGAATTTGTTTTCTAGGCTTGAACTTCACAATATGGGATATCATGTTAGTTAGGTAAACCCGGAATATAGACATACATCTGTATTATTTTCCCATTGCTGGATCAAAATGCCCAACACCTAATCTTTAAAGGAAAGAGGTTTATTTTCACTCATGGTTTCAGTCCATGGTTGACTGGCCTGAAAGCAGAAACAGTATGGTGGAACAGCATGGTGGAGGAAGAAGAGAAAGAGGAGAGGGCTGAGGAGGGAGATACACCCCCAGTGATTCACCTCCTCTGACAAGGTTCACCTTCCAAAAAGCATGTACAGCTAGGAACTCACCAATCCCCTGATGAATATCATGATGCCATGATTCAATCACCTCCCAAAACATTTGCTTATGGATGCATGAGACTGCAGGGTCATTCTAGATATAAACCATAACAGCATTCCTGGGCATGCTTGTACATATGTGTATACGTCTACAAGCATACACAAAGTGGTTAATGCACACCAGTGAATATTTAAATATATCCTTCTAATCTAATTAAAAAGACCATAATGCCATTATGAGTTCTGAGAAATGAAAACCAAGAGAGCATTTTATATCTGTATGGGAATGCAAAATCTTCTGCTAATGAGAGTAATAATTGTTCTTCCCTCAAATTCACACGCTCAAGACTCTCAACTAGGCCACTCACATAGAATATAACACATCAGTCACATAATGGATAATTATGCTTTGAATTAACTGTCAAAACAGCATTTCAAAGCTTTGCATTAAATATTTTCAGGCAATGAATGGAATGCTGTAGTATATTCCAGTACATTCCTGGTTCCATTTCCTCAAGGTAAAATGATTAGAACTAAGATTGGATTAGATAAGTCACTTGACCTCAGTCTGCAGAAAAAAAAGTCTCCTGATTTATCTCCTAACATTGCTCTTTCTGCCTATACACATGATTTCTGCAAATACAGTGCTTTGATCCACATGTCGCATCCCACAAAGAAATCATTATTCACTCTGTCACATATACAAAAAATCTTTAGTATGAAAAAAGAAATTTTCTACTTTTGTTTTGTTTCTGGAAAAATCATCTCTGAAGGTAAATGTTTTTCTACTAACAAGAAAAACTGTTTAAGTGTTTTCCTGTTTGCCTTTTGCTTTTATGAACTAGCTTAAACATTCCTCCTCTACAGCCAATTGCACAGGCTTAGTAATTTATATTTTTCTATATTATTACTCTACTTCACAATTTGTTATATTATTTTACATAAATTGAATACTTTTCAAATTCCTGCTGCATAAATTGTAAGAAGAGCCAAAGATTAATTTTTTTTTTACTTCATGCCACTTTGAAATAAGGTTAGAATGAAAGACATCTCAAATTGAGATGGATTGTAGGATAGTAGCTGCAAATTTCTACTATTCTCTTTGATTCAATTGAACGTGTTGAAATAAATTCTATAAACATATTGTATTCAACGTTTCATGAAATTTTTATTCATATGTGAAATGGTATATTTTAAATCTTTGCTTTTGTATGTTTGTACTTAAGTTTAAATAATTTCTAGTGCTTATTTGGCTATTAATTCATTAGTGATTCTGTTTAAGAATACACACACTCCTGCTTGCTAATACATTTTAACTTATATATTAAGGTTTGATATCGAAAGCTGAACATAAACCTCTCAAATTTTGCACTCTATGAAATTAAAACGTCACTCTTGTAGATTGATATTAGCTATCTACCACTGCATAGCAAATTACCTCCAAACAAAATGGATTAAGACAATCAATAGTTGATACCTCGTAATTTCTGTGACAATAATTTGGGCTGGTGTTCTGGATGGCCGTCCCCTGTAAGGTTACCATCAGCATGTCAGCCACTGTTAAAAATATGCGAAGGCTTGAATAGGACTGTGGATAAGATTTTATGATCACTCATAGACTGCTGGGATCAGGTATCAGTTCCTCACTGATTATTGGCCAAAGCTTCTAGTTCTTCACTATAAGGGTAGCTCCACAAAGTGCTTCGAGGGTTCTCTCGACATAGTAATATAGCTGACTTCCCCCAGAGTGAGAAATCCAAGAGAGAAGCTGACCACCTTCTGCAGCCTAATGTGTCAGCACCTCTGCTCTGTGCATTTGCAGAGCAATTAACCATTTAATCCAGTTCACATTCAAAGAGATTGGGTAAGGATTCAGTTACACCTTTTAAAAGGAACAGCGTCTAAGAACACATGAACACATCTTTAAATTATCATAATCTTCCCTCTGGAAACTATTTGCTATCACTTCACATGAAAAAATATACTTTTCCCTTCTGAAAACCAAAAATTCTGTTCTTTACAGCATCAGTTCAAAGTCTGAATCACATCCAGGTGCAGATGAGACTTCTCGAATGCATTTCCTTATTTGTAGCTCCTCAGGATGGTTCTGGAATTACGAGGTAGCTAGACAAAGTAACTCATTGATTTTTCAGCATGCTCTAGTAGAATAGGTATAAAACAACACTGTAGATATCACTATTAAAATAATGGCATGAAGGGGTCACTGGTGCATTGCAAATTTGAAATCTAGCTGGGCTCATGCAACTACCTTTATTAAAATTAAGGTCTACATCCAATTTTCTATGACTCTTGACTTTACCTTCTTTGGTTTTGATCTGATCCTCCAAGTCATTACTTATTGTAAAAAGTAGTTCATGTTTATAACTGAATATTTGACTTTCTGTTTGTTAAATTTTAGGGTACAAAGTTCCTTGTTCATCCCCTAGTGTCTCAGTCTCTTTCAGCCCACGCTGTTGGCATTTCACAAAATCTTGAATATTTTGTGGGTCTTCTGTGAGTCCCTAGTTTCACACAGTTAGACAAGGTGAGAAACATTACCAGGGCTTTTGTTAAGATGGCTGAGAGATAATGGTTTTTAAGCTTAGACGGCTCATGGTCAGAGCATATATATGTATGAGCTATATTCTTAAACAGGGCTTTTGTCTGATTTGATGTGATCTTGAAGCAGCACCTTTGATTTTTTTTAATCATGAAAAAGCTGTTTTCATTTACGTTCTTGGTTTCATCCCAGGAAGTATCTTTGTTATAGTCTTATATAATGCATTTGCCTTGAGGTCTTAGGACCTCACATGCTAGTAAGTGCTCTACCACTAAATTACATCCCCTGCCCCAAGGGCTTTGTTAAGAGAAATTGAGCAACATTTGTTATCTGAAAAATGTATGTATTTTGAGAATCATGAAGCCCCAGCTCACTTATATTTAGTCCTTTCTGTAGTTTATTTATCTCAATTATATTTTACTATAAGAAAAAGAAAGAAAGATATGGCACCTTTAATATTTTTCCTGAAAAATTTCTTAGATTATCCGGTTCATATGATACCTATTTTTCTTTCCACTTTCTACATTACAACATATGACACTATTTTTAAACTTTTTGCTACTACCTGAAAAATATTCCTTATTTTGGTTTAAAAAAGCATTTTCTTTATGGGCAATTAAGATTCTATTTACTTTCTTTTCAGAACATTATAGGATTTCACTTGTATTCTATTAAGAGATCTTCTAGTTTCAATCACATATCCAATTACAAATTTCTCCCATTATTTTTTATTATGGAAGCACTATCTATCCTTTAATCAAAATCTTTTCTAGTTCTCTATTCTTGTGTAACAAATTTCTTAAAAACTTAGTAGCTAAATGTTTTTTGAAGCATTTTTTGGGGTGGAAGTGGTACATAGGGTGTTTATGTGTTAGGGATTTCATCTTGATGATTTTATTTTCCTTTCTAATGCCTTTCTCTGTCTCCAAAAAAAGTTACTTCTCTGTTTCCTATTGTCTCTTCTTCACTTTGCTGTACATGGCTTATATTTAGGTTTCTCATGTAAGAGAAACTCATGTATGCTTAAGTTTCTGTGCCTGATTTGTTAAAATCAGCCTTTTTTTCAAGAGCCATCCATTTTACTACAAATGACTCAGATGCATTCTTCTTTATTCTAAAATCTCATTTTCTTTATCCATTCACTATCTGTTGATAAGCAAAGAGGTCACTGCCATTATTTAGCTATTGTTGGCTAAGCTGATATAAATATAACTGTGAATGTATTAGTGTAACACAATTAAGTTTTTGAGAAGATAAGTATAAAAAGTATAGATGAGTCAAAGGAATTCCTATTTTTAACTTTGCAAAGAATTTCTACACTGATTTTCATTATGTATAAAAATATGTACTAATAAAAACTTTAGAAGGTATTGGACAGCTAAATGTATTTTAAGCAGGGGAAGCATTATATTCAAAGAAAGGAAATGTTTTCAGTTTTGTTTTAACCATTTTATAGTTGTTATTTATGACAAAGTTTTACTGAAGTTCAAATTACTATGTAGAAATTGGAATGAATACTACAGGAAAATATAAACTTCAAAAAGTGCATCAATTATCAAAAATAAAACTAAAAACTTCAAAACACAAATCGTTTATCATCTCATGCTTTGTGTGAACCATGAATTTGGAGGTCACTTCTCTGGGTGATTATGGCCAGGAGTTTCTCATGAGATTGCAATCAAGTTTCCCAGAATTGAAATCACCTAAAAGCTTAACAAGGACTGAAGACCCATTGTGAAGCCATTCACACAGCTGTTGGGCACCCCTCATCAGAAGGGTCCCTCAGTAAAGCAGCTGTGTGTCTTTATAACATGCCTGGCTTCACTAGAGAGGCAGAAGTGAAGTCATAATATCTGTTGTTATCTAGTCTTTGAAGTAACACAGCGTCATTTCTGTGTTAATTATCAGAAGTGACAGACTACGTCCACCTCACAAGGAGAATGAATTAAGCTCAACTTCTTGAAATGAGTTATCAATGAGTTTGTGAACAAATTAAAGACCTCTACAATGATGTACTTTTTCTGCATTACAGAGGTTTTAAAAATACTTTTCTTCTCTATATCATGGTAATTTATGGTTTTGAATTCTGTGGAGGACCACCTAGATCACTGTCTTTGAACGAAAAGCAATTATTTCCATTTTGGCTAAACCTGGCCGTATTTTCATGTGTTTACATGTGCAGAGTTGGTTAGAACTTTTCCCTATCCCCTCAAATGGCTTTAAGATATGCAAATAGGTCTAGGTCAGGTGCCCATGTTTAGTCTTTGAAGCAAGACCATGGGGTCAAAGTTGCCCCGCCTGGTAGCTCCGAGGAAGTACGTGGGAGCCCAGAGAGAGGAAGAGCTGTGAGGGACTAAGCCTCAGCAAGAGAGGTCATACCATCTGTGGGCTTAAAAACATCACACACCAGAGCTGAAGCGCTGGCTGTAAAACACTGAATGGTGCTGTGCAGACTATTCTTTCTGCATCGCTCTCCGTGTTGCAGAGGTAATGTCAGCCCTTCTATCTCTCCAGCTCACAGTACTCACACACTTCCCACCACTCTGAGTCACTCATCTATCAGTCACTTCCCTCCTCGCGGATGAATAAAACCTGAGTTTGGCCCTGGGTCATGGCCTTCGTCCCAGTTACCCATCATGCTAGCTGGACTCCGGTGCCCCTGGATGCCTCACAACTGCAGGTATGACCTAATGCCTTTATTCTCTCCATGGGCTGCCCTAGAAGTGGTAGATTGGAATTAACTTGCTAGAATTCTGCTGCAACTAGGACCACAAAGGGCCTTCTGTAACATTCCTTTTCCAGAACATTCTCATAACTGATCTTTGTGACAGTTGTCCTTATTCCTTCAAAAAGTTCCTTTAAGTACTGTTTTGCTTGTTACTTTCTATGTTCTGGTCCTCAGGTATTGTAGTTTTTCTCCTAAAAGACTGGGCAAGGTTAGATGTTTTGACTCTTAATATCTTGAAGACTAAATCAACTAATAGTCATGAAGCATTTATTCAGCTTCCTTTAGAGCTGGACCCTGAGTTCTATCAGCGAGCAGTGAAGGGAAGGAGGTAGAGTTCATCCTCTCACACACAGAAATTCAGCTTGGGCCCCTGTTTTCAAATTCTGTTTGCTTTAGTGGAATATAGTTGCTTAACAAACTGCTCCTCAATTTAGTGACTTGCAACAATCGTTTTATTTTATTTCCTAATTCTCATTGCTAACTGGTTCTTCTTGGATGTTTGACACACTGGCAGATCATGCTATATCTGCCTGGAAGCTCAATTACTGTTGAGTAGGCAAGAAGCTTTAGCCACTTGGGTACCATTTGGAGTTTGCTATGAGGTGGGAGCTTACCAAAGTCATCTCCAAGGATGCCTCAGTTATTCCTCATCAGACTCTGGGACTTCATATTTTCCATAGCCTTGAGTCTGTGTTCTATATCATAGGGAGTTGAAGCTTCCAGGAGATTTAAATCTTGAAGTTTGGAAGTCAGAAAAAAGTTTTATGCATTCTTTTGGTGAAAGCAAGTCACAGAATCAGTCTCAATCAAATATGAAGTGAAATAATTTCTACCTCTTGATGTTCAAAGTGTCACATACATGTAGAAGTGAGAAAGACTTGTAAGTTCCCTCTTTGCACATAAGCTATCGTAATCTTCTCTTTGCCCATACAAATTTGTATCATTTTTTCATATTTTTTCATGACTACAAAAGGTCTGGTCTTCCTATCAGCACATAGCAAGTCCAGAATTTCATAAAATAAGTCAGGTTAAGATACAACCAAGTCTCCTCGGGTGGCTTTTCTTGGATTCAGTACCTTTGATGGCATTTTGTGTGTGTGTGTGTGCGTGTGGTGCAGAGAAATGAGCCTCAGGTCCCCAGTAATACCTTTCTAAATATATAGCATGCATTGCAAGAAATAGACCAAGTAACTATAGTTAACGTACTCATTCAAACTGGGAGGAAGTAAAACACATTAAGTATCACTGATTTGTAGAAAACCACAACAAGCAGCAGGTAAAAGTCCAGGATTCTGCCTCTTTTCCCATCTCCACAGTAATCACTGACTACATTATGACTGTCTCCCAGCTCCATGTAGTTTTAAGTTCTAAGAAATATTGGTGCTATGATTCGTATGAAGAATATCCACAAAAGATCTTCTATACTCATATGAGAGGCTGTGGGAAGATGATTGAATCCTGGGGGGAACATATATGACTTGCTGTTGTGAAGTGGGATCTTATTGAAACAGACAGGTCATGGCAGGTGTGGCCTGGAAGCATGCATCTCACTCTCTGGCTTCCTGATATCACGGTGTTAATGTCTTTGCTTGGGCCCTTTCACAATGCTGTATAACAGGAAGGACTGAGACTTCTGAAGTGATAAACCATCTTAATTACTTTTTACATTTCTGAGACAAATTAGGACACCCAAGGTTAAAGGAGGAAGGTTTATTTAGCTCATGGTTTGTAGAGGTTTTAGTCCATAACCTGTTGGCTCCAGGGCAGGGTGGGTTTTGCAGAGGACAACAGCTCACCATGGCAGCAGACAGAAAAATGAGCACATGGCCCTTAACTGTGTCTTTCCTTCCTTTTTACTCCATCTAGGCTGCTGGGTTCAGGGTGGTGCCAAACCAATCAGTGAACCGATCACACACTCTTAATCCCAGCATCACACACTCCAGATTCAGCTACCCCTAAAAAGTCTGCTGATTGTGTGAGGCTTTGGGGAGACATCTAGATATAAACCATAACATGAGCTAATAAACCACTCTTTCTTTTACTTGTAGATGCTTGATATTTTGTCCCAAAGATCCAAAAGTGATTAAGACAGATTTTGGTTCCAGAAAGAAGGGTTGCTGGTCATGTGATTCACAAGCTTTTGGAAATGGCTTGTGGGAGGAACTTACAAAGCTTTGAAGATGCTGGTTAGAAACATCACAGAATGCTATAAGCCAAGGTCAATGGTAGAGTTCCCTAAATGCTCAACCATGTGTCACTGAATGTTGGAAGTGTTTCATTGTCTTTTTTTAGTTTTGCAGGACTCATAGCTAAGAGATTATCTTGAGTCTCAGAGGAGACTTTGCACATGGACTTTTCAGCAACGTTGGAACTGTTGAGGCCTTGGTGAGTCTTAGACAAGATTAACGCATTTTGCATAAAGAGATGCACATGAATGTCCCCAAATCCTACTGCTATCATGTGTCGCTTTTGGAAAGTGATTGAATCATAGGACCACAATTGTGGGTTTGCAAATAGGGGCATAATCTGTTGCAAAGAGACAGGTCACTGTGGATATGACATGGAAGGGTACCTCTGTCTCTCACTGGATCCTCTCCTCCCTCTCTGCTTCCTTTCTATCATGCTATGAGCATCTGTCTTCCACCTGGGTCTTTCTGTCATGATGTTGAACATGGACTGAGATTTCTGAAATCATTAGCCAAAATAAACCTCTCTTCTTTTGTTGTTGGTATCACGTATTTGTCCCAGCACCAAAAAAATAATCTAAAACTAGTGGGACTTATTAAACCAGGGAGAAAGGTGGGGAGAGACAGAGATACAGAGACAGAGACAAAGAGACAGAAACAGAGAGACAGAGAGACAGACAGAGAGAGAGAGGCTCATTTTGAACTCACATTTTTCAAGCCATAAAGACCTAGTATTTCTACTAAATCAATTCTGTATTGGCCCAGTTTATCATTTCTTAGTGCAAATAGCATCCTTTGAGCTCAGACACTTTATAGAAAAAAAAGTTTTTCTTTTCTTTCACCATTAGATGTGAACTAATTTAAGAACAGTTGAATAAGGGTGACATTAGGAGAGTACATTATGTCTTCCTCCAACTTGCTCATTTTTTGATCTCTTTAAAGTCTCATTTTTTCCCACTTAGCAGCATTTGCCCACATAGTATCCCAAGATTGATAATGTTTGTTATGTATTGAATGAACTCATTCATTAATCTAGTTACTTGCCTGCCCTACCAACCTATAAATCCATCATCATAATGAGCAGGATTAAAAACAAAACAGGACCTCAGAAGGAGAACAAAAATAAGCAGACACTACAAGAATGTCTGAACAGAGACGAAACTCCATAAAAAATGTTTCCTGCAGATTACATCTTTAAGAGGATTACCTCTGGAGGGATGTTGGTGACTTTTTCAGCAGTTAGCACTTGTGGGGCAGTTTGGGCTCACCTCTTAGCTTGTGGTTTTATTAGGAGCTTAGCACCCTGGGTGGGGAACTCACTTGGTTGGTGGTCACCTGACTAAAGAGCTTTATTATACTGGAATGGGTGCAGACATGTACAACTTTGACCATATGTATTCCAGGCTCTTTTCTTGGTATTGTATACTATAGCTTTTCCTAATCCTTTTTAAGTTACATTTGCATTTAGTCAAGAACTTTGTTTATTTCATTTGAGTTGTCAAACCAATTGGCACCAAGATAATCATGATAATCTCTTGCTATTTATTTAATGTCTGGAGCTGATAGTAACATTACTGTCATTCTTGTCAGGGGTACTCTAGAGTCTTTCTAGAAGTATATCAGCCTCACTTCTCTAAAAGCTCAGCTTTATTCCCATCAATTTTCCCCTATTGTTTTCCAGAGTCTATTATTTTTGTTCTTATCTTCACTAGTTTCTTTTTCTACTTACTTGGAATTTGGTGAGTTCTTATCCCATTGCCTAAGGTGCTGTGATGATTTGGATCTACAGCGTCCCCCCACCTCCAGAACTGCACATGCTTGGAGGGTGATTGGGTTATGGGCAGTTCTCTATTCATCAGGGAATTCATGCATTCATGAATCCAGTAATTGAAAATGCTCTTGTTAGAAGGTGGGGCCTGGTTGGAGGTGGGTCACTGGGCATATCCCTTCTTTCTTCTTGGTGGCCATGGATTGAACAATGTCTTTTGTCATTACTTTCACCACGGCAGTTCTGTCCTGGAACCAGGTGACTCTGGACTGAAACCGTGAATCAAAATGAATCCCTTTCCTCCTTTAAACTTTGAGTATCGAGTATTTTGTCCCAGTCTTAGGAAATTGCCTAAGATAGGTGACACTTAGGTCACTGGCTTTCAACCTGTCTTCTTTTTGCTACTTAAACTTAAGTTTAACTAAAGTTGGGGCACAGAATAAACCTTCCATGATTTTAATATTTTTAAACATGTGTGTGGGAAGGATTGAATTAGGACCTTCACATGCTACATTCCCCAACCCTGTTTTGCTTTTCTACTTTATATAGGGTCTAAATTGTCCACGATGGGCTCACATTTTCTATCCTCTTGTTTCAGCCTCCTAGGATTAACCATTATGCTCAACTAAACTTATCTTCTTTTTCTCTAATTCTTTCTTTCTAAATCCCCCCTCTCTTTGTCTGTCTGTCTGTCTGTCTGTCTCTCTTACTCATTTCCTTGGTTAATGTTTCATGCACATTTAAAAATAATATGAACTGTGATATTACTACATAGGTAAATGTTTCTAAGGAGATGTTTTGATAAACACTGAAAAACTTCTGAATGTATAAAGTATAAATAGCAATTAGTAAACTTCGAAAAATGGTTGAAAGAAATTTTATTTAAATTTTACAATAAAGTTAAACAATAGATTCCGATTTAACTTATTTTTAATATCTCACTTGCATGTTGAACCAAGACAAGAGGATGGCTAATATTCGTTATAACTTTCAGAATGCCAACTTAACTCAAGATAACACTGTAGCTTTTTTTTCTTACTCCAGAAATAAGTTTCACAGTCAGTGATAAGTCAGTGATAAGAAGGCATTTTCAAATCAAACAATCAAACAAATTTGCCATGTTTAACATCACAAAGTCCTTCATAAACAGTACTCTTGGAGATCAGTAGCAAATAAACCCCTAGGAAACCTAATACAGTAATACCTTAGTTCACAAACCTTCTGTTTGAAAATAATTCTATTCGAGAAAAGAAGTTGCCAGAAAAATTTTGCTTTCATTTGTGAAATCAGTATCAGGTGACCAACAAAACCTTGGCCATCTTCCCTATTCTGACACATGGCTGTAGCTTCTTCTAGTTGAGACCACGGTCACAGATAGATCTGTGCACACTTTCTGTGAAGGTGTGTGTGTGTGTTTAGTAACTGTAACACTGTAAAGTGTGCAATCCAGCATGGCTCCAAAAAAAGTGCAGAGCAAACATGGTGGTGAAAGGAAAGTGCACAGCAGTAATGAAGATGACAAGAAAGGGCACAGCAAGAATGGTAAAAGAAGTTTTGAAGAAAATAATCATCGAATTGAAGAAAGAAATTATTGAAAAGCATGAATGTGTTATTCATGTAACTGAACTGGCCCCTGAGTACAAGGTAAAGTCAACAATCAAGGCTATTTTGAAGAATAAAAATGCCATCAATGTAACCGATGTGCAAAAGGAGTAATGAAGTTTTAACCATGCAGAGGACACAAGTGCTCGAAGAGGTTAGTATGGTTGAATGATAAACAGCTGAAAGGTGATAGCACTAGTGAAATTATGATCTGTTAAAAATCCAGGAAACTGCACAGTAACTCACTGCAAGAAAAGCCCTCTACAAGCACAAGTGACTAATTTAAAGCTTGTAGAGGGTGATTTGATAAATTCTACCAGAGAAGTGGCATCCACAGTGTGACAAAACATGACATGGTTTCCAGTTCTGTCAAGGCCACTACAAAGAATTCTTGGAATTCCTGAAGGCAGAAAGATGTGTCACTCAATAAGTGTTCAACTGGGATCACCAGGGCTCTTCTGGAAAAAGATACAGAATAGAACCTACGTCAAGCAGGAGGAAAAGGCACTTCTGGTCACAAACCCATGAAGGACAGGCGAACCTTTTGCTGTGTGCGAACATCAGTGCTGACCTGAAGATTAAGCCACTACTATGTGCCATTCCCAGTCTCCTCATGTATTCAGAGGATAGAATGTGAAGCTAGACTTCCTGTCACATGGGGGGCAATGTGAAAACTTGCATCACAAGGCAATCTCTCATGGAATGGCTCCAGGAAGTGTCTGCATCCAAAGTGAAATAGCTCTCTGACAGCTAACTAACTGTCTGAAAGATAGATTCTCCTGGTGGATAATGCCCCGGTACACCTTCCAGCTTTAATGGGTGATGTGAACACTAAGTATGAATTCATAAAGGTTAAGTTCTTTCCCCCATCATGACACTATTTCTGCTGCCAATAGACCAGCAAGAGATCTGCATCTTCAAGAGACTGTACACAAAGGCACTTTTCACCAGCTCTTTCCATTTTACTGAAGAGACATCTCTGACTCTGAAAGAGTTCTGCTAGAAATATTTCAGTGTCTTCCACTGTGTCAATCCCATTGAGAAAGCTTGACAAGGTGTCATGTACTGGACCTTAAACTCATCCTAAAGGAAACATCCTAAAGGAATGTGTTGATGAAAGTGACTTTGAAGGATCTGATGCATGGGGAGTGGAGGAGATGGTGTCCATGGGCAAGATTATGGGTCTGGACACTGAAGGTGCAGACACAGAGGAACGTGCTGAGGACCATACGGAGGATTTGCCAATGGAAGAACTTGCTGAGCTCCACAGTGAGTCGAGGAGATTCCGCTGAGACAGAAGGAGACAGGGAGGAGGAGAGCAGTGATGTTATAAAATCCATTATGGAAAAATGGAATGAGTGCCAGGATTTCTTTGGGAAGTGCCAATCCAACATAACTAATGAGCAGAGTGCTGAGTCTGATGAACAATAACGTAATCTAACTTAGGCTGTCATGACAAAGTGGAGAGAAATTTTTGATAGATATTCAGACAAAAGTTAGGCAATCAGAATTTGGGATCCTGCCAGAATTCTCAGAAAAGTAGACTTGCTTTTATTAATTACCCATGACATAATCAGATTGATTCATTTTTTGGAAGTTTAATCTTGTAATGTTTTACTTTCAATGCTAGTCTTAGGCTTTCTCAATTTAGGAAAATTTGATACATTCATGTCCTTTTAGGTGATCACTGAAGTGGAAATAAACCTTTTTCTTTATTTGGCCTGTGCCATCCCACATACCTCATCCATGTATCTGATTCTAAACATTAACTTGAGCTACTCCTTCCTCTCTCTGACTTCTCACAAACTGTAGGTTCAAACAGAGTGGGGAAAATGGCTTCAAAAAGCATGTGCAGCATTGAAAGGTGTGCTCTTGTGTCTAAAATACACACAGCATCTTTTAAAATGATGGTAGAAGCAGCAGTTAGATTTTATGTTAATTCACAGATGACATAGAAAATTCTCAAATCTGGAGGAGGAATCAAACACTCAATCATCTTTCTGTTTCTGAGAGAAGATGCATTCCTAGATCTACATGATTAGGTGAAAATCCAGCTTGGGGAAGCAAAATTGTTTAAAGCTATGAGGTAGAGTTTTGAAATGCCAAGTCCCCAAGAGATGGGGTGCAGAGGATGAGAAATGAAGGAAGGGGAGTTTCTCACACATACCAACCTCCACAATGAAGGTAAACATTAAGAATTACAAATATGTACTAATGCAAATAAAAACTTAAGAAATAGAGTCAAGATATAGAGTTTAAGACAAACTTAGCCATGCCTTTTATTAAATCATGAGTTTTTCAGTTTTAAAAATTCCTAGAAGGATTTAATCACTCAACTTTAAGGTTGTTTCACTAGTCAAGAGAGTAAAATATGCTTAGGAAATTATCTCCTGTGTTTCATAATTTGTGCACATCTAAATTTTATAAGATAAGCCAAAAGTTTTCTTCCGAGAAACCAAAAAAAAAAAAAAAAAAAGACCTGTTCATACTTTGGACTCATTGATTCTTTTATTTCATCAGAATTCAGGCAATTTTGGCTCAGAATTTGTCTCCACTGTCTATTGGTGAATGCCAATGAATTCATCTTTCATATTTATGCATCATATTTTCAGCTCTTACACAGGCATAAAAATAATTTGCCCTGATAATTTCTAATACTGACTTCAAGGATCATATAAGCACACAGATACAAACATTTTATGTAATCATATAATCATAGCAAATATTTTGTAAAATTCATTTTTTGAAAAGTGTGAATGGTGTATATAGTTTATAATATGGACTCAATGGATAATGGTTGTTACTAGCCAAAATCTTTTTCATATGTTTCTCTTTCTCATCTAAGAATTCTGAAAGAATAATAGAGACTCTGGGTGAAAAAAAGCTGAACTAAAATTCATTTCTTAAATTCTGTATTATAAAAAAGTTTTGTCAAAAATAATGCCTTATGGAATGTATATAATAACAGAAACAAATAAATGTTGAAGGAGAAGAGAAATAAGCTCATGATTATTGAGGTTGCATAATGAGATTGTGAGGAGGTTCTTAGTTATTGTTTTTGAGAAATTTTATAATAAAAGGCTATAAAGGTTGGCTGGTGAGACATTTACACATCTGTTTTGCTGTATTTTAAGACAATTGCTGATCTGAACATCCATCTCCTCTTAAAAACGTTGCAGAACTTAGTATTTTAGCATTGCATTCTTTAGTTCCAGTTTCTTTCTTTTTTTTTTTTTTTTTTTTTTTTTTGGTACTGGGGCTCGAACTCACGACCTTGAGCTTGCCAGGCAGGCGCTTAGGCCACTGAGCTAAATCCCGCCCCCTCAGCATTGCATTCTTTAATGATAAAGTTTTCGGCGTTTTTTTTTTTTTCTTCTCTTATCTGTGTTCATTCTTCACACCCAAAGCATCACAGGTAAATGTATGATGTTAGTTTTTAAGTATATAAAATCTCTTTTATCATAACAAAATTAACTTGAATTAGATAACTATATTTGGGCCAAATACAAATATGTTGCTTTCCTGTTATATTGTAACATTCCATTTCTGCATATTTCTGAATATTTTTAAACTGCCTAAAAACACTCAATGTCTCCATTTTTGTTCACTGATACATCCCTTTAGCACACAAGATTTGTGTGTGACCTTGAGTTACCACAAAGGCCTTGAGACTAATCTTGTGAATGCTCCTGAGCAAAAGAGACACAAAAGACCCAGGTAAGGCAGTTTACGATGCTGACAGTGGTGTGGTACGGGCAACACTGTCAGGGCCGTCACTGTAGCAAGCTGTTTGCAAGAGTGAGGAGCCTATGATTGTAGGAGAAGTTGGTTGAAAAGCGACAAAAGTTTTCCACATAGAAAATGATCTGTGCTTCTCACGTAAATCAGATAATGCAATGTGTTTTGACTCCTCAAATTAGTCACTGACCCAGAGTAAAAGTTCTTAGGAGGCCAATAGTCAACTGGCCAAGTTCGTGTGGTAGGTTAATAATAATTTTCAGACAGCACACAAAAACTGATTTATTCATCAGCCCACTCTCTTCTCAAAATTAAGAAGGGTCTGTCTCTCATTCCAAGCCAAAAACTATGTAGCAGCAAAATAGCCGTGTTTGTCTTATATGTGGTTTCTTACAAAAGGATATAAAAGTCTGCTCAGGAAGCTGCACACGGGAAGTAGTTTAGAATAAAGCTAAACTGACGATCACAGGTCTGCTCTTTAATATTCTTGTGGCAACAGGCAAGTTACTAAGCTTCCACATTTTAGCTGAAAAATGGGAATAAGTCTAACTGTCCCAGTGTTGTGAAGGTCAAATGAACCAATCCAGGAAAAATATTTAATTTTGTGTCTCATTCATAGTGACAACAGCATTAGATATTTCATTATGACAAACATGTGGCACCTAAAGGGAGCCTAGAGGTCAAAAGTACAGGTCAAAAACTAAACTGTCCCAGTCCAAACACCATCTCAACACATTGCTGCAGTTCTCTTCCTGGATACAGCATCTATGTCGTCAGATTTATATGAACTTCAGACGATTGAATATTTCTGAAACATTCCAGTCTCTAGTATATAGGAAACATTATACAAATGTTTCTTTAATAAAATAGATAGAATATATCAACTTATGTTGATGCCACAGCAATTTTATTCAAATGGCTTTGAACTGGAACCTAAATTTTTTCAGCTTTATTGAAGTACAATTGAAAGTTGCATAATGTAAGGTGTACGACATTAATGTGATATGCCAAAGTGTTGTGGACTAATCCCTGCTATCAAGTCAGTGCATGTGACTAACAAATTGTAACAAGACCCAATTTTTAAACACAAATAGTATAAACCAGTAAGTTGTGACTGATAAGGACAACAAATAGTGTTACTCAGCAATTATGAAGAACAGGTTGCTGATACTTAAAACAGCATTCACAATATTGAGTGAAGGATTTTTGAGAGAAAGTGGTACCTATTAGAGGATCTCATTTATATACTGTTGAAAACCAAACCAATTTAATTTATGCTAATAGAAATTAGAGCAATGATTATCTTCCTGAGGGGGTACTGATAGGGGTGAGTTGTAAGGTTACATTCTGTGGTTTGGAAAATGTTCAATGCCGGTTACAATGCAATTATGTAAATTTTCATAGAGTAACACACTTAAGATTTGTGTATTTTATATAAACATATTCCAATTTAAAAAAGCTAATATATTTACTATCATTTCCCTCCTATTTTACTCCAGAAGAACCCTTTCTTCTGTAACTCCATCCAATTCTTTATCAATTTTTTCATCCAGTTATTCATACTATTTGAGAGTGCAAATGTAGGGTTGCAGATTTGGGTTCAAAGAAAACCACTTGTCCTTACTTCCCCAAATTTCCATTTCCTGACCTCTTCAGTGATAACAATGCTAACCTTCAGGTTTAGTAGGAGGGTCCATTGAGGTAGTATAAGTAAAGTACTTTATACAATTCATTTGAGATTGTGAGTCAAAAATAAAGCTCAGAACTATATTTTTATAACTATTATGTTTCTCTACAACAAAATGCACAACACATTATTAGGCATTATGGAATCAACCAAGGTCCATAATAGAATGATTCTTGCTTCTAAGAGAAGATTTAAGCAGTGGAAACACAACTATGAAAAAGCCAAAATACACTCACTGTTGACCCACATCCCTAAATCAGACAAAATTCAAGAGGTTGAGAACCAAAACTGAATTAGCCGGATCTACTTTCAGGTTTTGCATTTTAAAGCATGTCACAAATGCAGTGTATTTTTCATACATTTTCCAATAGCATGCATTTCAAAATGTTTTAAAAAATGTAAGCAATAGATGCATTGTGTTTATTACATGAGACATGTCATATTTCCCTAATTAAATTAATAAATGTAAGCATACAGTCTTATTATTATGTTTTATTACTTTTGTTATTGACGTCTTATTTAAGCCTAATGATAGGAGAGGACAGAAAGTGCAGGGTTGTCAGTGTATACTTACTTCACTGTGTCACTGAAATTGTATTATTTTTCCAATTTCCACAAAACCTCATCCTGATTACTGAAGTTATATCACAAATATTCAATGTTGAAATTGTACTAACTACAAAACCACTGTCTAAAATTCTCTTTTAAAATGTTTAAGTGATAGAAGGCACACATATTTGTGGTGTCAGCATGATACTTTAGTGTGCATACTGTATGGAATGATTAACACATGCTAATTTCTAAAGCTTTCAATGACTCTTTAGTCTTGTGCCCCCACATTATCCTTCAGGTCTTAGTAATATAAAAAGGCAATTCTTAGCAATTTGAGCCTTTAATAATGCATTTGACATATTTTTAGATATGCACACAATTGTAAAAATAATACAGGGGGATCTTGTGCAATCTTTCGTTCATTTTGTGTTCGGTACCTTTATGAGGTTACAATACAGTATTACAAAAAAGATAGATGTTAAAATAATATACTGCTTTAACTCTGATTTCCTATTGTACTTGTGCTTGCTCATGTGTGTGTGTCTTCAGTTCTGCATAAGTGTGTTCACCCCTACAGGCAAGGTGCAGAACAAGTCTCTAAGCATATCGATCGTTTCACACACCTCGTATGTCAGAACCCACCTTATCCCATCGCCTGACCTCTGACTTCACAGAACTGAATACTCTGCTCTTCATCCTAAAGGTTTAGCATTTTCAAAATATCACATAAATTAAACTTAGAATATGTAATTTTGGGGACTTTTTCACACAGCATAATTACCTGGCTGTTCATTTAATTTGGAGCACGCAACTTGTTTATTTTCACCGTACAGCAGTTTGCTGTGTTTACACGTCTCCATCCATTCACCTATTGAAGGCCATTTAGGATTTCCCAGTCTTTGGTTATAAAACCAAAATACTTTTAAATGTCCATGTACACATTGCTAGGTATGTATGATTTTCATTTTTTTTTCTTGGCATAAATGCCCAAGAATGTAATTGCTGTGTTAAATGGTAATTTTGAATATTTAGATTTTAAAGCAATTGGCAAGCCATGTTTTATCCTGACAGCCGTGTATGGATGATCCGGGTAATTGGCACCTCGCTAGAATTTCATATTGTCATAAATTTCTAACTTTTTTGATAAATGTACTTTTATACGTCACACAAGAATATCACATGGCTTTAACCATGATGACAAATGACACTGAATTTTTTGTAGTTGTTTTTGCACATTTTATCTGTATTTTGCTTTTTATATATTTTGAATATTAGCTCTTTAACAGAAAAAATCAGATAAAAGGCTTGAAGATATTTTCACATTCTAGGTCTTTCTTTTCACCCTGTTAAAACGGCCCTTCACAAAGCAAAAGTCTTTAATTTTGGTGAAATCTAATTTTATCAAAGTTTCATTCTACAGATTGTGTTGTTGCATTAAATCTGAGATCTGAGAACTCTGCCTCATCTTAGATCCTAAACATATTCTCCTAATTATTTTCCAAAATCTTTATAATTTTACCTCTTACATTAAGTGCAGGATTTATTTTGCATTATTTTGTCTAAATTGTGAGCTTTAGGTTGGGGTTCATCGTTGTTTTATACACTATGTTTTTGTCTCATGCATATTCAGTTTATATAGCACTGTCGAGAAGCTATTCTTGTTCCACTGAACTGTTTTACAACCTGCCAAAATTAAATTAAAAAGAATTGTATGAGTCTATTTTGGGGCTCCTTATTCTGTTCCAATAGTCTATGAATTTCTCAACTTGTGTTGTCACAAGTATTGTACCTTACATGAACTTTAACATTGGGAAAAGCGATTCCACTCCTCATGCTGGCTTTCCTCCCCTTTTTGTTTCCCCTCTCTTCCTCTCCCTTCTCCTTCCCTTTTCTGTCTCTGGGTCTCTATTTCTGTCTTTATCTCTCTGTCTCTCTCTCTCACTTGTAATCTAGCCAGATCCTGTCAAATTGTTGTTTCGTTTTGTTTCATTTTGTTTTTAGTGTCAATCAATGATTTGTAATTGTATGCTTGGTATTTTATCTATCAAGTAGACATTAGTCCATTACATAAAATACCCGGGATAGCCAGGAGTGGTGATGCACACTTGTAATCCTAGCACTTGGGAGACTGAGGCAGAAGGACGACTATGACTTTGAGGCCAGCTTGGCATACAAAGTGAGTTCATGGCCAGTGTGAATTGCATAGTGAAACCCTGTCTTAAAAAAAAAGGAAAGGGAGAGGGAGAGAAGGAGGGAGGGAGAGAGGGAGAGACAGAGAGAGAGAGAGAGAGAGAGAGAGAGAGAGACTGACTCTGTCATACATGGACACTCTGTTTAGGGTCTGCACCCAGACAGACACCCATACTCTTTTGTGGGCTTGTTTCTCTACTGTTTAGTTAGAGCTTTTACCACAGGATCATCTTGGCTCTCTAGGTATTGCTAGGGCTCCTGCTTTCCCACACAGGGTGCCTGATAAACACTGAAGAGGTGTCTCAAGGTCTGGGCTGTCAGAGCTTTTTTACAGGAAGGAAGATTTTGGCATCCTGGGATAAAATGGCAAGGAGTCTGTTGGGGTGAGAGTCCCTTCCACATAAGTACTCTTGGGGATGCCAAGCATCCACAGCTGGCACACAAGGATAAATCAACCAACCAAACAGATCTTTCCATGATGAGCTGGTTGCTGTGAGAACTTGCCTTTTGCTGTTGATGCCCGCTACTCCTCTATCTCTTGGAAAAGAAAGACATCTCAGAGAGAGCTTCTTCTGGCTACTGTTGATATCAGGTCTCTCAACTGACCTCCCAGTTGATTGCTCAGTGTGCAGTGCTCACCGGCTACGGCCAGCAAGGAAAAGGAATGAGCCAATGTGTGTCCTAATGGGGTTGGTAAATTCCTGAGTCACCTTCTTCTGTTGGACATGGGGATTATAAACTTTCTTTCCGTTAGGTGATTCTACCAGGTTTGGAATGCCAAATTCTAGCCTGTCTCTTCTTTCCTTTCAGTATTTTCCTTCGGTGGTTTCATTATTCTCAGGGTTCCTAGTTATGCATACTGGGGAAAAACACAGATAAATGGGTGATGGAATCTTCTCCCAGCCAAAAGCTTAAATTAATTTTGGATATAAATTTTGATTAAAAAATACGAAAAGTCAACAGACAATTTCAAAATTTAACCACATTTCTTCTTATCAATCTAATGGAAATATCAAATAACATTTAAAATACACATATAGCTGAATAAATTTTAGCAGGGTCCACAGTCTGTAATACTATCTATGATCTGTCTGTCACAAACATTTACAGTTCAATTATTTTCTCACTAATTTATTCATTTGTTCTGATATACCAGAGAAGTATAATAACATCATCTAATGAGAACGGGCCACACAAGGTTCCATAATTTTCCAGTTGTTCTCATTCATTCCTCCAATAATTAAAGATTTGTATTCATTAGTAATACAACACTAAGGTAGACAGTGGTACACAAATCCAATTAAGATGTGCTCTCCATCATTTTTAAATTAGAATTTTAGAAATAAAGACTAAGAAGAATAGCAAAGTACATTAAGTACATTAAGTAGAATGTATAATTTATTTTGATTACACACCTATTTTTAAAGCACTGTGTACTTGGGAAAAGATGCATTTTTAAAGAGACATCCACACACAAATATTCATAGTCAAAAACCACACAATGCATGATAAGGTCAAACCACAAATAATGTAAGACAAATAAAATTGTGTTGGTTTAATATTATAATTTTTGCTAATTGAAATCAATGAGCTATTAACATTGATGCTGCATGAAGTTTAATGATCAGTAATTCCAGATAAAATGACATGAAAATAAAACAAAAATAGTTTTATAGATAATATTGCATGCAAAGCATTCAAACTGATGTTATTTTTATAATAATTCAGATAGTTTGTCTCTTAAATTCCTTCAAGGAAATAAATCAAGAGAAAGTGAGATTTTTTTAAATGAAGGCTGTACAACTATTAGAAAGAAGTTAATTATTTACATGTCTTACCTTAATGTAAACCACCAAAATGACTATTAATTATCTTAGTTTATAAAATTTTATATTATCGATAGATTGAGAATGTTATACTTCTCATTAAAGAATAAAGTATAGTAAAAAAAATTTCTGATTGCTCATTAATTCCAAAGCCATTTATTTAACTTCAATTACTCTATCTACATGAATCAATAAAAAAGCTGTTTTTTTAGAGAGAAGAATCAAGATGAGCTGATGATAGATACAGTAATCAGAAATCTTATATTGATCATGTGCAAATGAAAAATGGCTTATTTTAGAGATTTACAATAAAGAATTCTAGTAACACTTTCCATTTCTAAAGTGCATATATCTAGCAATGATATTTTATGATGAAACAATAGTGCTTAGTGGTTTTGCTTTGGTACAGTTCACAAACTACTTTCACAAGTGAGATGTTTCCCAGGAAATGAAGGCACAAGAAAAGACTTAACGGAAGTCACAGTGAACCCAGATCGGAGCACTTACAGAGTAAGCCTTTCCATTACTCCGTTCTGTTTCTTAGGACAGTGATGTACCCTTTTAGAAATAAACATAGGTGTTTGAATATACCAGGGAAAACATATCCAGATAGTTAACTTTTTAAAATTGTAGAAGCCTTTTGAAACCCCTTTGACAAAGGTTACATTTAGTAATCATTTTAAGGGGCAGAAATATCACTTAAAATATGAATTAGATATTAAATCATGTGACTTTCTTATCGAGGCAAGTGATTGTGGCTGACTGCACAGCGGGAACACCCAGCACAGTGACCCTCTTCCCCCCCAGATAGGTGCTGAAAGGCAGATGGAGCTGCCAGTTGTGCCAGGCGCAGGTGATTACTACCCAGCCTGCAGGCCTCCAGGTGGTTTTTTTCCCCACCAGAAAACTGTCCATTAGCTTTGCCAAGAGCCAAAAGCAAAAGGAGAGGAATGTGCGAAGTTGCTAGCCCATATGGCTGGTAGTGAGTTAATCTATGTCTGAGCAGCAGGTAGCAAGAGCCAGTCTGTCTGTTGGGGCTGTTAGTAACCCAGGGGCAGATCAGGGAACAGCAGGGAAGGGGATCAACTCGGGCTGCAAATACAGTCAGGAATGTGGCAGGAAATTATTTCTGAAAACACACTTCGCAACAGAAGGGTGACCATCAGATGCTAGATGATAATCTATCTGCATTGCACTTGGGTAATTATACAGAGCTGGCCATGTAGGTGTAAATTAAGCTACAAGAGAGAGTTATTGGGGGACTTTTCTTTAGGTAATATCTTGCATTAAAATAATTATTTCAAATGTCTCAATATATACAGGCAGGAATATTTTAAAATTATGAAAAAGGAGAAATTGCTCTAGATTACTTAGACCTAGAAAATGATATAGACATATTCAAAAAGCAGGAATCTGAAGGTGAGTAATCTGGTACATAAAAAGAGAAAATAAGGGATAGATTATAGTTCCTTCAGTCAGAAAAATAGAAATGATAAAATGAGAAACAATTTAAGAATTATTTGAAAATAAGAAATGTCTGAGTTATGTGGAGAACTGGGCACAAAAAAATTAAAGAAGGAACTATATAAACAGTAGAAATATTAAATGATGGTTATGATTGTCTTTATTCTCTGTCTGTCTGTCTGTCTGTCTGTCTGTCTCCTTCTCTCCTCTATCCACATGTTTCAATGTAAAGTTTAACGTTAAGATTTGGCATATTCTGTTTCACAGGATTAAACCCAAAGCATTCCCCAAACTGAACTAGACCATGGAATCTGCTTACATGTAGACTTTTTGTTTCTTAGCCATGAAAATAAATCAACTGATTTTTCTAAACTTATGCAAACATAACATTGTTGTCATTCTTTCAATATTGAAGACAAAGGTCAAAAAGATGAAAGGGTCAAAGGGGACTTAAACCTAAATTAAAATTATCACTATTCAAGAAAAGATCATATTTCTGCTGGATGACTTAAAAGTTTGGTATAATACTTTGAGCTATCTCTCCAATATTCCTGTTTCAATGGATGAATTTAGGAATAAAAGTCATGTATGGAACATGAATCTTAAGACACAACATGAATATTTTCTTTTAGAGATGGAATTAATTGAGCACTTAATATCTAGTGATATAATGGTCTTAAGAAAATTTTGGAAGATACACAGAGATAACCAAGATAGTACTAGGTGTTGTACAATTAATAAATAAAGAAATACTATAAATGCATTTTTTCCAGATATTTCAAACAGGTACTTCATAGGGATAAATAGTTGAAGAAGACTGCAGCTGCTGTTCATAAATTAGTGTATAACTTCTTATGCTTACTCTTTAAGATCCTTTCTAAAAAATCTTTTTATTTTAAAAAGAATAAAATAAAACAAAAAAGAACAAAGCAGATAAGAACAAAACAATGCAAGCAACACAGGATTTCAAAAGAAGACAATAGAAAATCAACAGTGGCTACCATAATGTCTTTTGTTTTCTTCAAAATAGTTATCCATATCTTCACATATAATGAATTAAAACAAGACAAAATAGCATAAAACCGATCAAAACAAAAGAGTGAAAGCATTACAGTCCTTCAAAACAGACAACAGGAAAATCAGCAATGGCTACCATAATGTCTCTTGTTCTCTTCAAAATAGCTGCCCATACCTTCACGCATATTGAAATTAAATAATATAAAACAGACTAAATCCAATCAAAACAAAGCATGAAAGCATTACTGGCCTTCACAACAAGATGATATGAAATCAGCAATGGCTACCATAATGTCTTGTTTTCTTCAAAGTAGCTGTTCATACCATCACATGTAATAAGATAAATTCTTATACACTCTTTAGGAAAAGTTCTAGGCATGTATAAAGCTATACATGTACATCTATCCTTTCTGTGTTAGAAGGAAAAACAAAACAATGCAAAACAAATTACAAGAAAAACAAGAAACAAAAGTGACAAACAAATAACAATAACAAAGAGCCCAAAACAATAAGATAGGCTTTCAAAACAAGGTGGTAGGAACAGAACTAAAGTTGCTATTTTGCATATCTTCAAAAGAGTTACACAGATTACCAGATATAAACATGCAAAATTGATCTACTCCTATGAGTGTTAACTGTTTCATTCCAAGAACTAATAGAATTAGTAGCACAATCATCTTAGCTATCTTAAGTGGGTATATCCATATTTATATCTTTTTTCTTTTCCCTTCCTTTTCTCATTTTCCCTGAGTTATTTTTTGCCCTTTGAGCAGTTTTTTCCTCTTTCACAATATTTATTGAAAATTTTGTATCTTATTTACTCTTTCAGCTTCTTATATGAGGGAGATGATATGGTAGTTACACATGCATGTTTGATTTATTTCACTTATGAGTATGGTCTCAAGTCACATCCATTTACCTATAAAAGCCTCAATGCGATCCTTCTTTATGGATGAGTAGTACTCCACTGCATAAAAATACCACATTTTTTAAATTCATTTCTGAGTTGATAGGCATTTAGGTATTCAGTATAATGCTGAAAATATTTGCCAGAACAATTAAACAAGAGAGAGAAATAAAATAAATAAGAATAGGAAAAGATACTAAATTATCATTATTTGCAGATTACATGGTACTCTACATAGAAGATCCCCAAAACTCCATTAGAAGATTTCTAGGTATAATAACCAAATCCACTAATGTAGCTGAATACAAAGTCAACACTCAAATCTCAATAGCATTCCTCTACACAAACAACAAACTCACTGAGAGACAAATGAGAGAATCCACACTCTTTACAATAGCATCTGAAAAATGAAATACTTAGGAATCAGTCTAACAAAGGAAGTAAAAGATTTGTTCAGTAAAAATTACAATACTCTGAAAAAAGAAATCAAGGAGGATCACAGAAAATGGAAAGACATTCTTGTTCATGGATAGGAAGAACAAACATTGTGAAAATTCCATTCTCCAAAAATTGTTATACAGATTTAATGCTATTCCAATCAAAATACCATTAGCTTACCTCACAGATCTAGAGAAATCATTCCTAAAATCCATCTGGAACCAAAAAAGACCTAGAATAGCAAAGGCAATTCTAGCCAACAAAGGTAAGGCAGGAGGCATCACAATCCCTAACTTGAAATTATACTACAAAGCTACTGTGATAAAATCAGCATAGCACTGGAATAATAACAGACCTGAAGATCAATGGAATAGATTAGAAGATACAACCACAACTACAAACACACCCAACCACCTTATCTTTGATAAAGGGGCCAAACATGTTCACTGGAAGAATGATAATCTCTTTAATAAGCGTTGCTGGAAAAACTGGCTATTCATATGCCAAAAACTAAAACTAGACCCATGCCTAGCACCATGCACTAAACTAAAGTCAAAGATCTAAATATTAAAACAGAAGACAAGTAAATAGAAATCTTGAAGACATAGGGGTAGGCAGAGAATTCATGAACAAAAATCAAACTGCACGGGAAATACTTTTCACAATCAATAACTGGGATCTTGTCTTATTAAAAAGTTTTTGCATGTCAAAAGAAATTTCCAAAATAGTGAAAATAAAACCCACAAATTAGGAAAAAATCTTAGTCAACTGTCCCTCATTTACCTATCTAGAACATAATAAAAAATTTTTAAAAAATCAGGCCCCCAAAATTCAAAGATCCAATCAAAAAACGGGCATCTGAGCTGAATACACATTTCTCAGCTGAAGAAATACAAATGGCAAATAAATACATGAAAAAATGTTCAGCACCATTGGTCACTAGAGAAATGTAAATCAAAACCAGATTGAGACTCTATCTCACACAAGAAAGAATGGCTAGGATCAAGAAAACCACCAATAACAAATGCTGAAGAGCCTGTGGGGAAAAAGGAACTCTTCTGTACTGTTGGTGGGAGTGTAGACTGGTGCAACCATTGTGAAGGTCAGTCTGGAGGTTCCTCAAAAAGCTGGGATTGGAAGTCCCATTTGACCCAGCTATTCCACTTCTGGGCATATTCCCAGAAGAACTGAAAACATCTTACCACAGTGATATATGGGCACCCATGTTTATAGGAGCACAACTTGTAATACTCTTTAAAATATCTTTAAGAGCGCATTTCTGGAGAAAGAAAGAATCAAGTAAGGTCAAGTCTATGCTCAAGGTCAGATTGCGGGTGAAACTCTTCTCCATTTTGATATCTGTGATCTTTAGTTTCAGTATACTGTGTATCCCCTTCTGTTATAGCATAGCTAAAATTCTAAAAAGAAGATGGTTAGCATTTATATGGATCTACAGTCTGGCCTCATGATGGAGTGTGGATGTATCCACAGAGAAGCATATTTTGCTTTCTTTCTAGAAACATGAAAAGTAAACATAGCAACTCTTGCCACAAAGTCATTGCTCAGAGCTATTTACTGACCAAGTGGATGACTGGTTTCCATTCATGAATGGTCAATGCATGGCTGCCCACAGTTTTCCTCTGACAGCCTGCAGGCTAAGCCAGGTTTTCTTCTGTCTCTCAAATTGCAACAAATGTCCAAAAATTTTTTTAGTATGACCAAGACAGCCATTGTGAGCAAATCAACATTTTAACTGAACCTTGATGTTTCTGATGATGGAAAATGGAATAGAAATAGCTTTTCCAGATGGATAGCTTGCCAGGCACAGAGGCATGCAGAAAATTTCCAGCATTTGCCCTGGAAAAAGAACAGAATAATATAATGTCTAATGTGATCATATTATTTCTTTCTTGTATCAGAGAGGTTCCATAAAATATAAAGTTCAAATTATTGTAACTCTGTAAGAATGTTATCAGTGATAGGACAGCAAGCCCTAAATGTGATGGTTTGGGAGAAATTTGATGATTTTTGATGATTGAGGGAGCAGTCAGCAACAGCAAAAATCATGCAGATGTATCCACCACCAAATGGATCGAGGGTAATATTTGTTAGATGTTAGTAGTATTTAGGGAGTTTCAGTTATCTAAGTTTCAGAGAAAATATTAGTGTCATTATGTTGAAGAAGCTTATGCTTTTTTAAATGTGGAGAACTTTTATTTTTATTAATAAATATACAGACTTTTTTTTTCTATAGTATTGGGGGCTGAAGCTCTGAATAATATTGCCAGCCTTTTAAAATAACTTTTATCTTGAGACTGTCCAAGTTGCCCTGGCTGATCTTGAACTTGTGATCCTCATGCTTCAGAATTCCAAATATCTGGGACTCAGGTGTACATCACCATTCTTGGATATTGCCATTTTCTATTTAATTCTGAATTGTCCAGAAACATGGCTAACATTAATCACAAATGTAAACATATCTATAATGATTTACAGAGGAGTACACAGCAAATTCACATTCATTGTTATATTTTATTGAAGTAATTATTTTCCTTAAATTACAACAAATATAGCAGAATCCCTTTTACCACGAAAGAACAGAAATTCTGTTTTTAAAAATAAAAAATTATGTTATTAATTGGATGTTTCCTTTCTTTTTTGACAGTGGGATGTTTTGCTATAAAAATATTTATTTTATATCTATGACAGTTTGTTAAAATCTTTGAAATAAATCTGTTTTGAAATTCAGAAATTTTTCAATATAAGTAAATATTACTGTAAAAATACTATGTATAATTTGTATATAGTTTGTAAGACTCCCTTTTCAGGTACATACCAGATCCTCTAATTAAACCATTTATTATATTTATAGCCAACAAAACAAACATATATGCAACAATTGTGATGAAATAAATAAACAACTTCATCCT
Organism: Hydrochoerus hydrochaeris; assembly: GCA_004027455.1. Taxonomy (NCBI): domain Eukaryota; kingdom Metazoa; phylum Chordata; class Mammalia; order Rodentia; family Hydrochaeridae; genus Hydrochoerus; species Hydrochoerus hydrochaeris. The sequence goes on along the minus strand of PVLA01001813.1, from coordinate 123,780 downwards.
ATTTTGGTGAGATTTTTTCACTAAGGGAATAAAGACTAGGTAAAAATTTTCAGCCAATTGTTTTTAGGCTAGGGAATTCTGTTTTTCAGAGGTCTTAAAATATGGGAATCAGGGGTGAGAGATTGTGGGAACATACCAAAGAAAATATTTCTGCTAAACTCCTAGCACAACGGCTGCTTACTTTGTCCGTGAGAATTGTGTTGGTCCAATCCTCTCTCTAATGAAGCACAGGTATCACCCCCTCTTCACTCCTGGGAGTCTTTCTGCCCACACGTCTACCTCTATGTTAATTATGTTTTCTCTTCTACATCTCTGAGTTGGGATTTCCAAATAGAAACAGAACCAAGAGATGAAGGGAGGGGTGAGAGAAGGAAAGAAAATGAAAAAAAGAATTAAGAATTAAGATGGCCACAGGGAAATGTGCCAACTCCCCACAAGGAATTTAATCATTATGCACTGTAAACACATACAAATAACATCAGAAAAGATTTTAAAAACCCTCACCCTTAAAAAAATAGAAGTGCTATATCAATAATCTGCTAATAATACTTTCTATGAATATGCCTCATATAGATCTAGTGATCATGTTCGTTTCACCATCAGTTTTAGTTCTGCTTTGTTTCTCTGCATTATTTCAGGAAACGTCTTTCCCTTTATAGAAATTTCCACCCAAATATCTTTCCTGGCAGTGCCTTATGAATAACGGAACTCACAGATTGTGCATTAAAGTGTGATCGCCAGCGTGCTGACCTCGCCTCTGTGCAAGTTAACGTATTTCCAGTGTCTGCAGCAACCTGTTCTGCTCTTCTTGTCTTCTGAAGTTTCTCATAACGTTTATTCGTGACCCTTAGCTCTTACATTCACAGTGAAGTATCCATGCAAAACGGTCGGTGTAACATATAATTTAGACGTAGCCTTGGGAAGGAAAGTAAATACATTTATTTTGTTAACTTCACATTTGTTCATACGAATTTTAAAAAGGAAACACTACAAACATTAACTATGAAAAATAACTTTACCCAGCAAGTAGATGCTAATGTATAGGCCAAATTTATACTTTAATTTTATCAACAAATTTAATACAGAATGCAGAAAACAGAGAATGATAATTCTGAAAGTACTTTGAGAATGTAAGTGAAAACCACTTCTCATTTTCCTGATTAAAAAAAAAATCTAAATTTGAACCTCATTCTAGTTATCAAGAACTGTGGTTATGTATTTTAGAGACTGTAGTAAGAGAGAAGAGATGATTAAGAAACACAAAATTATGAAATGTAGGGGACAGAGACTTAGCTCAGTGGAACGGTGCCTCCCTAGCAAGCATGTCGAGCTGAGTATGATTTCCAATACCTCGCCCCCACCAAAATTACAAAATACATTCCGTGAAAGTGAATATTTTCATATCTATATATTTTATCCAGTTATATACATTAAAATTATAAAATAATAAAATATTTTCTAAAATAAATAAAATTTTAAAATGAATTCAGTATATTATATCAGTAATTTTCGATTCAAACAAAGCTGGTCCTTGCTATAGGTTTGTATTAGTAATTAGAAGTAAATCTAGAACTTCTGAGTCCCTAAATACATGGTCATCTTTATTGAAAGGAGTATATTATTGCAGAATATTCAGGAAATTTTATTTCAAGAGATAATCACTGCCGAAATGCCACTCATATTCCTATATTTTGACACTTCATTGTATATTTGACCGACTTTCAGTTACTCAAACTTATATTTCATTCTATGAGGGTTCTTACAGGAGTGCTTTTGCTTATCCATGAGATAGTTCAGAAATGCTAGGGAACTAATTTCCAAGAGTAGTGCTCTAATGATGATTGATGAGACTTGTGGGTAAATACTTCAGTTCTTGTTAAGGACCTAATATGTAGTGCCTTCTCATCCTCCTCCCCCCTCCAAAATCCATATAAATACCTTCACTTTCAATGTGATTGTGAAATAGAAATATATGGAGTGTGGGTATTTGGGCCACTATGGAAGTAATAAAAATTAAATGAGCTTGGAAGGGTGGAATCAAAAGCAATCATCCTTAATTTAAATTATATATTGTCCATGTGAATAATATGCCTGCCACATTTGTTAATCAATCTTCAGAAAATAATCAAGAAACATGCAATATGATTCATGACAGAAGCACTGAGAATGGTAAGGGCTTTACAGATAGACCTCTGAGTAAATTTATATCAATAGAGTGCTTAAATTAGTTCTATCAAAAAATAGGTCACTGAAAGGGACCACTAATGTCCCTTCAGGGTATCAATTGGTTATTGGTACAGGAAGTGGCCAGTACATCATGATTTAACTAAAACCTCTCATTATTTTCTAGCATTTCTAGACCTATTTCTTCTTAGTCTCTGGAAGAAAGATTTCTGTTTTCTTCTTTTACACTGTTCTTTCTTTTATATTATATACCTTAGACTCAATTCTTGCATTTTTCATGCTTGAGTGTTCAACTGAAACTCTCTTCTGTAAGATTCCAGACACATTTCTTTTCATTAAAATTATTCAAGTCCTTCATAATGACCTCGGTTACGGGGTTTACTGGATAAAATGCCACTGTTCATAAGCAGCCAATAGAAGGTAGAGTGCTTTGCTAGTTATTGACAGTAAGAACCTGTTGCCTGTGTCCAAGATTCAGAAACAATCTATTGTAGAGTTTATTAATTTCATTAAAGCCTTTCGTACAAGCTCATATTAATTGTATCTTTAAGCTTCATTCCTCAGCTTAACAACGTCGAAGTTTCCGAATTGGAATCTGGACTGTAATTATAACTTACTTAGCTGGTATTTACAAAATGTGTTGCCTGTTACAATTCTTAAAGTAGAATCTTATGTCCAAAGTTTTGAAAAAGACTGGGGACTGACCAGACATGGGAAGCTTTGTGACATGCTCATCATCTCTGAAATTAAGGGCATTTGTATTCCTGAGATGCTATCTGGGTGAATAAGTGACCCTTTTCTACCTTTGTTTTGTTTTATTTCTGAAGAAAAAGGTTATGAAATCAGTTATTAAACATTGGAAATTATTAAAAATGTTTAAAGTATACAATTTTCTGGAAGAAAGTTTCAAGTGTGTATATTTTACCACAGACTCAACTTAACTGTCAAAGCTTTCAGGTGACTAAAATATCACCAGAGACTCAAACTCAAACCCTTTAACTCAAAGTATGACTCACTTCATCACTGACTCCTGCAAAGCACAAATGCTTTCTAAAGATTGTCACTGTCATTGAAAGAGTGGAAGATATCAGAAATTCAGTGTTGTAGATCTGACACCTAGAAAAATGTTCGATTCCTTCTCCAAAATCATGTTGTCTGAAATTTAAGCTAAATGAGAGAGACTATAATTTGTTTTAAAAATTCTATACAGTAATGCAAAATGTAAGCATATCTGCTAGTAGGGTATAAATAAGGGCAGTAAGGTTAATTTGATTATTCTAAGAGGTGTTTATTTGGTCTATTACGTGGTATGATATATGTAAAGAATGTCTGAGAAACTTTTGAAATTATGAATTAGAAGACAGAAAAGAAATTTGAATAGGATTGAAATATGATCTTTTAAGTCCTTTTTCTCTCTCTCCTAATAAAATACAAGATTAACTGGGTATGAGAAGAAAACCTGCTCCTAAAATAACATTTATTGAAAAATTCAAACTTCGTATTCATATGTTATCATTGTCATTGATAAGAACTGCAAGTTACTAACTATAGACTAACCAGTAGGCAAACCACACTATATCTTCTCATTCTAGTGCTATCAACAGTTAAAAATCTAAAATTTAGAGAGACTGAGTGATTTCTCCAAAGATATACTTTACAAGATAATTCCTTATTAAAGGAAGGAAGGCTATTTTAATTACTGAATTTTTTGAGTAGTAATTTCATAATAAAATTGTCACTTCATACATTCAGTATAAATATCTGGTAAATTAACATAACTGAATAAGTTTGTATATGGAAAGTGCAAAACTGAAATATTTTATACTGGTTAAAGAACATTAAAAATGCAGTCTAGTTGGACACAAAATATTACTAGAAAAGACAGACAATATATTTCTGTGGCCTGATGAGAAACAAGTTTTAGCCACAGAGGATAAAAGATTTCTCAGAATACAGTTATTAAAGCAAATGAATATGTTTAATAAAGGGAGATGAGTAAAGAAAACCTATTAGAATAAAACGGAAATTACTGAAGGAAATTCTCCAGTTACTATGTTTAATTCTGGATTTGGTATTGTGTCAGACATAAGGAAATTCTGGTTTCAGAATGGAGGCTTGTTCTTTCCAAAAGAGCTCAGGAAATCATCTGGGAACAGTGTATATCCTAGTCAGTTCTCCTGGAACTAAAGTTTCTAAAATGTCATTTACTTTCTATTGGAATCTGAGAGTGAAGTGCAAATGACCCTTCTAGCAAAATCAAGCAGTATTAATTTCCAAGTATTCTCCATTCTGAGAGGAGGCATTTTCTTTTCCTTCAACTGGACCTGACTTTAAACTCTGCAATTTCATGTAAACTATTGTGTCATAATATGTAAATATGCTAGATAATTCTACAAGGTTATACCGACCTCTGCTAAATAAGAAAAAAAATCTTACAAAGTGTGAGGCAATAGGAGTTCAGGAAGGAAATTTTCTTAGCGTAGAAAGAGTTAAGATTTGTCTCAAACTTCTACAATTATATTTAAGAATTTTTCTTTCCTTTTAGGGTTCTCACTGTTTGATTTTGGATGCTTCGCTGTGTCCTATCACAATGCAGACCTATTTATGCTGTCATATGTCTCTTTAGTTCTGTTAGAGAGTAATTTGCCAACGTTCATTCAGAATTTACTTTGTGGCAGATGCCACAATGATTACTTTTTGAAACGATCTCATTGAATGTTCACAAACACTATGAAACATTATGCACTCTGTGTTACCATCATTCCCATTTTTCTCAGAGGAACATTATATGCTAAATAAGTCCTACTCCTAGAATTGAAATCAAAAGAGTCTCTGGCCTGTTATTACTGATCTACCTACTTGAGTATATGTGTGTTTACTTCTACCTTTCAAACTGTCAAATAGCCAAAGTAGCAAGTTTGTTTCATTTGCCGCTCTAAATTCTAGGGCCTAGTATTCTGTGTATAGTAGATATACGAAAAGTATACAATTTCATTGCTTGGATTAAAGAACACTGAGAAGGTACACGGAGAACATTAGTGTCAGTAGCTTGCAGGGGAAACTAAACTTGACGAAAAGTCATATAAAGAACATAACTGTGAAGTGTTCCCAGTTACAGCCAATAGGGAGTAAAAGAGAACAGACAGACCCTTATTCCTAAACCAACTAAAACTGGATAAAATATATAACAAATTGTTCTAAGGATATTGAACTTAATAAAAGATACAGGAAAGAAGGACAGTACAAGAGAGCTACTTCACGTAGGAGGGCAGAACAAGAAAGCTTGACTTTAAATGTCTGAATGTTTCAAGGACACGATGCACAAAGTGAGTGCCCAAAGGATTCCTGGGTCGAGAAACACAGATCCCGGGGTCCAAGGAGCCGAGGGTCGGCAGCGGCTAGAGTACACGGGGTTGCGTGCGGGAGAAAAAGGAAAGGTTCAGTGAGATACCCGGGGAAGACCACTGGCCTCCTCTTAAGAGTTCAGCTGAACACGGATTGCCACATTTTTTCCCAACTGAAAAAAGTTTTATAGGAGAGAAAAAACAAACAACATTAGCATGTATCCAAATGCCTATGTAAAGGTGCCCTGGGTTTTGCAGAAGAGAAGATGATACTCAGGTGTCAGAAGTATGGAAGCCACTGAAGGACTGCAGCTCCCGGTGACCTGAGGGCAACATACACTTAATGTCACAGAAGTTGTTGTGCTGTGCGAAGGAAATACATGGAAAGTGGGAAGCAAGGTAGGCAGCCAAACTCGGAGGTCTCTACTCCACTCTAACGTGCTCTCATCTGCTTTCAAGAACTGAAGTCATTAGCAGGTCATGTTTACAAAGAACGTTACAATCAAAGAACACTTCCAGAGGTCCAAAATGAGTTCCAGGTGACAGCTACACTTGTATAGGGAAGTGGGTGAGGTGAGTGTCCTCAAAAGCCAGATTTTACACAGCAGTGGGCACCAAACCTGGCCACCTGAGGGTGCAGCAGAAAAGAAGACCTTGGTCTGAAGTGAAGCTGGTCTTTTTCCTGAGATGAAAAAGACCGGCCTCTCTCCTCCGTCTCAGTCAGCTTCATCAAACATTTCTGGACCCATCAATTGGGCTCTTGCCCAACTCTTTGGCTATTACTTCAGATATTTTTCCAGTTTCATTATCATTCATGAGCTTCCAAATTTTCAGGTTTCTTCCTTGGTATCACTCCTACACATTTTCTGACTCATCACATTCAAAGGGTCACTGAAGTTAATTTTTCTGCCCACTATTAATTTCTCATAAAAGTTTTTTTTTTAATTTCTTAGGTCCCAAGTCCAAAGCTCTCATTGTCACCTTTGGTTCTTTAGCATAAATTGTCCCAGTTCTATCATCATCAAAGAAATCAAAAGCTTCCCTGATTTCCTATTTCTGGTCTTCAATAAGCTCTGGCTTAGGATTTAGCCTTTTTGTCTGGGTATTTGACAGTGTTTGTCTTTTTAAAATTTGAGGCCATTTCTGACAAATGATCACTGTTGATAAGGTAGCAGCTTAGACTGATACTGCATATGAGGAAAATACCTAAGGTTGTGCAAAGAATCACTGGAAAGATTTAGGAAAAACAATGATACCTGAAACTCATACAGGGCAGAGGAGAGATCCTTTTCCAGTGGTCACTAGTCCAAGTGGAAAGTCTCATAACTAAAGGCTAGAGAAAGGCCATGTAGACAACTCAGGGTTTTCACTCAGTGGTACCAAAATTAGCTCTCAACTAAAAATGTTCTAACAATCTTTGTCAAAGTTTAAAAGCAAGAACCAAACTGATCAAACACTTTCTAAGTAACCAAACCATATCCATGAAAAGAACAATCAAGAGGGTTTGTAGCAATGAATCTTTATTCATGCATTTACTTTTATTTTTTCAAATGCCAACTCTCAGATACAGATTTTCAGGGTGTATATTATACTGGACTGGTACGTGCATACTTTGAGTAATGACAGTCACAATCAAACTAAGTAACATATCTATCACCACAGTGCTATACGTTAGGCTTCTAGTCATTGCTCATTGTATAACTGAAAATTTACACCTTTGACCAACTCCTCTATTTCCACTAAAACTCAGGCCCTGGCAATCAGTATTCTACTATATGAGTTCATTATTTTAAAATACCAAGCCAGGCGTGGTGGTGCACACCTGTAATCCCAGAACTTGGGAGACTGATGCAGGAGCGTCATGGTGAGTTGCAGGCCAGCCTGGGCTACGGAAGACAGTTTAAGACCAGCCTGCATTACACAGTAAGACCCTGTCTCAAGCAAAATGAAATGAAATAAAATAAAATTCCACCTCTGGTGAGACTGTACAGTATTTATTTTTCTGAGTTACATTTAATCACTTAATTCACTTAACTTAATCTGTGTTTTCTTTTTGTGTGTGTGTGTGTGTTAATGACATTCTTTTGTGTGTGTGTGTGTACATGCTATTTTCTTTCTTTTTAATTGTCAATTTATCTTACCATTACTTCCATATCCTGGCTATAATGAGTAATTCTACAATAGATATGATCTTTCATAAGAGATGATGATAGAGTGCCGATCATGTAGAAATGAAAAAGTAGTCCAAAATAAAGCTCAATTCACAATCCTAGATATCCAAACAGAGATTTGTACCCAAGCAGAGAAGCATTGTGTTGGTTTTTTGTCACTACAAGAAACATGTGAGATAGCCAATTTATAAAGAGAAAAAGGTTATTTTCGGCTCAAGGTTTGGACCCACTGGGAGGTGTGTACCAGATGACAATGATGGATAGTGTGTGGTGGAACAAAACTGTTCATGGCCAAGCAGTAAAAAGTTATCAAGGAAGTGGCTGAGATCTAATAACCTGCTTGAAGGGCACAAATCTAGAGACCTGAAGGCCTCTGTCTAGGCCTCACTTCTTAAAGTTTCAGCTTCAAAGACTGAAGACCTATTTGGGGGATGTTCAGAATTCAAGCTATGCAACCAGGAGACATTCAATAAAGAAGAGAAAAATCACTCAAATGAAACAGGCTGGAAAAATGATCATGATTGAATTAATAGACAAGAGACTCAAAAAGTTATTACAAGTGTATTCTATAAGTAAGTAGTTTCGAGGAAAAATAACATGTTGGGAAGAAATCAGCATTATATATAGAATGGTACAAATCTAACTTCTATGAATGAAACTGAGAATGTCTGAGACAAAAACACACTGAATTGTACAAACAGCAGACAGGTGTTGCCAAAGAATATGATAGTGACTTTAATGACATAGTAATCAAAACTATTGAAGCTGAAACAAAGAGGAAGTTGCTTTAAAAATTGAGAATTGGTGACCTAAGGACAATGGTCTGGCATACATTTATTTGGAGTTGCTGAAGGGTGGGGCAGAAAAACCTGAAAATATAAATGTCAGACAATTTACCGAACTAGATGGAAATTATAAAGTGACAGTTACAAAATGCTCAGGGAATTGTGATCATAAGAAACATGAAGAAAATCACTCCGATGCACTTCTTAATCAGCTTACTTAAACCGGTGATGAAGACATTTTCAAAGCTACTGCTTGGTTGTGCAAAAGGGAAGATATTCCCTATGTAGAAATAAATACAAGAATTATAAATGTAATGTTGACAATAACACATGCAAATACAAAGGACCAACATCTTCAAAGCACTGAAAGAAAAATACTGCAAATGTACAGTTCTCTACAAAGCCAAAATATGCTTTAAAAGTTAAAGTGAGAGACTTTTAGATCTAAAATGCTCAAAGAATTTACTGCCACCAGGCAAACAGCACAAGAAACGTGAGGAGAGTATTTCCAGCATAAAAGGAAAAGTATACTAGTTGGGAATCAAGATCTACTCAGTGACCCAAAATAGCACTTACTTGACTAAATATAATGTTTTAATTAAAATATTTTTAAAAATAATAAGCAAAGGGCCAGAGATATAGCTCAGTGGCACAGTGCCTGTCTGCCAACCACAAGGTCCTGAGTTCAATTCCCAGTACCAAAATTTAATGATAATTAAAAAATAGTAAAATATAATTTAAAATAGCAGAAAAGCTTCAACAGGAAACAGTATAGTGCTGTCAGGTTGTTACACTATATGTAAAGTTTCATATTACCATTCAAAGATCAATAAATAGGTGGAGAGAAAAGGAACAGACAGGAAAGGGGATTTAAAAAAAGGAACGAAAATGTGTTATGTGCAGGTACCAAACAGCACAAGAGATTAAACGTTGCCTACTGCACAGATGAGCTGATAAGATAAAATTTAAATATTAAATATGGTAAGAGTGAATGGAGAAGCTAACAGGACAACACTAATCTAAAGAGAGCCAAAGTGGCTGCATTAATATCTAACAAAATAAAACTTAGAGCAAAGAATATTGCCAAAGATAAAGAATATCTCAGTTACAGACATATTTATTAGTCAGGTATGCTGTGAAAGTATATGGAGAATATCCACCAATTTTGTCCCCCAAAATAATAATAAAATATAAAAAAACTGCCAAATGTTAACATTTAAGTTTTCTGGAGAAAAAAGGGATACATAAAAAGTTGAGAATCAATAATCAATAATTAATTAAAACTACTCAAGTTCAGGAAAGTACAGTGTGCTGCCTGCTTCTTTTATCTTTTCTGGGTCCCAGTTGGCATAGAAGCAGTGAATAAACACTTGATGCTTGCAGGGGAAGCAATGATACATGAATGTCTTCCTTTAATAAAAAGCAACAAAGAGAAATGTCATCAACTATCCAAAGCGGTGAAGGAAAAACAAAGAAAAACCCCAAAATTGATTTCTACTACAATACCTCATCAAGATGCAGATGAAATAAAGGGACCTGCAGATAAACAAAACTTGAAGGAATTTTCTGTTTGCATACTGGTTTAAAATATATCTTCTCAGGCAGAGAATTTAGCTCAGCAGCATAAGCGCCTGCCTTGCAAGCGTGTAGTCGTGAGTTCGATCCCTGGTACCAAAACAACAACAACAACAACAAAAACTTCTTATGCAAGTCCTTTGAGCTTAAATGAAGTTATTTTAGAAAGTAACTTCAATCCAGACAATATAAAAAATAAGTGCAACAGAAAGATAAATATATGAATAGATATGCACATTTATAAATGTTTATCAGGCATTTCTCCTACTAAGTTCTTTAAGATACATAATGTTTAACAAAGTAATTATAAACCTGTGAAATCAGCTCAATGGAATATATAATTAATATGAAAATGAGACAGAAAAGGAGAGGGTAAAAATAAAGCTATAATGAAATAAGACTTCTATATCTTACTAAAATTTAGTGTGAGTCAGAAATATAGTGTGCTAAGTAGAGATGTATATCATGCCTGGAGTAAACCGCTGATAAAACTTAAAAATCTAAAAAATCAACAAGGACTATGAAAAGCTACACTAAAAGGAAAATGTACAGAAAACAAAAACAAACAAATATGACAGTGTGAGTTATGTACAGTAAATACGCCTGTACAGTAAATACCCTGGAGATTAACAAGACAAAAAGTGTGCACTAAAGGAGCTTACTAGCCATGAGAGTTGGACAAAAACTACACACATAAAATAACTACAGAGCCAAGAAAAACATAATAATTCTTTGCTCAGTTTTTCCTGTGGTTAGAAAGTGTGCATATAATTCCGGAGAAAATATGTGCACCCATATTACATGAGACATTTCCACATATCAAAAAGTTTCAAAAATAACATCACTTCTAAAGAGTTTTATTTGTATCAAATAATTGATTTAACTCCAATCAGTTTTAGTACCTCTTGAGGAACTATTAAAAGCAAATAATTCTTAGAAGTGAATCCAAGAAAAAGAGTGCACTAACATTTTTCAGGCCCTTTGGCACAGCTGTTCTGTCTATATTACATGAAATGAACAGTGCTCATCAGACAGTACCCTAAATCAATCCCTTCTGCATCAAAAACAGGCAAACCATGTATTTTTGGATATTGAGGTAAAAAAGTATATCCAAAATATATCACATAGTTTATTTTCCTCTGGTATTGACATTATAGAAATAATACATATTTTGAAGACATTTACCTTTTCATGAATTCTGTGTTTGCTTGCACAATATCCTCAGTAAATGTTTCAAAATGCAACAGACCACACAGACACTCCTGCTTTAACAACTGAGGTTTGTTCTTACGGCTCGGTTGTTAAATGGAGGAATTGCATATAGCATGTACATTACAATATTCAGAACAAAGACCTGGTCAAAGGAAATTCTGACTTGATGATTTTGCTTTTATTTTCATAACTCTACATTCAGAACATGAAACTACAGTATTTTGCTGTGCTGTACAGTATAAATCAGCAAAAATCCTCATACTGTATAAACAAGGTGTACTGCTCCAAAAAACACTGAAGCACTATCAACAAGATGTATGGAACTGTATTAAAAAGGATGGGTCATACGTGAAGTAGTGGGGTCATAAGTCTGAACAACATGCCTTGATTGTAAGTCAAATCAATCATTAAACAGTAGGGTTATTAAATGAGAAATAACTGTAGATCAACAGAACTGCATGGAGTTCAGAAATAGATTCACATGCATATAGGCAGTTGACAGAATTATAAGGAGCATTCCAATGGACACAGGACAAATTCCATTCATGTCTTTGCAGCAGGTGGATATCTGTTGTAAAACAACAAAGTTGCATTCAAATCTAACAACATAGTTATAATTTGACTCGAAATGGATGATCGATCTGAGTACAAAACATAAAATGTTTAAAGAAAATTAGAAGAAAAGCTTTTTGCTTTTCTTACTTTACCAAAGACATGATCCATAAAAGAAAGACAAAATGATAGTTCCATTGCCTTAAAATTGAGAGCATTTGTTCTTTGAAAGATACCATTCAAAACTATGAAAAGATCATACGCAGACAGCCAGAAACTGTGTGCAAGTCACCTACGTGATAAAAGTTTATATTCTGAGTATATGAAAAATACTCTCAACTCAAAATCGGAGAAATGATTGTCCACTTTAAAAAATGAGCAAGACTTGGGTGTCTTCCTCCTAGTTACTTTGGAAGCTGAGTCAGGATGATTGCTTGAGCCTAGGAGTTTAGCCCTAAGCTGGACAATGTAGAGAAACCTTGTTTTATAAAAGAAGACAGACAGACCAGTACATTTGGAAAAGTACTGCACCATAGGGTACAGGACTGGCAGATAAACTGCAGAAGATGTTCACTATCATTAGTGATTAAGGAAATGAAAATTTAAGCTGTTGTGAAATGCCATTACACACATATTAGAATTCCTAAAATTTTGAATACTGATGCTAAGAACAAGGATATATAATAACTAGAACTCTACTATATTCTTAATGGCAATATAAACTGTGAAACCTTTGCAAAGTAGTGACAGAGTTTCTTAAACCAATGAACATTCACTTGCCCAATGCCTTAGCCGCTTCTACTTGCACCATATCCTTGTAAAAGCCTGTGCATTGAACTACCCACATGTCCATTATTAGACACATTTATAAAAAAGTTATCATAGTTGCATGTGTTAAATTACTGAGTTGAATGATAAAATTGACATACACAACAGTGTGGAAGAAAACAGACAAATAAAGAATGTACACCCTCTTATATCACTGATATAAAATTGTAGAAAATGCAAATTGATCTATAGGGCATATTATTATTAGCCTGAGGGCTGATGGGCAGACAGCAGCAGGAATGAGATAGGTGAGAGGAATTAAAACATTTTTCAAGGGGTTGGATATGTTTTTTTTTATCTTGATGAGATGATGGCTTCACAGGCTTATACATATTTTAAAACCTTAAAAAAAATTGCCGGGCATGGTGTCACACACCTGTAATTCCAGCACTGGGGAGGCTGAGGCAAGAGGGTCACCAGGAGTTTGAGGGCAGCCTGGGCTCTATGGTGAGTTCATTGGAACTACACAGCAAGAGCCTTATAAAAAATAATTAAAAAATACATTTCTCATATAAATCACTGTTCATAACTTAGCCCTCAATAAAGCTGCTTTTATGTAGAAAAACACATAGAGCTCTTTGGAGTATTCTCATCCAAATATTAATTGAATATTGCTTTATTTGCAAGGTCTACTGTGGGACACTGAAAATACAAAACCCAAAATAAAACACGGTATCAATCTTCAAAGACAAAAAAAAATGGTTAATGAAGAAAACACATGCTTTCACTACAGAGCAGTAAAACTTTCAGAGAACTTATGAAGGTTTAAAGAGAGGCTTCTTTGTTCAATTTTGGTGATTGTGAGAGATGAAGTCAGAAAAAGAAAGAAATGCACACATACAAATCTTTTTTAAAAAGCAATTAACAAAAAAAGCAATGAACAGAACAAGAAGAATTTTCTTTTTAAAAAGTCTCTGAAAAAGCAAGTTACCTGGGTCAATTAAATTATACTTTAAGGCTTATTTGATGACAAAATATAAGCAATGGGTCGATAGAGAGATTAAATACTGGAGAATATATGTAAAAAGTTTTGCTACAGATTGGAAGAAAACACAGAGACATTCCAGTTATCAACTACAGCAAAACCAACTACCCCTAAGCCAAAGCCTTCCCTTATACTGAGGGTTTGTGTGGGTAAGGGATTAGGACAGGGCTTAGTGGGTGTGGGTTATCATTGTCCACAGTGTCTGGAGCGTCCTTTGGGAAGGTTTGAACAAATACAGGTCAGAAACATCTAAAGGCTGCTTCACTTACACACCTTGCATTAGCGAAGGGACCCTTCATGCGACTTTCTCTTTGTGTGACATGTCAGAGTCTCTTTCTGAGGCCTCACCAGTATGGCGGCCTCTTGGTAGTTGTATCTCTTATCCATAACCCAGGTTTCCACAAAAAAAGTGTCCAACACACAAGGTGGGTTCTTCTTGGCTTCCATTAGCACCCCTCTGCATTGCAGGTCTTCAGCCTGTATTTACAGTGATAGCAAGACTACCCAGGCTTCAGAGGAAGGAATAGAGATCCCCATCAGAGGGCCAAAAGTTCCAAAGCCACTTTCTAGAACCATTCTAACATATGGAAGTGCATGAGAAGAAAAATCTCATTTATGGAAATGATGGATGATTAGCAATTTTTTTTTTTTCCAAACAAGGGTCCACTGAAACATTATGGTAAGGGGTAGTGCATGAAAGGGGGGTAGAACAAGAACTTGTGATAAGAGGCATTAAAAATGCCTGGTGAAACCACTTAGCCTAAGAACTCAATGAGTAAATATAGGTTTTGATTTTTCTGGAATTGAGGAACACGGTGAAGTAAAAGAGAAAGAAGTTCAAGATGTAATTTATTAGTCAGACTCACAGCAAATGTCCTGGACATAAAGCAAAAATATAAACAATGAACTGGAAAATACACAACATCCTAACAGTTTGAACATTAAGTGATCTTACAAATTTAAAACAATAGCCTCCTGTAGAATACAGGGTTGTAATAATTAACTGAGAACAGATGTAACCTAGTACACTGAAAAAACTTAGAATGCCTTCTGTGGGTATTGGAATAGACTAGGAAACAGGAAATCAGAAAGCAATCTTATTTATCGCATCTTCAGCTGTTAATTTTGTTAGATCGTAACTTTCTGACGACCATTTCTGAAATACAGCATGACCCTGACATCTTTTTACATTGTCTGATGAGGGCATCAGGAACATGTTTAGGTTTCAATAGGAGACTTGATGAGCTTGTTTTTTCTTAGGGAAGATCTTCTATGGGAAAGTAAGAGAATAAGTTTTGAGGAAAAAAAAAGAGGAAATTTCATAAACTTTATACAAAAATATTCTTTCAATAATTTCAATGGGTAACACTCCCAATAAAAACTAGCCATTGCGGCATTTGTATACTCATAAACTCAGATTTCGCTCTGAATAGCAGAATGCAGAGAAAACCATGGGTTCCCAAATGCTGCTCTCTCTTTATCTCCACAGGTGGGCTTCAAGCTTTTCTTTACACGTAGTTATTGCTGGGCCAATCTTTCCCCTCTGTCTACCCCACCCGGCCCTCTCTTGAACCATGTTCTTTATGAGGAGAAGACTCATTAAGCTTTCTTCCTGGTAGGGAGCTGACACCCAATTAATGAGCTGACACTGTTCTGTGTCTGCTCTCACTGGTGCAATAAGGCTCTGTTTACAAACACAGGCTGTTGTGCCTGTTAGGGGGAGCAGGTTAAAATCTCCCTGCTGGGCCAGTTTGTTCAAAATCATAAGGCTTCTTTAAACAATGTCTTTGTGCCTTAAGCATCAGACATACTGCTTGCCGCAGGAAGCAAGTCACCCGAGTAACAACCTCATGTTAGGTGGGAAATTGACTGATGTGCCCAGCTTTTGGATGATAAAAAAATATAAATTGATTGTGATTTGTTACAAAGTTATTCTCCGTACTGTGTAATAGCAGATCATTATTTACCTTCAAGGTAAAATTTTAGATTCACAAACTTTTCCAGTGAACAAGTTTGGTTCACTGAGACTGTGTTTTCCTCTCTCTGCCTAAAATTCTAGTTGCTCTTCTTCATTTCATAAACCATCTAACCTGAAGCCCTATCTAAAATATCACTTTTTCTCTGTAAAGTGTTTCTTCAACTTCTCAGACAAGGGTAAGTCTCTACATGATGTTTCCACAGGGTTTTAGGGGGGCCTGGGGCAGTATTAAGAAGCAGCATTCACCAACTGAGTTCTCTTTTAATTGTTCTTCATCACTAAATAAATGATTCACAGTATAATTCATGGTGCAAAATTTGCACTGGCCCACACCTCCAGTTCTATGAAGACAAAGTTCCTACATGCTGTATCTGTATTAGTACCCAGAGCTACTTGTCTTGTACTTAAGAGACCCATTAGTAACTAAAACATATCTCTTGCTGTACCATTTGTATTTCATGTCTTTCCTGTCTTGCTGTTAATAATTATTCAGATCAGTCGTTTCAGCTTCTATGTAAATCTAGCAGGAAAGTACAGCTCTATTCATGAGCCCTTCTCTTCCAATTAAGTTTGGTATCAATAAAGAAAATGTCTCCATATGCTGTAGGCCACTAAGGATAGCTGGAAGCTAGCCTTGCCACCTCGGTCATGTCTTAGTCTTTAAGGTCAGAGTAGCTAGAAATTTGAGAGAGAACAGGAATGTGAGCTCAACAGGGCCCAACAGCTAGGGAAACTGAAGGTCATGCTGTGTCTTATAAAATGTCTTCAGGAGTTTTGTCTTTTTCATAAGAAACATAGGAACACATGAAAGGGTATTAAACAGGGGTGCCTGGTAAGATAAAGTTTCCATTCCAAAAAGATTAGTTTACTGCACTGTGTAGTATGGTTTGGAGCATATTCTAGGAGAGCACTGGAAGGCTAGATTGGAATTCAGGGCAGCTGATAAGAGATCATGATACTGCAGGTACATCGCAGGCAGGTGGTTATGAGTATGATGGTTATGATAGAGGTGAGATGTGGTAGGTGGGAGGAATACATAGGACACAACATAACAATACAAGGAGTCAGTGGTAGTTGCTATTAAAAAAGGAAGGAAAGAGACAGGACTGAGAACACAGATCAGATCTGTTTTGGAGGGTTAGGTAAAGTGCAGAAGTGAGGTTATATGGGTTCCTGGTACAGATTCCTGAATTCCCTTTTGTACATGTTGACTAAGAAGTGTTTTGAAGAAATCCAACTAGAGATGCAAAATTGCAGCTGTTTTTATTTAGAGCTCCCCAAATAGGTATGTACTCAGGTATATATTCACAGTCACCTACTTAAAGTTAGCAGTGCAATTCATAAACATTGATCAGAGAGCTTGCGAGAAGATTATGAGATAAAAGAATCACAAGGTCTAGGGTTGAGCTTAGCCAAAGTTCAATACATAATTATTAGGTTTAGGGGGAAACAGAACTAGGAAAGAATAAAAAGAGTGCCTATAATGGAGACAAAACAATTATTTTTTGGGGGGTACCAGGGATTGAACTCACAATCTCGTTCTTGCCAGTTTATGCCGTGAGCTAAATCCCCAGCTGACAAAGCAATTCTAACACTGTGGACTCAAAAAATTAGGGAATCGTGGATTTTGACAAGAAAGTTACCTCAAACATGGTAGGTAAATATTTTCAAGTGTCCCATATTTAGCAACATGGAGTTTCTCTTAATGTTAATAGGATCTATTTCAGTAGGGAGATAAAGCAGAAGCCAAATTGGAGTAGGTTTAAGAGGTGGTGGGAGATAAAAAGCCGCCATCCCTGCAGATAAGCAAGTGTTTCCCCTATTTTATTGTAGCAAAAGACACTTCACACAAAATTTAACGTTTTAACAATTTTGCAAAGTAAATATGAACAGACTGAACTATCTCTATTCACATTTTAGGCACTGATCACCACCTTCCATTTGCAAACTGAAACTATCACTAACTCCTTATTTCCTCTTCCTCCATACAGTTCAGGATGGAGGAGAGTTGGGAGCCCTCTCTCCTTTTAACGTATTTTTTTGTTTGATGTGATGAAAGAGAAAAACATATTTAGAATATCATAGGAAGAATCCAACTGAGACAATTAATCATGAAGTTGCCCAAGAAGATACGAGGCAATGAAATCCAACATGCAAAGTAAGGGTTTTAAACAGAAAAGGGAAACTTTCTTCATATTTAATACTAGGAATCGAACTCAGGACTTCACACTTGCCAGACAGGTGCTCTGTTGCTGAACTATATAGACTCAAAAATTTATTATATAAATGCAAAACTTTTTTTTTCATTTTCTGAGAGTTTTATTGACTCTTGTAAGACAAAGTACAATTGTTCAAGAGAGTGCCCTCCAGCGCCCCCTGCCTTAAATGCAAAACTTTAGTTACAGGGTTAATGCTTGAAACAGGAAAATCTACCAGCGTTATAGTCAGATTACAAAATCTAGGGCTGAAATAAGAATTAATATTATTATTATTTTCATTACATGCAAAAAAGGGATTGAGACTTTGAAAGGTTAAATATCTTGGCCAAAGTCTTGTAGCTAACCAGTGACTAAAATTTTGAATCCAGACTCATCCAAGCATAAGGCCATTATCTTAATAACGAAAGGATATTCCTACACACAAACTCGGCAAAGGACATCGTTGAAGATATAGGTGTAAGTACTTGCAGCTAGTACCAAGAAATACTTTTAATATTTTAATGAATATCGAGGAGGAGTTAGTGATTGCTCTTTTGCCAAGAAAAGAATAATGGACATGTGTTTTGAAGAATAAATAGATTTTCTGGCAAAGAAACAAAACAGAAGTTTGTTGTTTCTTTTTAAAGTAAAATAAAGAGAAAAAAGTGGAAAGCTGGTTAGATTTTGGGACCTCAGACTACGGATACAGAAGTGCAATGGCTTGTAACTGACAGAAATAGAATCTGAGGTTGGAAAAATAAACTAAATCATAACGATTCATGAACACCCTACAAAGGAATCAGTTCCCCTATTTCCTCAGCATAACTAGCCAAGTTATTAATGGAAATTTCAGCATTTCTGTGTTTGACTGAGACAAGTTTCACTCATTTGAATAGTCACAGAAACAAAATCTGACAGTTCCTGTCCTATTTGAAAATAATTCTGCTGTACACGAGTTCACCGAAGTTTGAGGTAATTAAGAATGTGAGTTAAGAATGCTAAGCCTTAAAACTGCAAAACATTCCCTAGGCAGAGGTAGGCTGTCTTATTTGGAAATAACAGCAGTCATGACAACTTGATTTTCAAACTTTTCACAAGAATATCAATTATATCTAGCCCATTCTCATAAAATATAAATATATAAATGAGAGGGGTTTTTTATACAATAAGCATGTGAGATTCAGCCATTCTGGATTTTGGTATCAATTGTGTGAATTTGAGAAAATCACACCACTTTCTTCTGCTGGTTTCTGTCCTCTAGAAACAAAACAAATAAAATCTATGGTTGAAGTAGATAGTCTAAATGCCAGCAGGTGCAAAATTCTTTGGTTCTCAAATTGCAACTATTTTATAAAGTAAGTTGGGGGAAGTCTTAAAGCTATAATCTATTTTTATTACTAAAATGATGAAGGAGTTTTAAATGAGCAAAAACTCATGAACTAGTACTCAGGAAAGAGCATTTTGATTTTTAGAGGTGGTGTCGGTACACAATACATTTTAATTCTTTCTGATTTTCACTCTCTATTCCTCCCTTTCCCTTTGTAAATATTCTATTTTCATCATTTTCCCTTAAACTCTTTTTTCTTTCTCTTTCCTTCCTTTCCCTCACCTTTTCTTTTATCTCTTGCTCACTCACTCATTTGAAACTGATCTCTGTACTTCCCATTCATTTATCTTTTATTTTCTTTCTCTCTTTTCATTTGAGAAATCATGTAAAGAGTATTTTGTTTGTATCTTACATACAAAATGTGTAATCCAAGTCATAAACACAATCCTATAAAAATGTTCATATTTTTATCATCGATGAAAGCCTTTTCTATTTATATGAGATTCAAATACATATTTCCTTCTTTAAAATAAACTGTTCCAAGGATCAAAATGATTTAATCCTCATGACCAAGGAAGGAAGCAAACTACTAGGAGGCAGATGAATAATGGATACCATTTATATAATAAAAGAAGAGAACCCAATTATATGACCAGGGATTCAAAAATACACAGCAGTCAGGAGTGGTGGTACATGGTCATAATCTCAGCACTTGGGAGACTGAGCAGGAGAATTGTTGTGAGTTTGAGGCCAACCTGAACTGTATAGTGAAAACCTGCCTCAAAAAAGAAAAAAAAAACTCATAAAAATAAAAAGTAAAATAGAAAATAAAAAATACATGAGAGACAGTAACACAATTAATAAGTATATAAAACAAACCCATGTGAATTAAAATGGAATTCACTAGGAATTTCGGATTTTTTGAGTCTGTTCCTATTACTGCTCTAACCAATCAATTCTCATTGGCTGAGATGAAAGACCTAGAAAGGGAGAATGTTTTCAGGAGCAGATACTAAGTGTTCCCTGCAGGGAAGGCGCCATGACCAAGTGGTAGCAGACACTGATGGACCTGAGGCATAGGTAGACTCTAGCGGGAAATCTGGCTTCCCATTGGCTAAAGGCAGAAACCTTACAACCAGTAGAAATGGGGAGGAAAACAAGCAATGATGTGTTTGTTTACGTCACTGTCACTTCCCATCTTCACCCAGCAGATCCAAATGAACTCTGCTTTTTTGTGTGCATGATTTCTTCATCTAAAGACCTAGAAGAGTTTGATTTTTGTATTCAAGTTTGATAGAACCTCAGCTTCTTGCCTGGGGCTCCTTGTTTCTGTAAAGTTAACCCTGAAGGCTTAGAATGATTAAAGACAATTAGAACTATCAAAGGATTATATCCTCTCTCTCTCTCATTTCCAGTAAATATATATTTAGCTAATAAATTGTAGCATTCCTAATGCAAAAATATTTATACACAGTAATCCAATTCATCTTTCCACTCTCCTCTTATGATAGGTGTTGGTGTGTTTTTATGGATACAGAATTCAACAAATTGGCAATTTACCAAAGTTCACACTGCAGGTAAATGTCAGAGCCTGGCCTAAACCATCTAGGTTCACCACGGTGTTCCATTTCTGACCTTATTCAGCATTCCTCTGTTTTTACTTTCAGCAAGGTGTAGAGTTTTGAAAAAAAAAAAAAAACTGCAACAGCTTTAAAAATGAAAACCTATACTCACCATTTCCAGAAAAATCAAACAATAACCATTCTGACATACTCACAGGTTCACTCACACACAGCATTGTTCATTGATATTCTGGACCCCGGCTGACGATAGAGCAGGGGTCTCCTGGGTTCTACCTGGAACAGTGCTCCTTCTGCCCAGAAGTGCACTAATCCGCATTGTGAAGGTGTTAGTGACCAGCCAGTAATGGAAGATGCAAGAGTATCAATACTGTTTTAAATGTCCTAAAAGTGTTTTTAGTGTCTAACCCTGAGTAACTAACATAAGAAAAACAATAAGAAAAGAATAGTAAAAACAAAAACTGCCAAATCTTTCAAGAGCCTATATTTCCCTTTGGATGAATGAGTCATTCGTAGATGTCATAGAATCTGTTATTCAGAAAATTTAGTTGTTTTAAATTAATCCTAAGTGTCAATGAGTAAAGCCAATAATATCCCCACTGATTGTGTCAGATTCTGAGTTGAAACTCTTATAGTACATTCTGCCCTCTCTCTACATTCCTTAAACTTCTAGTAGAACACAAGTGCTATACACAAGCTTGTAGGTGATAGGAAAATATCTGTTTTGTATAGTTAGGCTGTTGAATCACAAGAGTGTGTGTAATTTTAGTTTACCTGAAATAATTAAAATTCACAGAATGTCCCAATTATATGCTATTCAATTTCCAAGCCATCTTCCTTTTGATGAAATGGAAATTGTCAGCTTTATTCTTCATCCCATCAACTTATGACCTAGACTAATACATCTTCTCTTGGTCCCTTCTACACCTGCATTTTCCTCGAGGTAATTCAAGCATAAAAGTGTGCTTGCCTGCTTCTTACGAAAGGCTTTTCTGCAGGCTTCTCTTATTCCTCTTAGGGCAATCACACCAATAAAAGATGACATCTGTGCCTCAGATCATTGTGAGTCATTTCAGGTAGACCATGTGTTGTACCTTAACCTAACATCTCATTTCTGTTCCCACCATTGTGGCCAATTAAATAGGGGCCTTTTAAGGAGCCAGTTGACTGGTCTGGTCGTGTGCCGCTATCACCACAAGAGCTTAAGGGCCACAAATCTCTGTTATTACCAAGCTGTTGCTGCCAGAAGCATGCTGATTCCTGACAAAAAGAATAGATTAGGATCAATCAAATCACCCCCAGGCTTATCAGTGGGACTTTTAACCACACCTTCTACCTCAAACTTTCCCCTTCACCTCCTTCCAAACACCTACGCAGCAGCTAGCTAACAAGGTGTCTGCCAAACCATATGTTCATAATTAGTTAACTTCTTGCCTGTCGCTAGAGGCTCCACTGATTCAGCAACAGCCCTCAAGGGTGTTGGGCATCCAATAAGACGCCACCAACTAGCACCAGCCCCTCCCTCAGCAGTAGGAGAAGAAGCATACTTAATTCCAGCTGTGGCATTGTTGAGTGAATTAACTTTATCCTCAATTTAAAAAGCCAGCATGAAATCAAAAGAGACCTCAGTAAAGAAAAAATAGAGAAAATGAAAGGAAAAAAAAAAGTGCTTGTAGGTTACCTCCACGAGTCTGCTGAATGAAGCTCAACTGGTTGGTCTCATCTAACCAATCGCTGCAAAGCAGGTTTCTGGCACCGTTGTTACTTCTGGTATAATTCTTCCTTTTATTGCACAGTTCTGTGGTTAAGGTCTCTTGTTACACACAGAGGGGATTGATGATATAATTGTTTATGAGCCAGTGGAACACATTTTTAGGTAGTAGGTAACCCGGCAATGAGAAATTCATGTTAGAAACTGCAGTGTACGATGCTGGCTAAGAAATCTCATCTCAAGGTAAGAGCGCTACGTATAAAATTAAAATTGAAGTCTCTCCTTTGGGGCTATGCGTGTCTGAGTTGTTGGGTTTGGTTTATGGGAAGCAGTTGGCAAACAGTGTTTTGCAAAAAGCTATGAAGAAATGAGAACTCAAGATTTTTGTTGCCATTGAGTAAGGGAAAATGTCTAATATTTTGAAAAGTTATGTGTCTTCATTAAATATCTTTATTTTACTTAAATGAGAAGCACTGGTGAATTATTCTAATGTGAATAAAATTAGTTTTGCAACTGCTTTAATAAATTCATCAACAGAACTGATTAAACAAGTAACAATAATGCTAAAAAGCATACAACGCTGCTGAATTTCAATAGCCAGAATTGGACAGTGTTATTTTTGTTTTAAAGCTAATAAGACTATGATGAATAAAATTCTGAACCTGAATAGAAAAGGATCTATTTCTTCTAATTTAAATATTATAAACTTTTAAATTGATATACATTAATATTACTATTAAAGTTGGAAATGATCGATGTTAAATAAACATATGAATTTTAATGTAGAATCTTAAAAATTTTTTGTGAGAGTATGAATGAATAACAAAATAGAGTTGGGCCAAAAGAACCAAACTTATAGTCCATACACAACCCTCAACAAGACCAAGAAATGTGACTATGAAAATACAAGAAAACAGAAATTTTAAGTTAGAAAAAGATCTCTGTCAAAAATAATTAGAAATAAAAATCTAGCTCATTATTACATAATTCTACAATTAGACATGGTGATTTTGTTGCTGTTCATGTTTTCATTCAGAGGAAATGCTCTTGTGAAGTAATCTGAGAATTTTGAAGATGAAAAGAATACGGCGTATCAGCTCAGGATTTGTATATGCACCATGCATAGGTCACTGTTCCTTAGTAATTAAGTATCAGCTTGAGATCTAATTTCACTGTCAATTACATGATCTCTGCTATTATATTAAATAGCTATTCAGGTTGGTAAGGGACTCGGGGGTCTTGGGTAACAGACATTGTCATTAGAATATGTGGTTTAAAGTGAATTAGGAAACAACTCGGGTGGCTTGGGACCAGGGAATTAGAAAGCATAAGTCTAAGGGAAAATACAGAAACCACAGATTGGTACAAGTTACAGGCGCTTTTCTTGATAATTCCCTTTATGATATGTTGAGTGAAGTAGATTAAGCATCTTCCCTGTCCTCAGTGGAGCAAACCAGTTACCAATCAGAGCCACATGTTTGCTCTGAAAGACAAATTTTCATTGGAAAGCTGTATCTTTCTATAACCTATGAATAAACAAGTTGATGCATATTTTTAAAGAAATAAAATATCATGCAAATGTCCACAGGTTAATAAATGTGTTTTATTTTCTGTTGAATCCAAAATTTGATGTATTTCAAATAAAGCAAAACCTGATTCAAATATAATCTCAGTAGCCAAGGGTTTTGTGTATATTTCCACAGCAGGAACTTTTTATTCTAGCTTTCACTGTCATTACCTTAAAATGAGATTTAACGTGTGAGTCTGGTGCTTATGGAACAGGAAGATATATGAAGAAATGTAGGTTAGAAATGAAAGTAATATTGATTAGAATCAAGCAATACATTGTGAGGAGACTTAAAATCTTATAGGCCTCTTACAGTAAGAAATATTGAATCACTGGAAAGGGGATCATGGTAATCTAATGTGATAAGCAAGATGCTTGGTGAGGAGAGCAAGTTGGAAGAAAATCAGAGACTTCCTAAAGGTCCTCCGTTTCATGTTAGTGATTATCAGCTGGCCATGACAGTGGATAGGAAGAGGCAAATGTAAGACCCATTAAAGGGGCCTCAGAGGACTCCAGCCAATAAAAGAGAAAGAAATTCAGGGTAATAATGCCAAACTGGCAGGTTATGTTGGCCAAATAAAGTGACAGTGGCAAAAGTGATGTGAAGAGAAAGAGATTAGAGGTCAGGTTTTTGTTGTTTTTGTTTTGTTTTGGATTGAGAAAATTCTAAGTGTCATGATGGTAAGTCAGACTGGCAGAGCGTTGGGCACAGCAGGACCATCTGCAGAGCTGGAGTGGATGGAGAGCATTTCGTCTTGGGAGACATCAATAGAGTGTGGCTAACTACACACTTGGGAGTGGTTGTGCTCTTCCAGGGGACAGGTAAGATTCAGGAAGAGGAATAGGTCAAGTTCTATAGGCTGCATTCCCAGAGTAACAGTACTGAAGGAAAGAAGTTAAGAATGAGAACACAGGGAGAGCACTGGGAAAAAATCAGTTAACAGACTGACAATGACAATTCCAAGACAATGAAATACTATAGAGGAAGAAAAGGCAACAGCATCTTGTGCTTAGAGGTCAAGAAGGAAGTGTGAAGAAAAGTGTGAAAAAAAAAATGGTAAAACTCTAAGCGAACTCTCCCAGGACAGAGGTATCCTGCAGGATCCATTTCTACAATACAGTTACAATGGGAGCCACACTGCTTAAACACGGCAGCCGTGTTAAACACACAGGGGCAGCGCCTTCCACTGTGTCCCATTTCTTTGACTGTTCTCTGTGGGTTTTGGTATAAAAGATAGACTAACTTCACAAAATAAACTGAGGCATGTTTTTCTCATTTATGCTATTCAAGGGTTTAAAAGCTCATAGTTACTTGTGGTGGTGCAGGCCTATAATCTCGGCATGCCAGGAGACTGAGGCAGGAGAATTTGCAAAGTTTGAGCCCTGTCTCTGTAACTTAGCAAATTTTGGAGACCCTGTCTCAAAAAATAAAAGGGAGGGGGCAGAAAGACATTCAGTGCAAAGGTCCTGGGTTCAATTCCTAGTACCATAAATATACATACACATGTGTAGGCCCAGTTTTTATATTTTGCAAAGAGAATTTTAACCATTTTGATTTTTAAAATGCCATAATACTTTATGTATTTTTCTCTTGAGTCTTTTAAAAATTAATATTTTTTTAAAAATGAACCAAAAGATTTCTGAAAGTAATTTGCATTAACTCATAAGTTTTTATGATTTTAAAAAAATTATTAACATATTATGACTGTTCTTATATCTGAAATTTTAACCTCATGTTTTTTAATAAAAAGGGGCCTATATGTCTGTCTAAATAATTTGTTTTTGTAAAACCTATGTTGACTGATGAACTCAATATTTTTTCAATTCTTACTGAAGTTATTCCCATTTTTTACTTGTTTCCCTTTTCCTAGTCTTGGAATTCTGCTTTTTCTCAAATTTCTTGGATAAAAACTTAATTAATATTTGATTTTTAAAAAAATTCCTAGCATTTTTATGTTCACAAATCACCTTTTATATCTTTAGTTTTCATATATTTCAGTAAAACATTTTATTTTGTATACTTTCATAGATTTTATAGTATTCTTTGTAATTTTCTTTCATGTGTTGATAAGATATTTAAATGTAGATTTTTAGCTTTTTCAGTTGTATCAATTTTGGCCTATATTATTGACTTCTACCTTTATTAACAAGCTGGTGAATTTCTATATTTCTCTTAGTAAACTCTAAAATCAGCAATAGTTTAAAAATAACATTTACTATTATAACAGTCAAAGGCAAAAAATTATAGATGTTTTCATTATGATGGTAGGCTGGATGGAAGTAACTGGAGAATATGGGATTTTTTTATGGAGACTTCACAACTGTCTATAGAAGCCAAAGGTGAAGGAGGAGTCAAGAATGACTCCAATAACTGATTCTGATTCATTCAAAGGACAGGTAGCATCACCACTGACTGATGTGAAGACTGAGAATAAGGTTAGGGATTCGGTCAGTGTTGTACAAGTTGTGACTATTATAAATTCGGTATCCAAAAGGAGATAATAATGAGCGAATAGAGTGACTTTCTGTTTGTATCAAGAGAAGACTTCAGGCTAAAGACATTGCTCTTCCAGTCATCAAGGTAGAGGACGTCAGTACAGTAAATCAGCTTTCCCTGAGAAATATGGGTAGAATAAAAAAGGGAACAAGTCTAAGAACTTGCACTAAAAAGAAAAACAAGTGTCTGACACTGTGGTAAGACAAGAGAAGACAATATTTGAAGCAAAGGAATTGTGAGCACCGTGCTGTTAGCAATAAAGTTAAGCAAAATGATTGAAAATATGCTGATAATAAATTATAAAAATTAAAATTCTAAGCTACAGTACTGACTGGAGTCCTCATACTGGACCTGTTACTAGTAATACTGTAGGAAATTCCATAAAGTAGACATTTTCTATTGATAAAATTGAACTGTGCTTTCAGAGCACGAATCTGGTAGAAATGCTAGTAACAAACCCTATGTATGTCTGCTCCAACAGTGACCACGCACCTCTCACCTATCAATAAAAGCAGAACCACAATTTAAATTCACATTAATGTTTACTTTTACAGAACATATCATAATATTATATAATTTGAGTAATTACTGTAAAATCGTAGTTATATTTGCATTCATCAGTAATGCTACTAAATAGACTTGTCTCACTAACACCTACTAATATAAGATTATTATATTATGAATTTCAGAAAAGTGAATATAGTGTTCCAAACAAAAGAAAAACAGGTGAGAATAAGAGCAAAGGCAAAAAGACAGAAAAAAACATGAAATGCTAGAAAAATTTCCATATTTGAATAAAAAATGAAAAGTGAATCAGTTAAGTCAGTCGGTTTGTCATTATTCTAGTGTGGGGTTGTGCCTTAAGCCCTACACTGAAACTCTGATGATCAGGAAAGGGTGAGAAAGAGAACAAATACAGAGTAACACTTAATAATTGGATAAAAGTGACACCTACCCCAACCTTGAAATTGTATAGTCTCCAAAGGCAGCTGATGGTCTCTTGTGAGTGAAGATAAAGTACCAGCAAAGCCCACAGGGCTTCTGAGGGATGTGAATGGTCTGGGAGAAAATAAATGGAGTGTCTGGTGTCACAGAGAGCAGAGCTAGACGGGCAGAGAGCAGGATTTCCAACACAAATATAAAAATTACCAGAAATTCATGGAAGGTGTTGCCAAACAAGAAGCAAGGACCAGTTGGAGATATTGGCTGTAAAAACAAGGAATTCCTTGAAATAAAAAGAAACTGGAAGTCTTGAGTGATAACAGGATGAATACAGCTTTAGCAAAGAAATGAAAGCTAAAAAAAAATCAATAACAGTGTGTCGTACAAATACCAGAAAAAAGAGAAGGTAATAGAGACGGTAAATATTGAGATTACCTGAGAATTCCCCATAATTAAAGTTACGAGATCTCAGGTTGAAAACCTTTTAAGGGTTTAAGCCTTTAAGAGAGTAAAATTCCAAACAATATAGAAGTATGGAAATGTAAGATATCAAATAGAAATGGAAGTTACCAAACATATCTAATAAATTTCAAAGGAATAAACAAATAGTGTAAAAAACACAAAAAGAATTAAATGTGGACTATTCTTGATCTGAAATGTGTTCGACTGTTTACAAATTTTAAAATAATAAAATGCAAAGTAACTTCTCATGTCAACTGGCATGATTTTTAGTATGGCAGAAGTATTCTTATTTGATCCTTTCAAATTCAACCAAGCTGATGTCCCTGGAATTTAAGCTATGAGTTAATAATAATTTTATGGCTAAATTGAACTTTATTAAAGTGTATTTGTTTACCTTCTAAAACATGTTTTTTTCCTCTCCAAAAAGCATAACTCTCCACAGTATCAACAAGAAGTAAATTGTCTATGTTGTGAAAAAAGGCAGTTAGAATTCTACCCCCATAATTGCACTTGTCTTCCACTGGTTCTAAAAGTGCTTCCCCTATTTTTTTAAAAAATAAATTTAACATAGAGGATTAAAAATATTCTAGACCTAGTGGATATTTAAAGCAAATTAAATTAGCATCATTCTACAAAGTCATAAATAATACAACACGATACACCTGATGTAACATCAATTTCATTTATATTTATTTTGAAAGGAAAATGCAGTTATATTTCTTAATACGAGGAATTGAGGAAGATTCATCCTTCACTCTGGAATAATCTGGAATACCTATTAGAAAACTCTTTAGAAAGCTCCCTCTAGCGTCTGAAACATGCAACAGCTCATTGGCAAGGAGAAAAAGGAAGACGAGACCTTCAACTTGGATGTCCATTTTGTTCACAAGTGGAAAAACTGAAAATGTAGAGAGTGCCTTGTGTAGGTTACATGGAAAGTTTAGCAGAACCAACATCTTGATGAGTTTACCTCTTTTATTTTCCATTCCATTAAGTGTTTCTGTTTTAAGGTGTAGATCACTGATCAGTGTTGATTTCATTTAGTACATGGTGAGAGCTGTGGGTCTAGATTCAATCTTCGGAACACGGATAGCCATTTTCCCAGCTATCTTCTCTTCAGTTGGATTCAACACTCGCCCTCATCCACCAAAGCCTTCAAACCTGCCGTCAAAATTCCTCTAGAACTTCTCAGTGGATCTAGATCAAGACAAACACTCATCCTTTCTTTCTCACTTCTAATGCCAGTTACATAAGTTAGTTGCCACTACAGCCTTGCCAAGGTATTTCTCTACCTGCATCCTTGGTGCTCCTTCATCCTGTTCTCATCCTCCTTATTCTCCCTTTCCTCTGTGACCAATTTCAACTTTGGTCCCTTTCCTGTAGACACTGATCCTTAGTCCTCCTCTGTATGCTGAATCCTGTGCCTACTTGGTCTCCAAGAGTATTTATTTTATTAATAATTTTGCACTTGGATATTCTACGTTTATCGTGATAAGACTCAATGTTTAAGATACACATTCTCCCCAAATGATGTGTTAGTTCAATGTAACTCCCACCTAACCTCGGAAAGTTTTGGTGGAAATTGGCAAGCTGAAACGCAAAATGCAAGTGGCCAAGAAATTGGCCGTTTGCATAGAGATTACACAGAGAATTTCTGAAGTTACTATAAAATTGATAGTGTTGGCACACTGAGGAAAATAATGTATACTGACAGCACTGTGGAAGACAGATGGGATGGAGCAGGACGGATGAAGTGGACTGAAATGTCTGGTCACCTGTCTTGTGGCAACGGTAACACTAAGATGTGGTGGAGAAAATTAACGATTTCTGCAATAAGCAGGCCAGATCAATTTCATACGTATATAGGGAAAAAGTAATCATGAACTCTGTCTCATACAATTGTAGAATCATACCAGATAGACCACAGAAAATAATGCACAAGGGAAAACAACAAAACTTTAAGAAAATACAAGTGAATATGAGGTTGGAGCATCCAAATATTTTAAAAATTGTCAACAAAAGGAATGAATCATAAAATTACTATTAATAGACTTACTTTAAAGTTTAGAAATTCAAGACATTAAGAAATACCCATGAAAATAGAAAGACAAAATACACAGTAGTTAAAAATATTTTCAATTAATATGAAATAAGTATGCAAAAAATTTTAAAAAAGTATCACACATAAATTCATAGTTCTTACTAAGTATTTGATTGTTTCAGAAGCTGTGTATTATATGCTTATTATGTGCTAAGCACTGTGCACCTTGATTTTTATATTATTTGATTTATTCTTCACAACAATGTAAACTGTATGGTAAAATAATCTGCAGATGAGGAAATCTTTTACACTTTTAGTAGGAGACAAAGCTACAATTTAAACCACTTCCCTCTTCAAAATCCAAATTCTCTCTATATTCTTTCTTGGTTGAGTTAACTAAACATCTAGTTGCAAGCATGCTTTATGGGATCTATCTAGTGGATATAGTAAATCTTAAATTATAAAAAGAAAGAGATCTCAGTATCATCTTTTCACCACAGATCCCTTCAATGGGTTCTGGCATTTCAGTAACCTAACAGCCGAAAGAGCTTAAGACAACATTGAAGGGAAACAGAAGAGGAAAGAAGAGCTTTGGTGAAAATGAACAAAAGGAGAAAATTCTAAGTAGGGACACATGGAAACAAATAGGCTGACATCATATAAAACCAAAGCAGAAGAGTCACTGCCATTAACAGAAAGACTACAGTGGGCCTAGAAATCTGGAGAACTTGTCCATGAAAAAACTATTCTAGGATTCCAGGTATGAATCTGGATAAGTCCAGTGATTCTCTGTTACTAAATTTCTCTCTATTATATGACATATTTAATTCCAGGATCTCAAATATCTTTTTCTTTAAATGTCTCTCTCCATGTAGCTACCAGAAGGCCTTGTATAATGGCAAAAGAAAACCTAGCATTTGCAAAATCAATACCAATTTAATCTAAAACTAATGTCTTTCTGGTATGATTATTTCAAAATTATTGATTGCTTATATTGCAATCAATTCCTTGAAGAGTTAAATTTATTTAAATCACAAAGCCTTCCTCTTTCTCTGTGAATTTCAAATTTCACTTACCAGGCATGCATTCTTCATTAAATTTTATGAAAGTCAGTATTATTCAGCCAATGATACCAATTCAGTGTTGCAGGTGAATCTTGGTCAGTTTAGTGTACATTCCTTTCATGTATGTGCCTTACATACAAAGTTTCTTTTCTGTAAAGAGATACATTACACAACCTCTGGTCCACTGTAAAAGAAGTAAGTCGTGTATCAGCCAAAATCCCACAGAGGGCAGTGTAGTTCTAGTTGTCAGTATCAAATACTGTTTCATTAACACTAGTCAAATCCCTAGAAATGTAAAATAAAATGGTGGCTAGAGAGAAGTGAGGCTGGAAAGATTAAAGGTTAGAATAATAGTAGAAGCCTGGGAATAATTTATATAACTATAAATCAATAAGTAATTTTTATAAAATTTTTAGAAATTACCAAATTAAAAATCAATTTTAAATGATCTATGGTTCCAAGTTCAGACAAAACCATTTTGATTTTTATATAGGCTCATAATTGTAACCAAATTAGAGTTTTGTATTCATGTATTGTTACTTCATATATTTCTAGATTGAATAATTTATATAATATTTTTAATTGAAAGGATACATGTTAATTAATTTACCACTCAGTTCTTGGTTTTAGATACATTTTTTATTTTGCTCTGAATTACTTCTCTGATAAATATATTTTACTTGAATTTGCATCTTGTTTGGATGATAAGAAATGTAATAATGTGTAAGTATTCCTTGTATCTGTCACCAACCTGCTTTACAGAAATGTATTGTTATGCTTTGTGCCTACAGATAGCTTTGATAACACTGATTTATGTGCTTATGTTATTAATTTTGTATTAGCACAATAGTATCTGAGCATAAATCTGAGCATAATAGCATTGCAAAGATCTGGAAGGAGCAGATGAGATTAAAGAAGAGGGAGGTAAATATTTTGAAGATATTATCTAATTTGAATAAAAGAAGGGATAAAGAAATGGGATACTTTCCTGAGATAAATAATTGAGTCTATGAGAGTCAGCATATAAAAAGAGATTCAGTTTTGATCAGATTTCTTGGTTTCAGAAATAATACTGCTTTCTTTTCTTACTACTACATGGCATTAGATTAAGTTTCTTGACTCCTCAGTAGATAGACATGATGATTATGGCTATGTTACAGGGTCGTGGTGAAGACCGAATTAGACACTATAGACGATCAATCATAATCTATTGAGGACACACATTTTTACCACTTGAAAAGTGTATAGTAGACATTCTGTAAGTACTAATGATATTATTTCCTTTTTGTCAAATAGCAGTTGAGAGGAATGTAATTAAGTATGAGCACCTGGAAGAATAGAGAACCATTAATGAAAAAATATGGTGCTGTTTCCAGATGAACAAAATTTCAGTATGGAAAAAACACTAACTTTATCAAACATACAATACTAAAATTGAGTGAGAAGAATACGGAAAAGTAAAAAATAGTACTGACTGAGTAAAAATAGATAATAAAATAAAAAAAGCAGAAGGAAGTTTTTAGAGCAATAAACTCCTTAGCACACTAATGTACTGATCAGTTTTATATGTATATCACTACATGTTTGTCAAGATTCAGAGTGTAACCCTAAAAATGGACCCTAAGGTAAATTACAGAACATTGGTAATACAAATATTTCAGTTTTGACTTATCCATTTTAACAAGTGAACCAACTGATGAAAGATATGACTAAGAGAAAATTTGGGAGGATGGTATTGGACTTACAGAAATTCTATATTTTCCACTCAACTTTTCTATAAAGATAACAGTCTTAAAAAATAAAGGTGAGTGATTCAAAAATTTGCTACACTGTATACACTACTTAGTAACAATATTTTTGCCAGGTAGAAAACATAATAAATTTATTATATTGTATTTTCTTAATTACTTATATATTGATATTTCAGTAACATGAACACTTACAAATTTTTAGATTTAAAAAAATACACACAGGTAACTTATTCATTGCAGTAATTCTAAGAAAAAGACAATGGAAAGTATGATTTGTGCATTTGCATTATGCAAAAATTACTAATTTTACAGAAAAGTGAATTTTTCAGTGAAAATTGAGACTAATTCTGATTTTTGAATTTGGAAAACATCTTTTTGATCAATACAAAAATACATATATATGCTGAAAGATATAAACCAAACAAATAAAAACACACAATGCAATGGAAAGCTTTATATATTTTATCAATTGTGGCATAATTTGGAAATGAGTTATAATCTCCCAGAAAAATATATTGTGTTCTTAAACTAAATTTTGAAAATTAGAGCTTTATACTATTTATAAGAATAAAAAAGTAATGAAAGAGAGAGAAGGAGAGGGAGAAAAAGAGAAGGAGAGAGAGAGGTCAGGAAGTATAACAGTATTAGT
The DNA here is from genome assembly GCA_004027455.1 of Hydrochoerus hydrochaeris. Taxonomy (NCBI): domain Eukaryota; kingdom Metazoa; phylum Chordata; class Mammalia; order Rodentia; family Hydrochaeridae; genus Hydrochoerus; species Hydrochoerus hydrochaeris. Next base: position 90,377 of record PVLA01001813.1, on the reverse strand, counting down.
AGAAAAGGTGGTTGTTAGTGCTGAAAGAACTCAGAGAGTACAAAGTAGGCTGTGATGTACTAATAAAAACTACCCTTTGGGAAGCAGACATGCACTTGCAGTTGCTTGTATAACAAATGGTAGCAGCTAAGCATAAAAAAGAACAACTTGAATGTATATTGGCAAATGGATGAAATTGTAATTGCAATAAGAACTTTTAACATATTTCTTCTGAAATTTGCAAAAAACTAAGCACTGTGTAAAAAGTAACTGATTTGATCCTCACCTAATAATCTTGTACAGTAGATAGGATTAAGAGCTCCATTTGCAACTGAAGAAAAGTACAAAAGATAAATAAATCAAGAGATATTTTTGAGAAAGTATTAAGAGTGATAAACCCCTCATAAGCCTGACAAAGGATAAAGCAGGGGAGTAAAGTGTACAAGATTAGAGAGATGATAAGGCTTACCTACATGGGCTATTAATAGAACACTAAATGTTAAGATATGTAACTATGGGAGTACACTTTGGAAAAGAAAATAAATGGATTTCTTGGCAAAATATCTAACTAGCACAATTCAATGGAGCAAAAAAATCTGAAATGAACACTTAGGAAAAAAAAATTGAAGGCAGAGATTCAGAGGTGGTTTCTATCAAACGGTGAGTAGGAACAGCAGCTGTATTAAAGTAATGGTGGAATTTTCACTGTCAGAACAAAATATAGATAGATATATTGGATGTTCTTTTGATAAAATAGAGTATCCGTTCTTCATAGTAACTCCAAACAAAATGAAACAGATCCTCCTTAAGTTGAATAGTTTGCTATGTACAAGAATTGTTGCTATAAATACTAAATGTGTAAATATGTATTGTTAGAAATATCAAATATTGAAAATCATTTTCTATAAGTTCAAAAGGATAGGAAGAATTGATTTGAATATTAGATTTCAATATTGGTACAGGTATTAATAAGGTAATGAAATACATTTTTATTAATTTGAAAAAAACATTTCATTTATTTCTGCTCTTGATATTGTTGTATCTTACCAAGGAGATTCTAGAAAACCTATTAAAATTGATGTGGGCATTTGTGGAGAATCTAAATACAAGACATATATTTTGCTAAACACAAGACAATAGTTTGCTTTCTAGAAACATCTGTAAATGGAGAAAATATGAAACCCGTATTCATAATAGTACACACACTCAGCAAACATGAATACTTAGACATTAACAGGGTGGCTGGATCTGTAGCACACATCTTTACTTCAAGGCTGAGGCAGAAGAATTTTATGAGACCAGCCTGGGCCACATAAGAAGCTAAAAACTGATCTGGAATACAGAGCAAGATTGTGTCTCAGAAAACAAGCAAGAGGAAAAAGAGAAAGAAGAGGAAATAGAGGAAGAAAAAAAGAAGGAGAATGAGAAGGGGAATGGGGAGGAGGAGGAGAAGGAAGAGAAGGAAAAGGAGGAGAAGGAGAAGGAGGAGAAGGGGAAGGGGAAGGAGAAGAAGAAGAGGAGGAGGAGGAAATAATTTACAAAATGAGAAAAATGGAATGGGGCCTGTATAAAATAGAAACACAGGTCAACACATTCACTGTGCCCTATACAACCTCCAATGAGTTTATCAGGGTTTCAATTTACGCAAATGTGTAAATATGTGGGCACTATTTCTTCTCTAGTGTATGAATACAAACACCATGAAGCATCCTCATTTTCTTCAGTGCTATTATTTCCAGTACTTTTATGATGTAGCATACAATTGAAAGAGAAGATTAATTGTTTTTGCTGCATGCATGTTTGGATTTATTAACTAAAAGCTTTGCTGTTTTACATTTGTTGAAACACCTTCAGGAGTGGACACCCCTTTGCTCTTTAACCAATATCATTTATTCTTTGACGATTCAATTACAGGTGCTTTCAGTGATTCCACAAATCTGTATCCTTCTATTTTCTGCCTCATGTCTTTGTTCTGATTATACATAGAATAAGAGGGGCATGAAATATATAAGGCTTTCTTTGTTCAATACATTCATTTTCAGCTGGGGCAAATCACATTTCTTATAATGCCCAAAAGAATAGTGCATGCTGATTTTTGCAGAAAATGCCAAGTTGAAGCAGGACAAATGATAAGCAAAAAACATTGTATTACAAAGAGCAAAAGAAAAATATTTCACTTGTAGCTTACTGGCCCTAAGTGAAAGAGCTCAGTGACCCAGTCCTCCTATTCACCTTTGAGCCATTTCCCCTACAATATTTTGGTTTTGTTTATTTATTAAATTTAACAGATGAGGTGAGATACTGGCATAGCCAGTGTGTATTTCCCAAGTTGCTATAACTATGCCTGTGCTCACCTCTGCAAGTCTCGCAGGCTTAATCAAAGCACTGATGTAGGAGGAAGGCTCAGCTTGGTGTGTTTTCACTTTTCCTTCAGCTCTGATAAGCTAGGACTCAGTGTAAAGTGACCCTGTTAAGTTCCTGCACTTCAAAATCTTGTTTTTTCCTCCCTAAAGCTGATGCCCTTAAGATTTGGGCTGAACTCAATGTGTCCTCCCACTGAACGTGCCTTTCTCATTTTTCATGATTAGTTCTGTAGTTGTAGTGACTCCAAGGATGGGAGATTTCCAGGATGCCCTGGAAACAGAGATTAACAATGACCCTGCTCCCTCACCAGGCATCTCGCCTGCTGCGGCCACTTCCTGTCTCCCTGATCACCCTGGATCCTTTTGCAAGTTCCCTTGGGTCAGAGCGAAGCTAGCCGCCATCCACATCCTAGATTATAAAGGGGTTAACCTGCTACTGTAAGATGCGCTTAAAAGTTCAAAAGATCTACTTTTTCGTAATACTGTCAACAAATGTCTTTTTTTAACACTCAAATCTGTCCATTTCTTAACACTAACCAATGGGACTAGTTCTAGGTAAGTTCTTTAATACTTCCGTATCAATTGGAAGATAATAATCATCCCCTGTTCCATTTTCTTATTCAATACAAAAAATCCAAAATCTTTTATTTTATCATCTCTGCATTTTGGCGCCAAAACCCCAGTAAGCTGTTGTAGTTGTTGGCATTTCAGAGTAACAAGACATTATTGATGTGGCTGTTTTTGTCGTAAAACAGCCTTTTCTCCTTGTCTCTGTATATTTAAACAACTTTTAGAACAGTTTTTGAATTTGTAGGAAAGAATGAAGTAAAGCATTGATTTCCTCCCATGATTTCCTCTATGAAATCCAGGGAAAGTAGAAATTTACACAATACTTATTTTAGGAAACACACACAGAGATAGTCTGGCTCTGCTCTTCAAGTGGCTCAATGTTAACAATGATGTTATTCCCCAAAATACTATTTCTGTTTATCTGTGTGGCTTCATTTGTATGGTTATAACTTTTATGTTATACTCAGTTATAGTCCTTGTAGTTTTAGAATTATACAGCAATGTGTAGAATCCACTCACAATAGCAGCACTTGTTTAAATCTACAAACACTGCTACAACACTGGGTAAGTAACTCCTGTTTAATATTCATTTGTGCTAAAAAAAAAAAAACCTCCCAAGAAATTTTAATATAGCAATGTTATTTTCCCTATTGTTTTTTCCAAAAAAAATTTTTATGGATGTACAAGCTGAACTGTAGACACACTGTAATTTATTGGAATTATTCCTTATTAGACATTTTAAAATAGCTTATAAATGTTCCTTATAATGTTGCAATGATCAAGGTTATAAATTATGCTGAAATTTGTTATTTTCACACATTAACTTTTAGCTTGTTGGCTCAAAAGGTAAACATTTTAAAATTGTTGAAAATACATTTGTATATGAGTCAAGATCATTTGCTTTTGATTTTTCCTCCTAGTTAATTTTTTCATTTATAATTTTTCTTTCTATCCCAGGCTAAGAAATAAACAATACACACAAAAGACACTAAACTTATCTCTGTCATAAAGAAAAAAAAGATTTTATAAAACCTAATGTACATGTATAGTAATAGTAGTTTTCTTAATATGAATTTTTAAATAATACAGGTTAATTCACTTTTATTGTGGCTCACCCTGAGCAGAGAATGCATCTCCTGTGTCATACACACACTGATATGGGAGTGGAGAAGGCCTGCTGATTTCTTTTTTCTCTCTTCACTAATCAATTAATTATTGGAAATTTGCCAGCATGTAGAAAAATTAAGAATGGAGAATAAGTATTTGTTTTCCAAAATCTGGACATTTTCATTTGTAAGTCTCACAAGGCCTTGGGTTTCCTTGACTGCCGCAGATAGGTGCATTTCCATCTAGATATACAGTAATAGGTGCTAAATTTGTGGAAATAACTATGACTATGTTTTAAAAAGCTAAAAGCTATGCAATCTGAAACATGTGCTCAAGAATAAAAAAAAATTAAAAGGACTTAGTCAATAGCCTGGCTTGTCTCTTAATACTGTGTTACTCATAAATTGAAACTATTGACATGTGTTTGTTTTGATAAAATTATTGGCTACCATGTGGTCATGCAGTACTAATAGTACTGTTCCAGAGTTAGCATCTAGAAGATCTCTAGTCGAATAAATCTAAAAAAAATTGAAAAATGATCTGTACTCCCTTTACCATAGACTTTATCTGAATTTACAGAGAATTCTGGAATTTTATTTATATTAGTGAACTTTGCTCTTATTATAATATGTTAATTTTGATGATATAAAGCATTATTACTTTCTAGGCACTAATGATTCTCTAAATTCTTCTCATTGTTATACAACATATATAAATAGTTCCTCCAGCTACATGTTAGCATTTTTTTATTTCCTAAAAATCAAGTGTTGAAAACAGGATCAAACTAGAAATGCATAAATTTCATTTATATAAAGTTCAAGTAATTTTTCCATTTGATTGCAGAGAAGATGATTTTGCCACAAATGTTATTAAGAATTCAGTTACTACTTTACAGATGCTTAAATTACCAAAGCACAGAATAATCCATTGATTGAAGCTTGTTTTATTGTTTTTAAATTTTTTTTATTTTTAAAAAGCAAAACAGAAAAAAAGTGAGAAACCACAGAATTTCAAAAAAGTAATAGTAAGAAATCAACACTAGTTAATATATTATATATTGTTATCTTAGAAGTAGTTATTCAAGTCACAAAAATCTAAGCATAAAAAAACACAGACAAACAATGACAGCATAAACTATTCTTTTTGATTAACTAAGAATTAGTAGTATGGTTATCTATTTTGCACACTAAAACATACCTACAGTTATATGTGTATATCTACAAGTTGTTCTTTGCTTTCGAACACTTTCCCTTTCCTTATTACAATATCTATTGTATATTTTGGATCTTATTCCTTTTACAGGTTTTTATTATTTTTATTTTTTACACTAGGGAGACAATACAATATTTACAAATGGAAGTCCCATTTAATCCAGTCAATCCCCTCCTGAGTATTTTCCCAGAAAATTCGAAAAGGTCATGTCTCAGCGATATATGTGCACCCATGTTTATAGCAGCACAATTTGTAATAGCTGAATCTTGGAAACAACCAAAATGCCCATCAGTCACAGAATGGATGAAAAAGATGTGGTACTTTTTAAACAATGAAATGTTACTCGGCTATAAAAAAGGATGATCTTGAGGCTTTTATAGGTAAATGGAGGTAACTTGAGACTATCTTCCTAAATGAAATAAATCAGACTCACATTTTATTATTTGTGTTGAAGTATTTGTGGGAAATAAGTACTTCTCTTTTTCATGAACTCACATTATTTTGGTCTGTTAATTTCTATACTATAAGGAATTAAATCTGCATGGTTCTCCTTTGGCATTGGGTTCCTAATTAAGGTTTGGTGGAACGTAGTGGGTGCCTTCCTTATTTCTAGGTCTTCTACAGTTATGTGCCAAACTGGAGCAAATTCACTTTTCAGGACTTTTGTGCCTCCTCAGCAACGGACCTCTCCACCAAAACCCCCAAGAGCACTTCATTGAGCAAAGAAGGCACTGGAATCTAGCTTATGAAAATGCTAGTGCTTATGAAGCGGCGATTGATTTTAAAATCTAAATCCCTGTGCATCATTTAATCATTTTCTAATGCAGTTTTGTAAAGTAGATGGAGCAAAACTGTATTGAGTTCTGTGGCAATGCAAAAGATTTTAATGTTTTATATGAATCTTTGTGTAGTGCTGTTATTATTTTATTTCACTTTGGCCAGGTGGGTTACCCTGCAACGGTATTTCAGCACTGGCGCACCTATGCACAGTCCACACAGGTCTGGGTGCACTGCCTGATGGGACCTGGAAGAAGGGGGACTCTTATGCCTGTTTACAGCTTGCAAAACCTCGATTCTAACTTGCCACAAATACTATTTTCCAGCATTATATTCTTAGAAAAGCTAAGCGATGCTGCTAAATACAGAAAAGACTTACCAAGCTTGCCAAAGAATGAACATAGATTTGTATCCATTTGCTAGTTTTATTTTTTATTAGTACATGATTAGCATAGTGCATAAAGTTACATACATCAAGGGAAGTTAGTACGTGCACTTATTTCTCAATTCTTGATTTTTTTTGTCCCTTTGTCCCTTACCATTCCTGTTTCTCCCACTTGCTCCGTCTCTTGGTCCCTCCTCCCATTTACAGAGTTCTATTTCCACTTTTTTCTTCAGTTCTTTTTTCCCTCCCCCTTTCTTACTCTGGCTTCCTTCTCACCATCTCTTGTTTCCCTTCCCTTTTAAGATAGATCTCCCTACTTTCTATTACCTGTCTTTTATTTTTCTCTTTATGTGCATTTTGGGTTTCTCATATAAGAAAATCCACACGATACTCAAGCTTGTGTGTCTGATTAATTTCACCTAACATTATGGTCTCAAGGTGTACCCATTTACCTAGGAATGCCTCGGATTTATTCTTTACAGAAGAGCCACATTTTCTTTATCCACTCACCTGTGGATGAAAATATAGGTAATTTTCAAGGTACTATAAATTGTACACCTTTAAGGATAGATAAAGTAGACAATTCTTAGAAGTGCATATGGCTAAAAAAATGTGAAAAATTGTTCAACATTAGTGGCCACTAAAGAAATGCAAGTAAAAACAATACTGAGGTGCCATCTTACTCCAGAAAGAATGGCTATCTATAAGAAATCAAATAATAACAAATGCTGGCGAGGCTGCGGGCAAAAGAACCCTTCTACATTTGATGATGTGAATGTAAATAAAGATAACCACTATGGAAATCAGTATGGAGCTTCACCAAAAAAACCAAAGCTAGAAATTACATTCAATCCACCTATTACCTTTTGGCAATTGATGTTTTAAAGACTTGAAAATCTTCAAATTTGTGAATATCAGTATAGTATGTACAATTGAGTATGAATGAAAAATTAAGCACTTATTCAGTAGAGGACTAAAGTTAGTTACAATGCTATTAGAATAAATTCTACCTGAAAATCCAATAAAATATTAAAATAAATATTTTTCTCTCTTTCCCTGTCTATCTCTCTTATACCTATCCCCCCCCCCAGTTTCATAAAGAGCCAATCTCAGTATCAAATGGAACATTTTACTACTGAATTTATCCAAATCCTTTTCCTTTTTTCTTGCTAAAATTTTCTCAAATTTATGGTTTTTATCTCTTATTTATTTTCTCTTCTGCTCCCAGAATCAATGCTCTGCTTTTCTTCTCATCCTTTGCTCAAACACAAATGTTCTATCACTACATAAGTTATTTCATACAGGATGCATACTAGAGCACCGTTGACAAGGAGGCATTATTGGTCAGCAAGTCTCTGTCCTTATTAGAATGATTGCTTTCTGCATGTGCTTCTGTAGGGGTTAAATTTAAGACTATGTCTCAAAAATTAAATGCATCATGGTCCTCCAGATACACTAAACCTGTTTGTGTTAAATCCTTCAATGTTAAAAAAAAAAAAAACTATTGTACTGAATTTTCTTAAAGGTAACACTTCACCTATGTGTGAAAAGCAGAGATTCTATCTCTTGTGTTCCCTGGAGATACTAGGATGAATGCTGTGTTTATATAAAGAAAATTCAGCAATTTTTTTCCTTACTGTATATGCTACTGAATTCACTAATGGGATAATCAAAGAGAGCCCTCTGGAGATGAAATGAAAGAACATTCCATATGCCAATCTGTTTATCTTGCCAGTCCAACTCTGATCACATTCTACTCTTCTCTATCTACAGACTTTTTTATACAGGTCAAATTACCTCCTATTTTATTATATCTTTGCACTGGCAGGAGGTGGTCCTCTGATTCAACAATTGGGCTGTCTTATCCATTCCTCTTTGGCACCATCCCTTCAGACACAACAGACAAGACAATTTTGACTAATTTTATTTACAGAGGACAAAAAATATACACAGGTTGCATCTACATCACCAAGAAACCAGCTTGCCCTTTTATGTGTGGGTACAAAGCTGCCAAGAGGTTTTCATGTGATTACCTATTTGATGCAGTTTTCCAACTAAGGACAATGGAAAGGTAATGAGTTAACTTACACTCATGCAATTGATCTTAAGTAAAATCAAACACATAGAGTTTTGCATCTAATTTTTATTAATTTCTAGAAAATTTTTATGTTCTAGAAATGTCAATAACTCTTTGCTGTCTAGGGTTTATAGGCACCATATAATGCCTATAACTATTTCTAAAGTAGTTAATGATTTGCAAAATATTTGTGTGCTTAAAACCCATCAAAGATGGTTTAAGATTATGTCTAATAGCCTGCTGTTTACAAATATAGCATTTATTTTTGCTTATTTTATCATAGAAGCCATAAGTAATGGATGTTGTCATCATCACTACCTCTAATGCAAAAATAGTTACTATGCATTACTTAGTAAATCAGGAAATTATTAAGCATTAGCAAAAGTTGTCAGGTTTTTAGAGGACCACTCATGTGACTATTGTTTTCTTAATTTGCACCATGCAATAATAGTAGTTAGAGACCTTAACTGTATACTCCTGAGTGTCTCAACCTAAGTGGTGCACAAATTGGAATCTAGGTATATGTTGAGTCAAAGTCAATTGCCCTTCTATTTTTTCATGTGATGTTTGGTCAGTTACCCATTCATATCATTTTGATGCCAAAAGAAAATGTGTCACATGTCTCACTTGTGAGACAAAAATCCAAAAAAAATTCAGACTTTGTTTTTGACCTCTTCTACTCATCACAAAACTAATTAAGATTTTGCCAAACAGATTGCCCGTTTGTAGAACCAAAGAGAAGGAACCACATTCTCCTGGCACAAAGGTGGCACTGTTCACTTTAGAATATTTTTTGAATAAACATTATGAGAATAAGAGAAAAGGATCCCACCAAATTTGCACAATCCTCTTATTCTTCTCCACCTCTTTCCTAATTTTGGATATGAAGCACTTAATTAGCATCTATTGTGTCCTAGTCACTTTCTAAGTGCCAAGGGTGATGAGAACAGAGAACAGTGAAGGTAGAAACTAGGATCAAGCCAGCCACAAGCAGATGTCAGGTCTCAGGTCCCACCTCAAGCACACACTAATCTGCTAGGGTTAGCAGAACAGAAATGTCACACACTAGGTGGCCTTGAACAAGAGAAACTTATTTTCTCACACTTCCAACAGCTGGAAGAATAACACAGTTTCTCCTGAGGCATCTCTTCGTGTAGTTCTGTCTGTGTGTTCACCTGACCTTTCTTTGGGTGTGCATTCCTGGAGTCCCTGCCCTGTTATAAGATCACCACTCTTATGCATTAGGGCTCCACCTTCCTGAGGTTGTTTAACCTCCAGGAGCTCTTTAGGGTCCCTGCTTAATACAGTATTAGCTTGGTTAGGGTTTCAGCATAGGAATCGGAGGGGAAGCACATTTCAGATACTTCAGTCAGAGGCTCAAATCCCAAACCTGCTGCTTCCTGAGGTCACAACGCTGGTTGGTTTTCTTATTGACAGTGTTCTGTTCCCTGTCCTGCAAAACAGGGATAATAAAAGTACTTGCTTCCTATGTGTGTTGAATATCCATTTAATTGGCAAGTTGAAATGAGAACCTGCCTATTGGTAGATGAATTTTTTTAAACATGGTTTTACCCTTCTTTCTTCTCTCCACGTAGCATTACATTAAAATAAAATGTAAGAGAAAAGACGGAAGGAATGAAATATTTTGAGAAGCATTAATGTACACTAACTTTTCTTAATTGTAATGCTGTACACGATATAATTAATTGTTATATAATAATGAATTAATAATAGACCCAACACAGAGAAAAACACTTTAGATTCCTAAATGTGTAGCCTAATTCACTCACCCCGTGCATCTTTATACAGCACTATGTCATATATCAGGAGTTAACCCTGCACTGGGCGAGCCTGGAGAGGAGAGCTCGCGATTCTTGGGAAGCTTACATTTAATCACTTATTTCAGAAGCTGGGTGAAATAAGACACTACAAATAGGAAAAACAAAAACAAAAACAAAAAAAAGCCTGTTATATCGTACAACAAATGTCTGTCAGTTTTCCTGTGGCCTGAAAAGTGCACTCAGGCAATGCTAACTCTGAGGTCTGCGAAAGAGGAACCCCAAGGGCCCTTCATTGCCGAGACGCGGCTGGATTGCCTGGTCCTGAGCCCCTGTCCGGCCCCCTGCCCTGAATTGCTCCGGGACGCGAAGGAGGAGGGAGCTCTGCCCACTGGGCCGGGCCAGCACCGCGAGCCCCAGAGCCCGATGCCCCGCGCAGGTAGCGCCAGGCGCTGGGTTTGCATGCAAAGCGTAGGTCTCCTGTCCTTACCACCCGCCCCGGGTCCTGATGCAGTGGTCGCCCAGCGTGCCGGTCACTTTGGTTTGGCTGGGTGTCCCCCCCCCCCCCCGCCCACGTCACCTGTCTGACAGCCTCGCACCAAATCAGAGGGCAGCACTTGCCAGGAGCCCCGCGCGTCACCCCGAGCTCCACCAGATTAGAACTCGCCTCTCCTGGCTCCTCCCTTCAGTCCATTTAAATCTCCCACCGCCTTTAGGAAAAATTTACCCCTGGGCTGTGTCTCTGCATTGCTTTCTTCCACCGCAAGATGGTAAGTGAGGACTTGGCGTGGGCCCGCTCTCAGGCAAAGCGCGGGAGCTCTGAGTCCTCTGCGCCTGGGGTTTACGCCGGGTGAAGGAAGACAAGACAGTTTTTGCTATTTGCAAAGAAAACGGGTCTTCTCTGGGGCGCCTCCTGCCTTCCTCGCCTCGCCTCTTCCTCCCCCTCCAGCTGTTTCTCTATTGTATCCTCTCTCCATTTCCTCTGCGCTCCCCTCCGCACCTGCGCCACTCTTCACTCCAGCTCTTCCTCCAGATTATTCACGTATTTGCAAACGCTTGGACTTGAACCACTTCCAGTGGATTTGGGGTTTATTTTCCTCTCAGGTGTCAATTGCATAATAGCTTAGCGCCGACTCCAATAATAACCTCACAGGAGAGTCTGTAAACAGGCTTATAGAGTAAAAGAAAAATTGCACTTAATAAAGGTTTGGCTGGATTTCTTGAGTCTGAACTCCCGATTCACTTGCTTCAAAGCTGACTATTTTTCCCCCCTAAACTTAACTCTGAGAACATTAGCAAACTGTGACTTTTCAACGTTTTTCTTCTTATTATTGTTTTCTATTTAGGTTAGGCCCAAGAAAGTTCTCAAGTAGACAAAAGACTTAGAAGTGATCAAAAAAGTGTCTGCCCAATCCTGAATTAAATGGCTGTTTCCTGGTTAAACATTGACCAATCATTAGGAAAGGGACGATGTACAAATTAACCCAGGAAGGCTGCGCCCCTGTCCCTGTTTGGAAAATGGGAAGCATTGTCTGGGATGGGAAGAGTAGAGGGCAAGAGGGCAGCCACCCAATCGGAGCACAGCCAGGCATTTAGTGGTGACAGAATAATTGTGTAATTAATGCCTTCGAGCCTGGGAGGTGGAGAGAGTTGTACCTTCTTTACACTTTGACAAGAAGTTTACTTGAAGTGATACTACACTCCCATGGTTAGAATGGCAGGAAAATGTATTTAGTAAAAGTGGGACAGTTATATACATATATATATATATATTAGAATTATATATGAGTATTAAAAATATATATTTATAAATATATAATATATATGATTCATAGCATCATAAGAACAAGCAACAGAACTTCGATTGGAGGGAAAGGGTAGAAAAGAGTAAGGTAAGAATGTGATTCAGCAACCAAACGAAGAAGTTACTTTACATGATGTGGTGTCCTGTCCATTTCATTCTCTGATACCTGGATTCTTTGTTAATTAAGATATTTGCTAGAGAAGATCCACTAGTTCTTACATCTTCGAATCATTAATTAGAATTTCTCCTGCTTCACTGCTGAGCAGCTTATTAGATAAGCTAGATGTTGTGACAGGAAATACCTGGTATCTAGGCATAACCAGTACTTGTCTGCTGGTTCCTCAGAAGGCCCAAAGACAGTACTGGGCAGGCCAGGGAGGCGTCTTTTTTAGTCAGTACCATTAAGCAATTTAAATTTGATCTAGATCTGTACTGAATGCCTTCACTGCTTTGTGGTTCACTGCTTGTAATTTTTGTGTGTTTTTCCCACCCTGTTCCTCTTCAAACCCCCATCACTCCATCTCCTGGACCCTCCTCCACTTCTTATACTGAATTCCACAGAACACCGTTCTGCCTTGTCCAGACCAGTATTTTTCAGGAGGCCAGAACTATAACTGCCCATATTCCACCCCAACACCAGAGTCTAGTGTTGATGTTTCCACGGAGACTTGGGTCTCTTTCTGGGCTACCGATCTCCTGGACAACAGTGAGCCCCAACAAGCACCACAGAAACAGGGTAAGTTCTGCTTCTCCACAATTCTGATGGACCTAGAGCCCTTTTCTAGACCCATGGCTGCAAAGCCTCATGGTCTGGGACACTATAGAAAAGGAACGTGAAAAAAAATTGTGCCCCAGCATTCTTTCATTGCAGGCATGAAGTTTAGTGCTTTTTATTTGCCAAATAGTGAAAATGGGATTATTCCTTTCACTGGCTGGACTCCTTATACCTTATAGTTTTTAAAAAATTCCTGATTTATTGAGAAAGTTTGATGTGATTGAAAGTTTTATGAAGAACATTCTAGTAAGTTGCATTTGGAGTCAGTATGCCAGTTGGAAATTTTCTTTTGGAATTCAACAAGATTTCCCTGAGTTTGGAAAAAAAGCAAGAATGAAAAACTTTAGCTCACAGGGGAAATTCTATGGAAATATTTACTTTGAACCTGGACCTTAGTGGAAAGTCCTTATGAATATTTAGAGAACTGTATGACACTCACATTTCTGGAAAAAAATCACACCTCACAAACAACTCAGAATTAAATATCTTCCCTGTTATCCAATATGTCACATGACTGGGGGGGATTAAGACAAGACACAAACAAACAAACAAAAAATTTTGAAACACCATTATATGTCAGAGAGGAAGCTGTAGAGTTTTAATGCTATACTCCAAGCAACAACAAAAACAGAAGGCTAATTGATTTGAAGCCAGTTTATCACACAATTTTATTCCTGTTTCCTCACTCATCACTTCTCTTAAGAAAAATATATTTCAGTGATAGCCATTTCAGTAGAGCAGGATGAGAGTCAGAATGATAGCAAAAGAGTGAACAAAATAAATCAAACCATTCAGCATGCCTAAACAATTTTGATTGATAAATACAGTTTGCTGTCAATGATGGGGAAAAATCCCTCTCCAGCTTCATAAAACTATAGACACAGAAACATCTGAAGCATAAAGGTGTGGGCATAGTTTTGAAATTTCCATCAGGATCTTCAGAGAAGCCAAGTGCGTGTTATTTTAAAGTGGAAAGTCCTTCCAAATAGAACTCTGAATAAATAAGGTTCACCCAATTTAACAAGCTGGCAGACAGAAAAAGAGATGGGGCGTCACTAGCTAAGATTAATTGTGAAGCCAAACCCTATGTTAGGAAGTTTTAGATCTTTACAGAATGAAATACAAATTAGAAAAATATATTGGAATCACAACATTTTCCTTCATAGAATGGTAGAAGTGAACATGCAGGTGAATAAATGATTCAGATGCAAGAACCATATAGTTCAATCAGCAGGACTGTACACATCAGGGAAGATTGTGACCAGTTACCTCCTGAAAGATTCACCTCTCTAGGGACATTGGCATATAGTGCGTATATATCTTTCTGTCACCCCTCACTTACTTCCTATCCTGAGAGCTCTAAATATTTTGTTTTCCTTTGTGGAAGAAATAGCTATTTCAAGAAAGGTAATTGAACCTTTTGGACTTCAGAGATCATTCAATGAATTTGTTGCACACAATGAATCATCCAATGAATTTGGTGTGTGTTCTCTGCTATTCATTTTGTGTTTTCACACAGAATCATCCTGTGACTTGAACTTGCCTGTTCTGGATTCCAGTTCATGGGAAGAAACTCAGCTTTCCTCGCAGCTCTTCCGAAACAAGCAGGTCTGTGTTAGAGAGGACAGGGAGAGTGTTCTCTGCTGTGTCTTCCCTTAACTTCATGTTGCCTCTTCTCCTCTTTTAAGGTTTGTTTTGACATAGGTTATATTTGAAGTAAATGTCTTTTAAAGATATATAAAGTTAGATGAACATTGTCAGAGGAAAAAATAGCAGTAACACTTTAAAACAGAAACCTGCAGTCAAACTGATTTTTTACATTTTATCCATAAGATCACCTGAATCTCCCTTTCCCTCATTGATGAAGCAGGAGCACTTGAGAGGAGGGTCACAAAGGGACAATGGAAAGACCAAATGACATACTGAGTGTCATAATGTTTTTAAATGATGAATCTAAGTAATCACTGTAAGAAAAGATGATGCTTATAAAAGTGTTTCTGAAGATTGCTTCATTTTCTCTGCTGTATTTATTATGGCTCCTGAAGAGTAATTTAATGTAGTGGACATGTGGGCAGCCACAGCCTCTTCATCCCTTTAAATGCATATGGAAGGGCACTGACCAAACCTCTCTGACTACCCTTTTCTATATTTAAACACTTGCATTCAGCTCATTTCCCTTCATACCTACCTGACTGCTTGTGGTTTCAACTTTGAAAGTCATTTAATCTCTTCAAACACTTTGTAATCAATGAAAAATTCAGAGCACAAAACTGAACAGTCATGTGGTAGAGGGGTGTAGATTTAATGTAGGTCTCTGTGAAAGAGGACTCCCTGAAACTCTGTTTGGAAAACAAACAGAATAATGGAGTTTAAGAGGGTTGAGGAGCAGAAGCATTACTATAAATTTACTAAGTCAATATAGTGGAGCAGCCTTCACCATTGTCTGCTTTTCACAGCTTCAAGATACTCTGATACAGAAGGAAGAAGAACTTGCTAGGCTGCACGAAGAGAATAATCACCTCAGACAGTATCTGAATTCTACTTTGGTGAAATGTCTCGAAGAGAAGGCCAAGGTGTGTTAACAATCTTTTCCATGACATCAAGGCAGAGATTTGAGAAAGGCGACTATTTACAAAAACAAAACAAGTCAAAACTTTGATTAAATGCAAGAAGTGTACTAAGCAATGTGTATCGATATATATATTAATACATCGATCTTTTTTTTTCTTAAGGAAATATATGAAGTTCACAGGAGAGTGTATGCATTATTCCCTGGGAATGTCTAGATTGAGGCATCCAGCCAGGCACTGCAAAATGAGTTCTTAAAGCAGCAAAACCTAATCCATGGAAGTATTGAGACCACAGAGGTTGTATATAAAAGCAGAGCGTGAAATACTGGAGTAGAAATAGATATGAAAAAAGTCAGTTATTTTAGTTATCTATCTGACTTCAGATAAATCATTCTCAGGGCCTCCATTAACTTCATGTACAAATGGATGGGGCAAAAGATGTGTTTGGAATCTCTCTTGGTCTAAAAGGCTATGTATTCCTCTGACTAGAGCGCAGACACACTACTTGACTGGCAGGTGTGTGAAGTTCCATTACCTTTCATTTCCTACACATTTAAATGAATTATTTCCAACTTAAGAACGAACAGCTCAACTATACTCTCCTTTTGTTCTCTTTATTTTCTTTGGTTTTGCAAGTTTGTGTTTGTGTGTGCACGCGCATGTGTGTGTGTGTGTGTGTTATGTGGGTTGGAATGGAACACCCAGGGCCTTTGCACTGAGCCCATTTGACTTTATTCTGAGACAGAGTCTTGCAAAATCAATCAATTGCCCAATCTGGGATGAAGTTTGCAATTCTTCTGCCTCAACCTCTCAGAGTTTTGAAATTACAGATGCGTATAACATTGCCCAGCTGTTTTGCAACTTTGTATTATATAGTTTCCATTGTATGATTATCAATTTACTTATCAATTTTTTTACCTTATTTCTACTCAAACTATGTAATTTGATATTTTGAATCTAAGTTGATATACTTACTAAACACAATAGTTCAGCAGAGACTTTAGTTTTGATTCTTTTGCAATCATTATTTTTGATAAAAAAGGAATGTATGTTTCAGTTCTTATCTTGTAGTCTTAATTTCACCTTCTCTTCCATGCATGAAACATTGTTAACTTATTAAGTGATATTAATTAGATTGTAACTCTCTGGATCTGTTTTGCAAGACTTAGAATCATATGATAATATATCTCATGAGAATACTTTGAAAGTTAATGAAATAAACCAGGCTACATTGTACGATGTTTAAATCAGAGGTTCTGCCTCAATTCAGATGGGTATGGTTTAAATCTGAGCTGAGCAATCCTTAGCAAGTCCCCAAGCTGTCAGTGCCTTGGTTTTCTCACTAATGGATGTTAGTAGACAATATATATACCCAAAGAGATAATGCATATGATCAATCCTTTAAAATTATAATGAATAATATCTTATTTACTTATGAATGATAACTCAGTAAATGATAATTGCTATTATCATCATCAGCATAGCCATCTTTTCTTCCCTGAGTTGAAATGCTAAAGACAGTATCAATTGATTTTAGCTTTTCAAACTAAGGTAAAAAATCTGAACTAAAGTTTCTAGGTAATAAATTATCATCATGCATGGATTTCAATTCACAGACAGTAATCCAATCATCTTGCTTGTGCCTGAAAAAAATAAAATTATAATTTTTCTACGACATTACAGTAGCCAGTAAGTACTTGAGAGATGTGTAATTTTCAATTTTTACTCTTCTAGAAACTGCTTTCATCAGATGAGTTCTCCAAAGTATGTAGGACATTCAGAAAGGGGAAAAGAAACCCTATAGAGAAGAGATACTCTCCTGCTGAGACTCCCCTTGCCAAAAATGCCAAGAGGAACCTCTCTAGTGAGTTCGCTAACTGTGCAGAACAACCCAGCCCCCCTGTGGATCCCTGGGTCCTCCAGACCCTCGGGTTGAAAGATTTCGACACCATCGACGACGCCAAATCAGCTAACTGCAGTGCCCTCTCTGCTCATCCCCAAGGAGTCACCGGTACATATTCCCACTTTCTGGGAGAAGCGGTTGATTATGGAAATGTCCTCAGAGAGGATGTGCCCACTGACCGTGAAGGTGAAGGAACAGTCCTGCTGCATAGCACTGCCAGCCAAGGGGAAGCGCTTCCCTACTTTCCTCAACATTCACATCCCCCAGGAAGGGTCCAAATGCTTCCTTATCAGGATGCGGATGTGTCACCCAACAAGACAGAGATGGCCTTCTCCACATCCCTGAGCCCGCACTGCAATGTGAAGACTCATTCTTTTCACCAGGGACAAGCTTTTGTGCGCAGAGACAAAGAGGGAGGCTGGAAGTTTACCTGGGTCCCTAAGCAGTCTTAGTGACCCCCGTGGATCACAGAGCACTGCCATGAACTCTGTTTACAAAGTCTTCTCTTGCACTCACTATGTGTGGAAATGAAAGCTATCACCCAGCCTCTTTCCTGCCATTTTAAAAGTTACTCTCACTTAGCTACTTAAATCTACAGGGTTTTCAAGAATTTATATGAAGCAGTGTGTGCTCTTCTCTCACCTCAACTTGATTTACACATCAATACCTGTGATTGACTTCTCTTTGCTTCATACTTGAAATGGTAGTTTCCAGTTATTAGCAGATTTAATGTAATTTTAGTTTTGCTTTTCCAGTTATGCCCAGTTTAGTAGTTTTCTTTTATTCATCAAGTAGCTTAATGTTCATAGCCCTCGCACATTTCTTCCTCTTCAGTTTCTCTGCCTTTCTGAACACTGCCTTTAGAATGAGCCCTGCTAATGGTCAAGTACTTGGTGCTGAGTGATCAGATAGCTGAGGTGGGGTAAGCATAAGGGCCTGCCCATCACCCCTGCAGAAGATACAATACGGATGTGAGTAACCCTAGGTCCAGGGCAACTCAAATAGTTGAATGTCCCATAGTGGCAAAATATCTGTGAAAATAACTGTGACTCCACTAAAAAGCAATATCATTGATACATTACAAGTTACATTAAAAATGCCCATGGTATATCAGCTTCTCCTGGCACCTGAATTTTTTTTTTATTTAATCAAAATGGCTCAAACAAGAACACTTTTGAGGAACAGTGGGAACAAAGCAAGACACCATTTTATCGTACACAGATGCTGGCTGAAAAAATATGTTAACCAGTAGCAAAATCTACTGTGGCCCTGCATTGTCTTATTCATTTGATCATCATTCCTTCACTTACCAGCTCACCTGAAATGTCTGTAGAACACCTCGCTTATAACCCCTGTGCCAGGCACTGTGATGCCGTGTAAGCGATTTATAGTCTGTGCCCACACTTTAAAACCTGAAGCCATTACTCTGCTCTTTGCCTTGAGAAAACTACTTCCCTTGTATGAAAGCTCTGTTTTCCTAGAGAAACATAGCATTGAGGTGAGACAATTGCTCACCTTCTGTGAACTGACGCAGGATCACACCCGTTTTACTCCACTGTAGAAATTCCTGGCTACCTTTCCCCTTCATTTTGCTAAGAACTATAGATATTATGGAAGGTGAACTCTCCATACAATTTTTCTTCAAAATTAGCCATTTGCAGTTAGCATTAAAAATCATTGCTCTTTCTACCGCATTCATTTTCTTCTACCAGGAGCCCATTGTCTAGGTTAGTTCCGTCTGTTTAAAAGTAAGTAGAAATAGTTATGTATGAATTTTCAAGGAAATGTGCATAAAATGAATACAACTATTGATACCACAGTTTTTTCCCTTTCTAAATTTAAAAACAAATGTATTTTTAGTGCACTTGCTGGTCCTTCTTTTGCATCCCTTAAGCTCTTTACTGTTTCTAGGCAGAAATTACACATGAGAGATGTGCACCTACATTTTTCACATCAACTTCACTTAGTGATGAAGCTGACCATGTTGAAATCCACTCCCACTTTTATTCTTCTTATTTATTCTCAAATCACCTTGGACAATTGATATTTCATATGTGTGTTGCTTCGAATGCTAACAAAGATATTCCCGTTTACTTTTTTTTTTTTTTTTTGGTTGTGTGAACAAAGCATCTATGTTAAAATATTGTCATGCTTGTCGATTGTCTTTGTACTACATGAAAGAGAATTCCATGTATAATTAATATCATTCTCTGGAATGTTTTAATGGCTTGGGAAAAGCTAACACCATATTCCATTTTCTCAGCAAAAAATTAAGAGTGCCTTTTACAGTCTAATGTTTGTGCCCCGTGTGGGTGAAATTTTTCTCTGTTTAGAATAACAAATTTTAGAATTAGAATTGATTGTAGTGTACTACGCTAGAAATTGAGTAAACAATGTAACAATTTTGAAAGGATAATAATCAAGCTGTAAAACAAAATCAGTTAGCATGCTTATTTGGCATTTCAAATGCCACGTGATATGTTGAGTTCCATGGGGATTGACCAGGTTTAGCTCACGCACTTGGTACATGAAACAAAGCCACATAAAATATCATGCTCATGAGACTTTTAAATGAAATTTGGTCTCAGTCTGCCTTAAAGAAATTATAGAACATTTGTATGCAAACTGACAACTTGCTCTGGCTTATATCATAAAGCACAGAATGGAAGAAAAGAAGTACACATTCTTACAATCATGACTACAAACATTTGATATTTGTTTGAATTATGTATAGAAGGTTATTTTGCTGATGTTTAAGAAATTAGAACTTTCTTTCATTTGAGTATCTATTCTGCCACTTATGGTTCTATCATTCTTCTCCAATAAACTTCAGTTAATAGAAAGCTAAAGTGGGGAAATAAAAACTAAATGCTTCTCTGAGTATGATAAATATTTTTATATTGTGCATAATATTTTCTAATAGTAGATCTTCTTCTCTGTGGCATAACCTAATCTTATTTATTTGTACCTCTTTCATACGATATATATGGCCACAGTAATGATATCTTCAGCATTAAGGGCTTAATGTGTCTTTTCCCTTTAATGAGACTTTTGGTCATTGCTTTAAGGGTCAGGTACCTTAGGAGTATAGCATTCTCTTTCTTCACTTCACATAAAAATTAGAAGACAGTATCAATTTTTGAAATTTCATTTCCAATTTCCTCTGACCACATGACAATAAATCACTCTTGTATCTCACTGGTATGTCAAACATAAGGACAACTGAAAGCTTCAACTATGAACATGACATTTAATGTGTGGGATTACTCAACACTACAATGATACTAAACTATGGTTGTGAAACATCTTAGAAAGAAAGAAAATACATGTATAAAAAAAGGATTGCTGAACTTTGATCTAATTTTAAAAAATAGAATTTTTGTCAGGTGTGACAAATGGATTCAACAACAAAACATA
The DNA here is from genome assembly GCA_004027455.1 of Hydrochoerus hydrochaeris. Classification (NCBI taxonomy): domain Eukaryota; kingdom Metazoa; phylum Chordata; class Mammalia; order Rodentia; family Hydrochaeridae; genus Hydrochoerus; species Hydrochoerus hydrochaeris. Next base: position 69,660 of record PVLA01001813.1, on the reverse strand, counting down.
TCTATGTGTCATGGGTGCATCAGAAAGTATAGTTAGTACACCTAATTATAATTTTTATATGTGTTACTCTCTGCCTGTGAAGTTAGAACATACATGTATGTATTTCTTTCAGTTTCCCAAAAGAGTCACAAAAGGTTTAACAGTAAATGTTTTATTATTTGTTTTTATATTAAACCAAGCAGATTTGGCCTGCTATCTATAAATACATGGAATATAATATAGTTATATTCCTTAATGCATTTTCATGTTTTCTTTACATTTTTATTACATGAGCACAAACGTTCATTCTTATATTGGATATTTTGCAAATACAAAGTATAATTTAACACTTAATATTTAAATGATATGATTATTTGTGATTTATAATATTTCTAATTATATGAGTCAATTTTGTAATGAGTTTATGACTAATAAAGAAGTGATAAAACATTTAATCCTCTGGGTAGCCTTATTTTAGAAACACTTTTCAGTGAATGGAGCAATGGACAGGTTTTCTGTATTTATTTATGCCATAATTTATGCCCTAAAATATATACTTCCATAGTCAAATGTATGAAGTGGTAGTATGATTAATAACTGAGCCACTTGTATTCAATAGATATAGGCTGGCATTTGGGGTCTACTGATATTTAAAAATTAAATACATGTTAAAACCAAACTATAGACAAGAAAAGTATAAACACGCTTTAACCAAAAACAAGTGAGTTTTGTGGTCCTAATCGAACAGTCTTGGTTTTATGTATGGCTGAATTTATGCACTCAAGGCATGTTGTCAGGAATCTGGTTTAGGATTTTCTGCAAGGCTATGTTTTGGGTGGAGTCTTGAATTTTGATAAGATAATATTTACCTCAAAAAATACATGACAGAAATCAGGAAGGAAAAACCCTGAGTGGCAAGCAGGCAGGTTGCATCACACAGAATAACTCATTTTGTGACATTGTCTTTCCCATTTGTAACCCACCCCCAAATGAAGGAACCTGTAAGTTAACTGTTGCAGTGCTGCATGGAGGGTAATGCACAGATGAGGATGTCTGATTCTGAACATTATGTGCAGGGTTTCTGAGACCGCACTCTGAGCCATGTGTCCTAAAGGGGAAGAGTATTTTTTTAATGAAAATTGTGTGCAAATTGCAAATAAGCCCAATAACCCTATCAATGTGGAGATTATTTTGTTAACAGTCAAAGGTAACTAAGGCTTTATTTAATTTTTCCAAGGATATTTGAGGATTTATCTTGGAATAAACTTAAAACCGCACACATTCTAACTAACCCTTGAATCTGGGTGAAGTCTATGTAGATTATTGAAAATATTTTTTCAGACTAAGTTAGGTATCTTGATTTTCATTTGATAATAAGTAATTAATGTCCAAAAAATTTTCCAGCTCTCATTTTTAGGTCTAATGTTCTCCCTGTTTTTACATATAGCAACCATTTTTGGAACCAATAAATATATTCTCAGTCCACTGGCTCTTATTGACTATTACAGGTCTCAGATATACAGCTTCTGAAAGTGTGAAAGACCCTTGAATCTTCATCTTACTTTCTGTGGGGTTTATTTAAGGGCTCAAAACTGTAATGACTGCTAACAGAGATGGTTCACAAGAGACATAATACTTTCATGCACACTGTTCTTTTACTAGAACAGAAAATAATATTGGAACATTGTCTTAGTTACTGTTCTCACTGCTGGACAAAACACTCCACACCCAGAATTAAAGGCAGAAAAGTTTATTTGGCTTGCAGTTTGTAGAGGTTTCAGTTCTCAGTTGGCTTGCTCCAAGGCAGGGTGGCATGGCAGAAGACAAATAGTTCATGGTAGGCAGAAGGCAGCAAACAGCAAGAGACAATTGACAAGCAACAACTCTCTTCTTGTCCCTTATATCTTGTCCAGTATATCCACCCTTAGGGAAGATAGCCTTTACATCTAGGGTGGGGCACCCTTAATCTTACCCAGAATTTTGCCGAACAAATCAGTGGAATAATTCAGTAATCACACACCCTTGATCACGCATCACACACTCCATATCCAGCCACCGTTGAAAAGTCTCACCTATGACTGCATGAGGTTTTGGGGGGACTTCTAGACACAAGCCATAAAAAACATAACAGAAGTTTTTCCTCTTCAAATTCTTGTTCCTTGAGTTTTTCGAGGCAGCAACACAACAACAACAACAAAAATGTAATCCCTGATAAAATTTTTTAAAAATTCAACCTTTATCATAAATGGATAAATCCTCTATCATTTGGAAAAAGAACAATGTATACATTGAATCCCACTTCCAGGAACAAAACATCAAAGAGAGTAGGGGAGCAAAACATCAAAATGCATGTGACCGTGTATGGTGGCACATACCAGTCACTGCAGTACCATGGGACACTGACTCAGGACCATCTCAACTTTGAGTCAAGTCCAGGGATCTTAGCTACTTAGTGAAAAAAATTAAGAAAGGGCAGGGAATGGATCTCAGTATGAACATTAACCATGTATCTTCGGTACCACAAAAACAAGAACAACATCATGCTCAAAATTATTAATATAAATCTAAATAAAAAAGAGATAAAAGGAACTAAATCTCTATCCCAATTACGATTGCAAATATTAAAGCCTAAAGTAGAACTTTCCAAAAGTGAATGTGAATCATCGTATTTGTACTTTTCTAATATAGTGGGAGCAGTGTATGCTTTGTGTTTGCAAGTCATTGGTTAAATGATACCCTTCAGGGGCCCAGCAGGTGTTTTTGGAGATTGTCTTTTGTTTTTTTTTCCCCCTCCTCTTTATGCTAGGTTTGTAATCCAAAATAATAAGGTGTAGAAAAGGTGTTTCCAGTTAATTTCTCATTTAAAAAGTATCTTTAAGTCTAAACGGCTAGCCCCTCTGGGATGCTCCCAGGTATCTTGGGAGCTTTCTGAAGGCACAGTTCCCACAGGGCCTTCTGGTCACAGTGCATCTGAAAGCAACAGAAGCTGCTTAATGAATGTGTTGAAAGAAATCAGGATCCCCATCCCTTACAATCAGACAAAATACACCCTGCTTTTCATTTTGGTCTCTTGAGATTTGTCACCTCCCAGAAGCCACGGAGGCAGCACCCTCCATCCCTGGGGCAGCACCCCAGGGAGTCACTCTGGGTGAAATCGGGAAGGGGCATCTGCACACGGTCACCCTTTGTGTGAACCTAGGCATGTCAGCCCCATTGGGGTTGGAGCACCATGCTGCCAGAGACAGCCTTTTCTATCCTTGATTTTAAGGGCTGTGTCAGGTCTCACTTATTCCATCCTGTTGTCCTCACTCCAAGTTTATGCAATAATTTAACTACATGAGGCTTTATTTGAAATGACAGAGGAGGAATGAGATGTTTTGAGTCATCCTGTTCTCAGCAGTGAAAGCAAAAAGGGTTGGGGCTCTGAACAGCCCTCTGATGAATGAAAATAATTTTCTTCCAGTGACCTTGGATATAGGCTTCTAGACGATAGCTTCATATTTATCTGTAGCTAGTGTTAGTATTTACTCATGTCAGTAGATCAGAATACAGACACAGATTGTCACTCCCTTGCCCCATGGAATAATAATAGTAAGAATACCCCATGGGATAGTAATAGTAAGAATAAAGGACTCCGTGGTCGAAAAATAGGTATCTAAGTTAATAGCTATACAACCGGAAAAAAATGATCTTTACCAATTTTAGTAGATTAACCTATAAAAGGATTATACGTTAAAGTCTGCCTTGCCTGTATTACAATACTGTGAGGAATTTTTTGTCCCCCAGGTCCTGCCCATCAAGCTACATCCCCAGCCCTTTTGAAAATCTTGAGACAACATTTTGCTAAGCTGCTCCATTGCAGAGGTTAGGCCGAAACATGTGATCCTTTACCTTTCCACCACTGCTGGAATCGCAAGCGTGCATGACCACACCCGGGTATATAACCTTATAATTCCAAAATGCTGTCAATATGTGGAGTTGCTGTCACTTATCCTTAACTTTCGTGCAAAGTAGAAATGCCATTTGTATTTGCATTCTCAAGTAAAAAGCTTTATACTTCATAAAATGCAACATTTTAAAATCAGTTATAGACATTTCTGTTGATTCAATTCATTGTTCACTATTTTTCTGTTACATTCAAAAGTTGATTTGGGGACCGTGGCCCATATTTTAAGTTTGTGAGTAGAGAGAAACTAAGAAGGATTCAGAATTAGTTAAAGGCATGATATTGTGGGCATGTATCAGATATGCAGTTAGAATCATAGTAAGTATAGTACAGGTAGATAGGAGGAGAAAAAAAGAAAAGTAGACAAAGCAAATCGTGGGGCCTGTTCAGAGAATGGTGACTTATCTAGCTGGCTGAAGAACAAGAAGAAAATATAGTTGTAGAATCATCTGGAGTCCTAACAGTCACATCCTTCAAACTGAGGGAATTCCAGGTGTTAGGTTAACACTGATGTCACTGGTTTGGAGAATCCTGATTCCCCTTTACTCCACCCATTTCCCAGGTCATATACACAGGCATAGAGAGACTCCAGAGGAGAAATCTGGAGGTGTTCAGTGAAGCTGGTTTAGAGGTTGAGGGGGTCATGACAAAGCTTTGTGGAACTTCCTCAGGAGTCTGGGATGAGACTACAATCATACCCCACAGGGAGAATAATCCTGTAATTTATTGCCCAAAATACGATAGTTTTAGAATGACAAGTAATAAATTTGAATGAATACCAGAAGAGTAAGTATAATTCTAGATTCCCACATCCAGCCAGGATACATGTCCACAGCATACCGAAGAACTTACTGGATGTTTACCATCCCACGCAATCATGATACCCAGGAAAAGCAGCAGTTTTTTGAATAAGGAAAAAGTAAACTTCACCCAGGTAAGTAGATGTGTACTCAAGGAGCAGAAGGCGTGACAATAGACCTTCTGCCCTCTCTAAAATCCCACTGGGGGGTGGTGAGGATCAGCTGTAAGACTGTTTAATTAATTGAAATATTAATTTTTGAAACTCAACTGAACTCAGATTCCTGGACAAAGATAATTGGTTGCTTATGATATTTACTCTAAAATGGAAGTGATAATCCAGCACAGTAAAGTTGAAATCAGCCCAAGGGAAAAATAAAGACTGTTCATTGCAATTAATTTAAATCTCTGTTAATGGAGACCTTCCAATAAAGCCTTCATCAGTTACTATAGAGAGTAAAACATGAATTGAGCAGAGAGCTGGAGTGGGCTTTTGGGAATGTGCTGGAGCTCATTTGTACCTAGTAATCAAAATATATAGTAAAGCAGATTTGAATTACCGTGTGGCCATTTATCCTGATATGTCAATTTGACCGGATTAAGCAATATCTGGCAGGTTATTAGAAACAGCATCCTTCATCTCTCTTGCTCACTTGCGTGATCTCCATCCTCTTGGACTGAGCAGCTACTGAACCCCCCAGCTCTCCAGTGCACGGATAGTGCTGTAAACTCTCCAGCTTCCATCCTGTGAGCCTGCGGAACTCCATGGCACAGTGATACATGTATTTCCTATCAATTCTGCTCCTCTAGAGAATTCAAGCCAATACACTCTGCATCTCTCTTCAGCAGTGATCCAGTGCTTATTGACAAGTAGTAGGTGAAAAATTAACATATGAAACCTTAAAAAAAAGAAAAGAAAAAATGGCCACAAATTACACTGTTCAACATATGCACATTGGCACATTTTGCATTAGAAAAATATGCACTGGAAACACATAATTAAATGTTATACAGCTGGAGGTATAGCAAGGTCATGAGCTTGATCACTAGCACAAAACAGAAATGTTATACAGTTATAAAGTCATATGTAAATGTCCGAAACAGAAATTTTATTACAACTACCTTTTGCTACAACATGATTTTTAGTTTATAGTATAATTATTATGTGAATCCAGTATATTTATTTAACTAATTACTTCTCAGATGTGAAGACTGATTTCAATTTTAATGTTATATACAATGTAGCTATACATATGCTTTTGTATATATATTAACTCTAAGCCTTTTAATTCTTAATCTATTTATACAATCAGTGAAGATGTTTCCTTTAATTTTAGTTTTCTTTTAAAACTCAAATTCTGATGAACATGAAAAATTTCAGGTATTGACTAGAAAATTTAACTTAATAAAGTAACTTCAATCAATAGAGCTAAAATAAAGCATTTTGATAACAAAAATTCCAGAACCTTAAATTGTTTAGCTGATTTTGTGAATTGATATGAACATTGAATTTTGAAATATGAATAGCTAATTCTGTAAATAATGCTACTTTATTGTTATAGAAGCAATCTGTGCTCATTAGATTTATAGATTATATTTTTATAGAATAATTTATCAGCCGAGGATTTAGCTCAGTGGCATAAGCACCTGCCTGGCAAGCGCAAGGTTGTGAGTTCGATTCCCAGTACCAAAAAAAAAAATAATAATAATTTATCAAAGAACTTGATAATTTGCTATATATTATAAAAAAAGAGTAAGCTAACTTAACAATGTCAATTTTTTCCACTAAAAGCTGGAATATTTAAAAGCAGTGATTTTTATTATTTTTATTATTTTAAATGTGTTGAAATTTATTTTATGTATATCAGTATCATTATCTTAGGTTTTTGCTATTTTCTCATTTTCCTACTCATCCATAAATCTGATATAACTTCCGCTACTTTTATGATATTTTTTAATCATCATATGCAGATTTTATATTTTAGTAAAGTATTTAGGCTATAATATTTTTAATTTTTACTTTAAAGAAGATAAAACCAAACAAAATAAAACAGAATAAAGTCAATCAAAACAAAACAGTGTGACACAGGACTTCAAAACAATAGGAAATCAGCAATGGTTACCATAATGCCTTTTGTTGTCTTCAAAATAACTGCTGATATCTTCAGACATAGTGAAAACTTTTTAAAAGGAACAGAATAGAACCAATAAAAATAAAATAATGAATGCAATAATTCAAAACAAGACAATAGTAAATCCAAAATGGCTACCATAATATATCTTGCCATCTTTGAAATAGCTGCCCATGCCATTGTATACAACAAAACCAAAAAAAAAAACAAAAACAGAATACAAACCAACAAAACAATGAAAATGATACAAGACTTTGAAACAAGACAATAGGGAGTTAACAATAGCTACATTTTAAATGTGTTCAGGAGATTCCCCCATAGATGCTACACTGTGTATTGTTATCCTCTGAATAGATGATCACACTACAGGCTTTAGACCTACAAGATCAGTGAAACACTAAACACTACAAGCATTAAATTGTATTTTACCTCAATAGCTATCATCACAGTCTGCATTTCTCTGGATCTGCCAGCTGCTTACAGGGGGAGGAGGGGTTGGCTCTTCTTGTTTCCTACCTAGCCCATGTGCTGTCAGGGGCTGGCATCTGGCTCTCCCCCAGCAGCCCACACATGGTGCTCATTTGCAGGGAGGGCTTGCTTCTTGGTGACTTCTTGTTCCCTTCCCCTGCAGTCCAATGAATGGCACTGACTATGGGCAAAGGCTGGGGTCTGGTTGTTCCTCCAGTGGCCTATGCAAGGCACTGATTTGCAAGGAGGGTTTGCTTCTTGGTGACTTCTTGTTCTCTTTCCCCACAGCCTGTGAATGGCATATAAAATTTTTTAATGGAAAACATTAATGTATTTTTGGCTTAATAATCATCTTCAAATTACACTTTTATAAAGGGTTGTCTAACCCCATATTATTGAGTTTGTACATGTATATGAAAGTATGAATGTTTTGCTTTACTTTTCATAGAGAAAATTAAATTAGTGTTAAAGTACTCATTAAATTATTTAAGAAATGAAAAGTACCTTCATTGTTGAAGACTAATAAAATTTGTATGTAAAGCCAAAAGCAGAAAATGATATTTATAGTAAAGTGGGAGGGAGGAACCATGGATGAAAGGAGACATATAGGTGATATTTTTCTCTCATTTATGTTTCTATAATACCCAAGTAAATCAAATTGCAAAAAAATTAAAATAGTTATTGAAAACACAAAATATAAAAATAGTGACTAGAGGTTGTGAAATACAGTGAGTACACATTCTCCCAAATCAATGAATCATCAAGAATGTGCAACATCAGGAGGGAGCAAAGAGTTCTGTGACTAAATTACACATTTGGAACACGAATAATAGAACTATTTTTTTTTATTTTTGATGAAATGGTCACTTCCAAGCCATGGGGATAAACATTTCCAATCCTTATTTGCTCAGGTCATCATTTTACCTGCTCTATCACCTACTCCAAACTCTCAATCATTCTTAAAATAAACAATTCAATGTATCAATTCATTTCAAAACTGTTATTTAATCAATTTCAAATATTCTTTTCTAGATGGGCAAAAATTATGATTGCCTACATTCAGCCTTGTGGAAGGAAGTTTTCAAGAAACGTGGAGAAAGGTGCACTTGTCTCAAGTGATATAGGAAACTAAATAATGTCCTATGACTTGATTAAAGAAAGAAGCTACCTGTGCTTGTAACTAAAATGATTAAAAAAACTTGTATGTGTGTATATTTGTGTAATTTTGTGAAAGTTAAAAATGTGGGATGAAGCTCCTTTTTACCTTGTATCTGTTGTGCATACCCTTGATGTTCATCTTGGGGAGTTGGTATGTATAAATATCACATCTTGATCATTTTAATCTTCCTCCTTCACCACCCTTCTCTCTCCTTCCTCACATCCCCTTCCTCCTATTCAGAATCTATTTCACTATTTCCTACTATCTCTCTTTTATTTTGCTCCTTAAACTATGTATACTTCGGATGTCTCCTATTAGAGAAACTATCAGAAGTTAGCTTTTTATATCTGATTTATTTCCTGTGGCATTATGATCTCAAGCTACCTATTTTTCCACAAATAACTCAAACTTGTTGTTCTTTATGCCTGAGTAGTACTCTAATGGTGATGATTTTTTTTTTTTTTTTTTTTTTTTTTGCAAAGGAAGCATCAAATTCACTTTGCTGTGTGGGAGAGAGCCTGTGGCACAATTTAATTTCAGAATTTCAAAGACAAAACCCAGCAAAAATACTTATGTTCTTTGTGTCTTTTGATTCACCTTGATCTTTTCAAAGTGCCACCCTCCAAGACTTCAGACAAAATAGAGGAGCGTAACAGACATCTCACCATCTACTTTTTCTTCTCCATTCTCTTCCTATTTGTCTGTGGTCACACTCTACAGCCTTACATTGGAAATATTTTTTCTTCCTGTAATGTGAATATCTATCTTTTTGAAATAATTATTTCAAAATCAAAGCTGATTTTTAACATTTTTTTCTTCATATAACAGACCAGAGTATCTATCATCCAAAATGTTTAGGATTAGAAGTATCCCAGAACATATAGCCTTTTAAAATTTGTGAATATATGCAAACACATATACAGTAACTTCAGAAAAGGATCCATGTGTGCAAATTAATTATGTTTTTGTATACACTTTATGCACACAATAACCCATCACAGGAAGTCCTGTACAGAATGCTCCATTTGCAACATCCTGTTAAGGCTCAAAAATGTTGACTTTGGAGTACTTTAAATTTTGAATTTATGTATTAGGGGTGCTGAATCTGTACTGCTATAACAAGTACAAGTTTCCTGCAGAACCAGACATATTTAGCTAAGCTCATATAAAAGGAAAAAGGATGGTGTTATATATGGTATTGTATTAGGATTGTCAAATATGAAAGAACTAAAATTTTCTCATCCACATTTTCTAGTGCATAGGTTTTCCAATTTGATTAGACTTTGGAATCTGTGATAATCAATACCTTAAGAAAGGTTGATGTATTAGAAAATTTTTATGAACATTAGAGCAAGCAAATTTACAAAGATCAATCAAAAGAGCTCTTACATTGTAAGTAGATTTAACCAGAAAGTAAGGTTATGTTTTGAAAACTACCCCCCAACATGCCCCAATTTATAGCTGCTAAAGTTAGAATGGAACAGCACTTTTTACTTCACACCTATGTAGCCTTGGACTGCCTGCTTAGCTTCACTCAAACTTAGTTTTATGTAAACTATTGGCAAAATTCAAGTACTTAACTCAAGTATTAAGGAAATGATTGCATATTTTATCATGAAACATTGATAATGGCTCTTGACATTGGTACCTAAAAGTGAAGAAACTAATTATTTTGCATTAACCACTTTTGTGATAATCTACAAAGGAACATGTCAGTATACGACATACAATACTGGAAATACAAGTCACAAGAACTGAAAGAGACATTAAATCATCATTCTAGATTAACTGTGTAAAGGTTTTACAAAAAGTATTGAAAGTAGCAAAGGACAGAGACGTTGGACGTAGGAAGGAGTGATGAACCACTTTGTAATGGGTGCCACTATAGCATTTTGCCCTCGGTTTGGTCTCTTTCCCTGCATTATTACTGCTTTTACCAATATAAATTGGACCTCTTCACTATGTTTCCTACCTAAACCTATTATCTTTGATAAGACGCTGACTCTTGTAGCATTGTGAGGTGAAGCTATAAATTTATGTTGACAAAACATACTTTCATGCTTATGAAAGTTATATTAGGAAACAAAAATAAGCAAAAAATAAATTTAATGCCAAAATCAGTAACCATATTTCTAAACATACACCTTACATTTTATTCTACACATAAATGTGTATTATTTTACAAAATAGAAAACCATGGTGCATCTATTTTTGTATTACCTAAACTTTAAAACTTTTAAAAGTAAAAACAAGTCTTTGTGTTTCCCTATGTACACCAACAGTAACCAAAATACTTACATCTTTTTTATTTACTCACTGTTACCATTGTGACTAAATTTTGGTATTTTAAAACAAACAGTTAATGTTAGATTTTATACATAAGTTCTATAATATGAGTTTATGACCAACAAGCATTTTCTAAATAATCACCAAGTGTTTATTATATACAATAAAATCAATTATTATTAGTACATGGATATTAAAATTATTGCAAATGAGAATGAATCCAAAGAGGAATGGGAAAAGAAGGGGAGGAGAAGGGAAATGCAATAAATTAAGTTCTTTTATGTACCTAGAACAATTTCCAAAGATGAATGTAATTTTTGTATACCAAAAATACCTACTAAATAAAAAATAAAGTAAATATATCCAGTAAACATTAAAAGTAAAAAATAATCTTTTTAGCAAAAGACCTTTTATTCTTTAACAGCTATGTGTTCTTTAGTACAACTTGATTTTTTTTGAAAAATTGAACATCTGTCATGCAATAGTGACTGCTTTTTTAAAAAATTTTATTTAAAGAGGAAAAAAGCAAAACAGAAAAAGGGGTAGAAACAATACAGAATTTCAGAAAAAAAATTAACAGTAAGAAATCACTAGTTCGTAAATTACATATTGTCTTCTTAGACATAGTTGTTAAAGTTACAAAATTAAAGCATATAGACTGGACATTTAAACATTGAGGCTGCAAAGAAGTTCAATGATCCAATAACAACTTAGCAACATGGTTATCAGTCCTACACATTTAAACATAAAAATGCAGTTATATCCTTTAGAGTGCTTTCTGTTTCTCCTTTTACTTTAAAAAAATTTTTTTATTTAAAGAGGAACAAAAGCATGCAAAGGGTAGAGATAATATAGAATTTCAAAAAAAGATAAACGATAAGGAATCACTAGTTGATAAATTACATATTGTCCTCTTAAAATAGTTGTTCAAGTTACAAAATTAAAGCATACAAAGTAGAATTCAAACAATGAGAGTGCAAACAGCAATGCATGCATGAAACTCTACATGCATTTCTATCTTTCTGTATTAGAGGGAAAAACAAAACATAGCAAGACAAAACAAAACAAATTCCTATAAAAACATGAAATCAAAAAGTCATGTAAACCACAGTACAAGGTGATCTACAATGATTACTGTGTTGTTTCTTATTATCTTCAATAGAATGTCTATATCATCAGGCATAATTGAATATAGCAGTATAATTGAATATAGCAGTACATAACAATATTAGTAAAAGTAAAACATTGTAGACAGTATAATACTTCAAAGGCAAGTAATAATCAAACCAGAGTGGATATTCTAGTGAATCTTGTCATGTTAAGTGCAGTTGCCTATACTCTCAGACTTGATACTATCAATCATAACAGCTTTGAATAAAATCTATCAATACAAAACAGCAATCCAACAAACCAGATTCAATTACAATCAGTCATGGTAAAACAATGTAGATTTTACAGAGCTTTAGATCGACTTAATAGGAAATTAAGGATGATTACCATACTATATCCTGTTATTTTTGGGATTACTGTCTGTGCCTTCAAATCTAGTACAGGTAGAATGACTGGAACAGAATATAATACATCTAAGCAGAGTAGTGTGAGTAATGTGGGTTTTAAATACTGGTGCATTATTAACAATATAGTGTATCAAGACCATCTGTGTTAGAGATTCTAGTTATCCTTCTCTGCCTCATTTCTGCTATGCTATTTTTCTGCCTTTGTTTGTCTAGTTTTCTCCTTCATTCTACTGCCTGCCCCACTCATTGAGGCCTTTCTGCCACTGTTCCTAAAATCCTGGTATTTTTTTTTCTCTCTCTAGATTGTCCTTCAGTATGCTCTGTAGGGTTGGATTGGTGGTCACAAACTCCCCCAGTTCCTCTTTGTCATGGAAGCATCTTGTTTCTCCATTAATTTCTAGTGAAAATTTTGCAGGATACATCAATCTGGGCTGGATGTTATTTTCTTTTAGGGCTTGGAATCCTTTGCTCTAAGCTCTTCTTGATCTGATGGTCTGTGTTGAGAAGTCTGCCATGATCTTGATGGGCTTACCTTTATAGGTAATTTGTTTCTTTTCTCTGATGGCTTTTAATATTCTGTTTCTATATTGAATTTCTTGTATCTTCATTATTAGATGTCTGGATGTAGATCTGTTTTGGTTGTAGGTGGCTGGAGTTCTGTATGCCTCACATAACTGAATGTCATTTTCTTTTCCCATGCTTGGGAAGTTTTCCTTAATTATTTCCATGAATAGCCTTTGTAGTTCACCTGTATGTATTCCTGCTTCTTCATTCACATTTCTTATTCTTAAATTGTAGATTCTCTTGTCATCTTCTAGCCTTTGTATTGTTATTGCCTGTTTCCATGTTATTTTTAAGAGATTTTTCCTTTCATGATCACACATTGCAAACTTGTCTTCAAGTTTTGATAGTCTATCCTTAGTTTCTCTTAAGGCATTTTGCCAGCTTTCAATGGAGTTTTTAATTTCCTGGTAGTCCCCTTGAATCTACTTCATGTATTCTATATTTTCTTTATATTCTTTATCGAATGTTTCTCTCCTTTTTTTGTGTTTCTCCCTTCTTCCATCTTTATCTTCCTGAGAGATGCTTCCTGAGAGCATTTCTTTTATTACTCTACTCTTATCTTGCTTTATGTGACTTAATATTTCAGTTTTGAGCTCGTCTACAAGGTCCCAAAGATATCTCTTAATGTCCATTGAAGCCGTGTCTGATGTTGCATGTTTGCCACCCTCAGCCTCCCTTGTTTTTCCCTCTCCTGGATCAAGGCTGTCAGGGTTCTGGGATGGGGGCCTCTTTCTGCCTCTCTCTCCTGTCATGGCCCTGGCTTCCTCCACACAGGTTACAGTGCAGGTCCCAACCCCCTTCCCTGTTGACCATGTTGGACCTTCACCCTCTCCTGACTGCTCTTGTTACTGAGGTGTAAGCAGCAGCTACATATGCCTGCCCCTAACCACTGGGCCAGCCAAACTTCAGGGGCCTTCACCCGGTTAGTGCTTGCTAGGCACAGGGAATCAATTTGGGACGGTTCATTGGGTTCTGGCCAGGGGCGCAGCCCAGTCCAAGCAAATCCCACAAATCTGCTCTGGGGAGGGAGCAACCAACTGAAGTCACTGTCACTCCCAGTTCAGGCTCCTCGTGCCCGATTCCAACATGTTGCCCATTTGGTCACACCCTTCCTGTGGCGGGGTCTCATTCCTAGCACTGCCCATGGATTAATGAAGGTCCCTTCACCAGCTCTGCTTTCTGTTGGGCTCACCAACCCCTGACTTCAGTGCTGCTGTGCTTCCTGTGAGTGGTGGCGGGAACAAGTTTGGGCAGCTGTGCTGGCTGGCGCGGATTCAAGCCAGTGCAACCTTGGCAGGTCACTGTGAAAATGCTGTGTCCCATAATTTTTAGCTCTTCCAGTTGTAGTCCCAATGTATTTGATGAGCTTTTTTATGTTTTAATTTCTTCCTGTGTCAAGAGGATCCATTTCCCCAGTCTGGGTCCCTCCAGGGTGTTTTATTCTGGCAAATGAGTTGTTTCTCCCAGGAGGCTTTGTATTTTGTTGCTCACTGATCAGCCATTTTGACTTCTCTAGTGACTGTTTCTAATGCATCAGTTCATTACGTAGATTTCGTCATATTGATGTACAGAATTATCCATATTTCATAGCTGCATTGTGTAGTGGTTTAATTTAAACTGAAATTTTAAAAGTATGGAGTATTTCAAAAGCAAAAGGAAATAAACACAAAGAAGTATAAAAGAAATTGGCTAACTTGGCTTATAGCACACCTATTTCTTAGCTTTTTTGTGATTTTCTTTTCCCAATGTTTCTAGTCCCTGCTGAATTACAAACTGTTACTAAAATATAACCTGACAGTAAAGGAGGTAAGCAGCAGACCTGTAAAGAAGGAAGGGAGGAGGAGAGGGGAGGAAACAAGAAGGGGGAGAGAAGAGAGGAGGACTGACATCCACATATTTTAGTCAAAACTACTCTCTCAGACTGGGGTACTTAATGCTAACATTCAGTTTCTATTTCTACATGGAACATATGATTTTCATTTCAAAAACTTCTGCCAGATATTTTGACATTTATATATAAGTAAGCCCAGGAAAGATTTATCTCTCTATGCTCATTCAGCAGAATTATGGTGTCTAGCCTGAGGCAGCATATTGGGAATTTTCTCACTCTTCAGGTGAAACCCTCAATTAGTCCAGTTTGGGTATGCCTCCCTAGCCACTCAGGTCTGCCACATACGACATATGCACCATCCAAATGAACAAATGTCAACCACTCTGATAAAAGGTCCTCAGCCCTGTTCATAGTATAATAGACTTTCACCATGTCACATTCACTAGAAAAATAGCATACAGTTTGGCTTGCTGGTGTACACCTGTAATCCCAGAACTCTGGGAGGTAGAAGGATGAGAATACTAAATTCTAACCCAGTGTGGGCAATCTTTCAGCTGAACTGAAAAAAAAAATAGACTGATCATATAGCTCATTATGAAGCCCTAGGGTAAAATCCCAGGACAGGGAGAGAGAGAGAGAAAGAGAGAGAGAGAGAGAGAGAGAGAGAGAGAGAGCAAGAGAGAGGGGGAAGGAGGAGATGTTGGAGGAAGAGAAAGAGAGAGACAGAGGGCAGAAGGGAGAAGGAGGAAAAAAGAAGGGAAAGGGGGAGGGGAAGAAAGAGGAGGAGGGGAGAGATGAGATCTGAAGCATTGGCTTTTCGATAAATTTGACTAAATAAGACAATCCACCAGAAAATGGTATCATAAAATACATATTTATACTGATCAGGAACATTTACATGTACTGAAAAGTTTACAATAGAAAAAGGAAGTAATTGAAGCAACCATTTTTTGTTCTAAATAAAATTGGAGGCAAGGATTTTGTGTGAGGTGATTTGTAGAGTTTTATTCAGAGTCAGGACTGTATGGCTGATTTTTAGAAGGATAGCTACTAAAGCTAAACTGTGAGAAATTTAGTAGGCACTTACAGGATGATTATGTTGTCTTTTTTCAACCACAATTGAACATATATTTCTTGGTAACAGGAGCAATAATTACCCTGAGGGATCCAGGTACACAAAATACAAAAACTGTCTTGATCCCGTTGCTCTGGCCAAGGTGCTGAAAACAACCTCTGAAATTGTATTCCAACTGTCAAGCGGCATAAGAAATTTCTGGTGTTTTCACAGTATCAAAAAAAAAAAAATCTTCGTGTGATCCAGGATCCTAAAAGTATATAATCATATGTAAAATTAAAACTAACAGCAAAGATTGAAATTATATCATAGGCTGTTTATAAATATTGAATGTCTGAAGAAAAAGCAGTTAAAGGATTTTTTTTTTTTGTACCAGGGATTGAACTCATCAACTTGTGCTTGCCAGGCAAGCACTTAAGCCACTGAGTTAAATTCCCAGCCAGTTAAAGGACTCTTAAGAAGTCAAAAGCCAAGGCACAAACACAACAGAAATTACAGAAAAATTATAGTTGCTTTGAATGAAATCAGAAAGCTGTCAGAGTAAAAAATTTTGTTTCTCAGTCCAGACAGAGAAAGTTCAACTAGAAATTAGCTAGAGACTGGAATTTCCTTGGGAGGATGATTAGAGAAAACTAAAGATGCTTCCATGGTAAGCAGAACTGACTGTAATCCAGGGTAGGAAAGTAAAACAATGGTCTTGTTCTGACACACAGCACCTTTTCTCTCCCAGGTCTTTATACAGCCAGGCAGACAGAACTTCCATGGACAAATACTTCTTACAGAGCAAAAGCGAACCAGAGGCCAGCCTCTGTTTCTCTAGCATTATGAGATGCTTCTGAGGTAACACATGCCAGTTATACTTGAGGCACAGGGGTAATTGTAGCGGTTTGATTGTTCAGAATTCAGGTAGAAACAAAGAAAGTGACCAGCACATAGATCTTGATGGTTTCTCTTTTTCTCTCAGCTGTGACCCTGAATCAAAAATGACAGATGACTCTTTAGAGAAAGGAATGAGCTATGAAACAATTAGAAAATAACAAAATTAGTAATAAGTCTTTATCTGCTAATAGTTATATTGAATATAAATTAACTAATTTATCTATTTAAAAGACATAAATTGATTAAGTGATTAAAAAAGAAGATTCAGTTATACATTGCTAGGAAGACTCACTTAATTGTTAAGGACACATAATCCACAAATCAAGGAATGGGTATACATTCCATGTAAATGGAAACAAAATAGACTAGGAATACTGATATTTGGATCCAATAAAATGTAATTTAGCTATAAATGTATGAAAAAGGGTAAAAACAGAGTCAATTCAGTGACACCGTAACATTCATAAATATTCTCCAAACATAGGAGCTTAAAAATATAAACCCTAAATATTAATTAAACATTAAAATAGTAAATTAATATTAAAATAGTGATTAAAGTGAGAAAGCGACTACAATGCCATATAGAAGGGTAATTTAATAATCCACTTATGGGAATGAGCAAATCATCCAGAGAGAAAATCATCAAAAGACCACTTGATTTAAACTGTACTTTAAATCAAATGGACATAACAGAGCTTACAGAATATTCTATCTAACAGCTACATTATTCTCAACTACACATGGAATATTCCAAGGTATATTACGCCATGAAACAAGTACATATTATTTTAAGTAGATTGAAATCATATGAATCATCTTTAGTTGATCACAATGATTTAAAACTGGACATCAATAAGAGCAATGCAGATAAGTTTATACATATGTGGGAAATGAATAACATGCTCTTAAATAAGTAACAGTCAAATAATAAATTAAAGGGGAAATTTAAAACCTTTTTGAGAATGATGAAAATTAAAATGATATATCTATGAAGTTCAGTAAAAATAACTCATAACAGGGAATTTTATAGCAAGTTTTTCTATAAAAAATAAATGTGTCAAATAAACAAATTAATGATGTAACTAAAGGACTAGAAAAGCAAATTCAGAGAATAGAAGGGATACTAAAGATCAGAGCAGTAATAAAAGAAATAGAGACGAAAAGCAAGAAAATGAAAAATTGAATATTAAAAAAATGTATAAACATAACTGACAAATGCTTCACAAGAATATCAGAGAGGAAAATGGAGAAGACTCTAACAAATCTAAAGATGATAGGAAATACAATATAAATTACATCAAAGAAAGATAATCATAAAATATTTTATAAGAAATTGAATGCCAAAAATTGAATAACTTAGAAGAGGCAAACAAATCTCTGGATGATTATAACCTAAGAATGAATCACAAAGAAACAGAAAATCTAAATGAACAATGCAGACTAATTAGGATAAATAAGTAATAAAAATTATCCATCACCAGTGACAACAAAAATACCAGGACCTGACAGCTTAACTGCTGAATTCTGCTAAATATTTTTTCTTGAAATGGGCTCTCTCTTTCTCAGGTTCCCCTTGAACTTATGAACTTTCTGTCACAATCTTCCAACTAGCTGAGATTATGACACAAACCACCATAATGGACAATTCTTGCATATATTTAAAGAAGAATCAGTACCATTAATATTGGGAGATTATCAGGTACAGGTCTTAGAGATGAGCATACAAAAAAAGGACTAAATGAAGAGAAAGCTAATATGGTTTCTGGGGAGTCCAGAAAGATCAGAACTCTGTTTAATCTAAAACAAAGGCTTCTCTAGACTTTCAGCATTCACTGAGTATGAAAGGTAGATAAGTGCACATAATAAATGAGGTAAGGGTGTGAAACTGAGCAAGGCCTTGAGAATGTAAAATAAAGATATTCCAAGCAGGAAAATCATGTTAACTAAGAGAACTGTTTGTTCTCTAGGGTTGGCAGTTTATTTCCCTTGAACCCTCTGAGTGAGATTCAGCTCCCACAGCTGCAGTGTTACCTTGTCCTCAGAGTGTGAATATGAATTTTTCTAGCCACAGACCACTATGTACAGCAATTTAACCCTTATGCATCCAAATCTCTAACAAATTATACTCAAATGTTCCAAAAGTTTGAAAAGGAAGGAATAATTCTGAACTCATTTAAGCAACACAGCTTTTTATCTTGCTAACCAAATCAAGCAAGGATAGAATAATGGTAACAAAGGAGGATGATAGTTCAATTTCTCTGGACTAAAACAACATAATATCCCCTTCACCAAATAATCCAAATAAAACATGACCAAAAATACATGATTTTAAGAGAATAAAAGAAGTGGCTAGCACATATTTGAAAAATGATCACCATCACCAGTGATCCAGGAAAAGTAAGTCAAAACCACAATGAGATACTACTTTATCTAAAAAATAACTTTTCAAAACGACAAGATAGCAAAATCTGGTGGATATGCAGAGAAAGTGGAATTCTTAGACACTGTTTATAGGAAAGTAAATTTGTATAATAATTACAGATACAATACATATGTGTCTCTAAAAATTTAAAGTAGAACTTCCAAGTGACCCAGCCATTCCACTGCTGGATACATATATATCTCCAAAGAAAATGAAGTCAGTTTGTTGAAGAAAGATATTTGTGTCTCCATCTTCATTATTGCACTATTCACAATAGTCAAGGTATTTAATCAATTTGACTGTCCATCAGTATATGAAGGAATAAAGGAAATGTGGTATGTATACACACTGGAATACTATTCTGTCTTAAAAATGATAAAATTTTGTTATTTTCAGCTATGTGGGTGAATCTGGTGATAAATTAGGGAAAATAGTCTTGGAACAGAAAAACAAATTTCATATGATCACATATATTTGTAGAACATAAAGAAGTAAATTTCATGTAAGTGGAATACAGAACAGTGGTAAATAGAAGCCAGTATGTGGAGGCAGTACCTGAGACTACCCATTGGGTACAAAACTAGATCAGGGACCTTGGGGTGCTGGGAAAACCGGCAGCCGCCAGCATGCCGCTCTGGTAAGCGGCTGTAGCCTGGCAAGCCGTGGTGCCCCAGGGCAAGAACCATATCAGCGTTTCCTGAGATCCAGGATGCACCATGTTGGACCTTGGGGCACTGGGAAAACGGGCAGCCAGTTCACCCCTCTGGTGGGCGGCTATGAGCCTACTGGGATACGGGCTAAGAATCAAACATCCACCCCACCCCCACCCGCACCCGCTAGCAAGTGAGAGCTGGAGATCTGACCATGTCTTGACTATATGCGATATAGCAAATAAGGGGGATTTTCTTCTGCCTTTTTATATCTGTTTTGCTCTGTTTTGATCAATGGTATTGCTCTATTCAATATTCTGTTCTTGTAATTTCGGTATTTCCTTCAATATCACTCTGCCTGATTGAAAGAACAACTATTGTGAAGAAGAAGAAAAAAACTAGATCAAAGGAAAAGGGTCTTAAGTTCTACTGCACAGCAGGGTGATTATGGTTCACAATATGTCACTGGTATTTCTAAGCTAGAAATGAGGATGCTGAATCTCCTCAGCAGAATGAAATGATAACTGTATGAGATGATAAACATGCTAGATATAATGATTTGAGTGTCTCCAAATGGAAACATGTATTGCAACCTCATACTATACCCCATAAATATACACAATTATTGTGTTCCAATTAAAAACTAACTAAATAATAAATAAATTAGAATTATTGTAATATTAATTTCACTATCCAAGATTATACATTATTAGATTATTATATAATTATTACATTATTATAATAAAATTTATGAAAATGTATTGCATTGTAATTGTTTCACTGCTATCACTGAACTGAGATGTCAAATATAAGCAAGAGGTCAAGATTCACTTATGGGTCAATGTTTCTGTTGTACCTGGAATTCCTCTTTTCTCAATTTCTATTAAGATATTTTCTATCCTTAGTATCACTCCTCTTTATTTGCATGGTTTACCTCGTTAAATCTGTTAGATACACCTTCAATAGTTATTCATTCATTAACTCATTCATTCTTTCATGTGCTTGCTTGATTATGCAATATTGAGGATTGAACCTAGGGCCTTTACAATGAGCTATATCTTCAGTTCATTTTTGTTTGTTTGTTTGTTTGTTTTGAGACACAATCTTACAAGGTCACTAAAATGTCCAGGCCAGGCTTTAGCTTACAATCCTCATAACTCACCTTGCCAGCATGCTAGCAGTATAGGCCTTTGCTAACGGCTCTGACTGTATTAAACCATTATATTGTCAGCATTTATTCATACAACACAGTAAAAGTTGTGTAGCAACTGTCATGTAACAGGCCATGCATGGGAGGTATTAAGTATGGACACCACCAATAACAAACATTTAGAATACACTTGATTCAAAATGACACATTCCAGAAGGTAAGCAAAAACTAGAGGCATGGAGATTAAATGTCAAAAAGTAATCATTATTTTTATTAGAGAAATAATTGTTTGAAAAACATGAGGACTAAGATGATGATGTTTGATCTGGGTCCTGAAGGGTTTGTAAGATTTTGATGATGGAGGATGGAAGAAAACGTGAGAAAATGGGATTGAGAGAGCAAAATCATGCAGAAAGAAACTTGAAATGCATAAGACTTTGAAAGATTGTCAAATAAACCTGAGACAATGGATGATACAATATGTATGGAGAGCCTTCATTCACACACAAAGGTTTACTGTGTTTAAAACTGTTCTTTAGAAAATAGGGTGTATGCAAGATTTGGAGCCTGAAAATTGACTCCCTGTCATATTATTTAGGGAAAAAGAAACAGCCATAAAGGTAATGGAGTGGTGAGAAGAAAGTACTGTAAAAGTTTTGTGAATATGATTACACTGGAAGTAATAAGAAGAAGGTCAGAAAGGAGAATGTGATCGTGTTAACGACTCGAACACACTCTAATTTATGTAAAGAAAGTATTTCACAATTGTCATTAGAATCATAATTTTTAAAAAGCAATGGAAATTTTTATTTAGTAGTTGTTCAAAAATTATGTTGCTCAACAAACATAATATTAATTAAGTGCTTAATACAGGATGCTCCATATCCTCACTTTAGGAAGTAAATATTCCTAAATAACTATTTCTGCATTCTTGATAAATCTTCTTTCCTTCAAATGGTTTGAACTGTCATTTGAAGTCTAGACATGCAAACTCATACATGAGTTTGTATGAGTTAAGTCATATCTCATTGTGTAATTGTAGAAATTAAAAAACCCAACAGATGATTATCAATACGATGTAGAGGGAATAATATTGTAATGAGAGTCTGCAGCTATGAGTTCTAATTCTGTTTGTCTCAGTCCACATAATCTTGTGCCATCAATCAGCTTCTTTAAGACACAGATTCTGATGTAAAGCTTTGCACGTAGATTTTCAAGAGAGTTTTCTCAATAAAAAAATTATATATAAAGGAATATGGAAAATTCTAGGACAGAAAGATTATGAATGATGATATATTCAAAACAATGACCACAGCCAGTCTTTTGGGGAGCTCCAAAATTTAAAAAGTCTTCAAATTTTAATCAAGAAGCAAAAAAAGTGAGAACAGAAGGATAAAATAGAAACAAAGCCTTGTAAATAAGGAGAGTGTGAGGAGTTGAAGGGAGGGTAGGGGGAAGAAATAGAGGTACCACGATATACCATGTACAGGTACAAAGTCCCTGTGATGAGTTTGGTCTGTATTTATTCTAAATTGTACCAATAAACTTAATAATAAAAAAAATTGAATCAAGAAACCAGTGTTTAGATCTGGACCTTGGAAGTGAGATTAGCTAGGAATAGAGTATCTCCTTTTAGGTGAATTCAATTTCTGGGGAGTGACCCAGAAGCCTATACTCCTAACATTGAGGGAATATCATTATGCATTTTATGTGCAATTTTTATTTTTATGCTTTCAGTTTTTATTTTTTATTAGTACAGTGTTTATTAGTTTGCAGGAAGTAATGTTTACATTCCTCATGGGGAGTTGGTTCCTGTACATGATGCATTTTCTTCCCTTATTCTTTCCATTCCCTGCCCTTCATCTCTTGATTCTCTTTTGTTTTGCAAAGATCTATCTTCCTACTTCCTATTACCTATATTTTATTTTCCTTTATATTTTTGGTTTCTCATGTAAGAGAAATCATGCACTATTTATGCTTGGATGTCTGATTTACTTTACTTAATATTATGGTCTTGAAGTGCATCCATTTTTCTATGAACCACTGGTTTATATTTCTTCATGGTGAAGGAGTATGCCGTGTTAATTATTCATTCATCTCTTGATAGTAAATAGGTAGCTTTGAAGATTTACCTAGTATGAATTGTGGTGCTATACACTGTCATATATTATCTTTAACTTCTTGGGAAAGCTACCTAGAGAAGCATACCTGAGTCAAATGGAATTTCTAGTTTTCTTTATGTAAACTTTAAAAGAAGAAGTAAGGAATTTAAGGCATAGAGAAAATTTTTGTACATAATTTACAACATACATTGATTGTCATTGTTATTTTTCTTTTTGTGTGTGGTACCGGGGATCAAACTCACAACTTTGCACTTGCCAGGCAGATGCTTATGTCATTGAGCTAAATCCCTGGCTTGTCATTGTAAATTAATTTGGTGTTTTACCATTTCCATATGATGTTAGACTTACAGAATGTGGAAATGTGAAATATGCCTCTATTATTGAAACAGATCCTTTTGGGTATGCTCATGTATAAATATACACAGATTCAAGCATATGTCTGTACCTATGCATCTTCCAGAATGCTGAATCAGGGAGTAACAACTTGTTTAACCTAGGACAAAGCATGAGAGAAAAGAGATCATTCCCTTAATATTTAAATGACCCTAGTTATCTATGAATAAGGTGAGTTCAGATTGCCAAGTTGGTTAGCAGACAGTACTCTGAAAGGTCAGAACAATCTGGTCACACTTGCCTACCACTGGTCCACTGACTTCCATTCCAGTTAATGAATATTACTCATTAAATCAAGTCTGGGAGATCTCAAAAGAACTAGTCCTTCCAGGAATAATGTGAGTGGAGGCAGATAGAGAAATTGCTCATTTAATATCGAAACTCTCTGACACCTACTTTACACAGCCCTAGTTAGAACATTTTGAAGTAACAGAATCAAAGGAGAAAAGTAGTAATCATTGAAGAGATGAGAAATATTGTGAATCTCAACATAACTTTTAAAGATGAAATAAGCAAAATCAGTTGTGATTACTCATTAAAACACATATTAAATACATAATAGTAGTTGGTCAGCTTCTCTGAAAAACTTTAGCTTATTTATTTTTTACTATCATAGTTTCCCTGATTCATATTACTGCTGCTTACATGGTCAAAATACAGGTTTTAGTTATATCTAAACAACTATTCAACCATGTCTTTGTCTTCTATCATTTACCACTTTTCTGTCACACTTTATGATGTAAACACAGCCTTCTATACTTTTCTCCAAGCTCTATGTTTTGTGGAAATATGTTGTTCACTCATCCTATATCCCCCTCCAAAAATATGGTTTGTTGAATATTTTAGTTGGAAAACTCTGTCCCTCTAAAACTTTGATAAAGACACCTGAAAACATAGCAGCACTGATTTGATTACAGAATGTGGAAATGTGAAATATGCCTCTATTATCGAAACATTAATGAAGAAAAGGAAAGAGTTCATTTCAACCCTCTTTAATTTTATTATTAATAGTAACATTGAAGGAAAAGGGCATGCAGAGCTTGGCACACTTGAGATGACTTCAGGTATGGGGCCATTTATTAAATGGAACTTTTAGCAATGTTCATTTGTATAGCACAAATATGTTCTAATATTGGCAATTTAACATAATTTAGTCTACCTAAATAAGTACCTGTAACATACCTGAGTAGGAAAATGGCTGTGAATATGCCCAGCAGGGTATCCTAGCAAACAAATACAAAAGCAGAGAACTAGATAGACCACTTTGCATTTGGTCCCAAATAACTAAAATGAATACTTTTCTGACAATGATTATTTTGAGTGCAAAATAATTTTCTTTAATTTCCAAATGGACAGCTAATATAGATCATGCATAACCATTAAATATTCTTTGCAGTCTAGTGCAAATGTAGGGCTAGTAATCACTAGAAAACCTGACCAACATGACCAACAATGTGTTCCTAGTCAGAAATTTTAAATAACAAATCTTAAACAGATACTTGTTATCCAGCCTTACTAACAATGTGTTTGTTACTTTAAAATCTTTATCCCAGATTGCACTGGGTGACAAACCTATCTTCCTGATATCAAATAAATATATTCACTTCCAGCTCTTCCGTAAAACTTGCAGTGGTTGAAACAAATTAAAGAGGGAAGTGACTTTCAGGTTGAGTAATAACAGAAAGTCTCTGGCTTAGCCTTTTAATTTTTGTGCATTGCTGCTGGTATGTTTTGAAACAATACTTTACAGGAATATAAATACCTGCTGCTTACTTAAAGCCACTCCACTGAGAAAAAGCTGTAATTTCCATGTATATTTAGCTAGGTCAGTGCAAACCAGTGTGCAGTGATCTACTTTATTCCAATGGAAGAAATCAAATGTAACAGTGAAATAAGGAGTTACATCTAAGGCCAATAACAGAGTCATTTCAGTGCCTGAAATCTAATGTCTGGAATTACTTATGTCCCTCTATGCTGTACCAAACTGTCAAAGTGCTCAAGAATGATTGACTTGCGAATGACTAAGATCAGTGTGGAAATACATCACTAAGAAATAAATGACAAATTCACTTCTAGATCTAGATAGGAAAGCAGTTCCTTACATTCTTATAATGCATAGAACAGGGATGGACACATGTAATAGGTGAACAGAGAGGTTTGCTAAAGAAAGAGTAAACTGCTATTTGGCAGATACTTTAGTGACTGTGCAGTATCTCATATGTATTTAACACACTACCATTTGTCACCATATTCAAATATATGCAATTTAGGTGATATTTAGAGGATGTATGATGTATTACAATATAGTTGAAATTCGGAATCAGATAATAAACATTTGAGTTGTTTCTTTAGGTGTGTTTTGTTTTCAGTTAGATAACCTTGACCAAGCAAAACCTCAGTCTTTATTTCCTCAAATAGCTTAATAAAATCTCTATCATAACTGTTACTGCAAGAATTAAGTGAGGTGTGAAGTTTCACGTGATAAACAATAACTGAAAACAATTCGAATGGTAGAAGTTCTAATTAGAGATGAGCAAGCTTTATTTCTGATGATAAAGTTACTTGATGAAAGTTTACAGTTACAGATCTAGTTTTCCAAATGTGAGTTTCAATAATATCACACTTATGATTATTATCATCTTAGGATCCCATTATAACTTGTTACACAAGTATTGTTACACAGCTAAGTCCATTGTATCTTAGTGGGCATATTTATTATAAGTGTTCAAATTTTACATTTAATTCAAGGTCATTCAAGTCCCCTCTTTTAGTGCTCATTATAGACCTCTATGAATGGTTTGCATGCGTGAAAGGATCCAGGATCAGATACTCAAGTCTCTCTCATTGCGTGGGAATGAATTGCTAGTGCAGTAAGAGAGGCAGGCCCGGATCCTGGCCTCATTTGCAAGATATCATCCTGCTAACACAATTATCGGCTTATAGATAAAGCCTTTTCTGAGCCAAGTAATGTAGCTCCTAACTTTTGATTTGCTAGTTGTGTGCAAGCCTTTCTCACTGCTTCTCACTGTCACTCAGACATTTGCTAGTATCTGCTTAATGTACGGTTCTGTGTCAAATGTAGCTAAGAGTGTCAGAAGTGATTTGAGTTCAGAATAGAGCTTCGGCATTGTGGATTTGAGAATAGCTGTCGCCTATCTTTAATGACCCAATAAACAGTAAAGCGTGCCTCCGATCACTGAGAAGACTAAATTAAATTACATTACGTACTTCCTCTTTTGAGCGAGCTCTATTTGAAAATACTTGGACATTGCCCTTTTTATAAAAGTATTGATAATTCTACATAGCCATATCAGTTTTTAAACTTTCATATGTTTTTCTTTGGATTGCAACTAGAAACTGTCTTTTCTTAAGAGCATACATTTCTTATGCCTCTCAAGTTAAACTAGATTCTTCCTTTTTTCTTTCCCTTGGAAAGGTTTTTTTTTGCCAAACATTCTTATAGTTTGTAATTATCAATTTATTTTATTCCTAATCACTAGGGTAGGAGTTATTTAAAGGCAGGGAAGGTTTCCACCTACTTGTTTTCCTTGCATATCCTGTGACAGTGATCCAAATATGATACTGTTAAAAAGCTATGCCCTAGCCAACAAAGTAACCCAAGCATGGGAGTAAATGATGAATGCTCTGTCTATGTGAAAATGTGAAAGTTGATTCCACCTAAGCAAACAATAATAATGCTGAGTAGGGAAGAGGAAGAGAGGTGGGATAGAAGGAATCTGAATAACTGGTACCAACATACAGTTAGTTAGGAAAAATAAATACTAGCATTTGTCAGCAGAGTAGGGTAGGTGTAGTCTATAAAAGTGTTATATATTTTATAATGAGCTAGAAAGGCAGAACACAAAGATTCCCTGGAAAAATTAATGAGTATTTCAGAAAATTCAAATCTAATATCAATTTGGTCATTACACATTGAATACATGCAACCATATGCCTTTGCATCATTCTGTTGGAGACAGCTTTGAGAAAGATCTGATATCTTGCTCAAGAAAATAAAAATCTCACCCTAGGTTTATAGACGAGTAAGGCACAAGACAGGAATGTTGATTTAATATAGCAGTTTGCACCAAATTTATAATTTCACCAAATTCATAAGGGAAACAAACCCATCTTTCCTTGCACATTTCTTGAACTATGTGGCAGTCTTCTTGGTCTGATCTTATCCTCAAAGCAACCTGTAACTAAGCCTACCCATAGATATGGCAAGCAGCCTTCTCTCTTGGTGCTACTGGCAGAAACTTCAAAGATTTTAGAGACTTGTCCCATCAGAAGGACATCTGTGATTCTTTTCAGTGAGGGTAAAGTTGGAAAGGGACCTTTTGGAAAAACATCTTAAACATGGCAATAGAATCAGAAAGGACTGGGATTCTGTGTTGAACATCACAAAGATTTTTGATGCAGGGAAGACACCCATGGAAATCTTGTACCCTGAAATTTTCTCCCCAGTATAAATGATTCTGCATTCATTTTTTTTTTCCTTTTTCTTCTGAGCTGAGCTGCTGTGGATCTCTCTGGAATGTTCTGTTCATTTCAGCATGGATGCACTCAGCAGTTTGTGGCCTGCTGGGCTGTTTTACTTCACCAGTTGGGTTGTATTTGCCAGCTTTTGTTGAGAAATAACAGGAGGTCAGACACTGTGTCAAGAAAATGTTGGCATGGTTAGAGAAACAGGTATTGTATTAGTTGCAATGAATTCAGACCTACTGATGTTAGGATTAATGAAATCCGTGTCTGGCACTCTCCACTGCTTGATGGAGCTTACAATGGGCAGAGCCTGGACACTAGAGAGGCTCAGAGAGCCTCCTGGCCCCTGGCCTGCTTGTTCAAGCTAGACTTGCCCAATGCATCAGCAAAGTAAGTGCAGACCTCCTAAGCAACCTGCCTAGAAAAGGGACAGACGAAAGTAAAGACATGGGGGAGAAAATGCAGAAGAATTGTATAAAATATTTATCTTTAGCAGTTCCAAATTGGGTTAAACATTAACAGCAGCAGACTTCTCTATAGGTAATTCATGGGCCCAAAATTATTTTTTTTCTATATCTCAAGCCTGTTCTTTTGATGCAATGTGTTGCTACATTACCCAATCTGTCCTCAAGCTTATGATCTCCCTGACTCAGCCTGTGGAGTACCTGAGATAATACAGATCTGTAAAATTTTATATGTATCGATGTCACAATCACTCAATGAAGTATGTATTTCATATACATCCACTTTATTGGTAAGACAGTGGGGCACACAGAGACAAAAGGAATTGCTTCTAGACTTCTAAAGTAAGACAGGATGGAGTCATGAATAGAATTCAGAAAATTTGACAGCAGAATCTGTTCTTAAAGAAGGTTAACTAACTACTGTATAATTGCTTCTCTCCAACTTACTACTTCTCTCCAAAAGCTAGTGGACAGGGAAAGTATGTGGGGAAATCCTAATTCTTTTCTGAGTCCTCACTTCTTCTTTTGCAATAAAAACAAATCGTTATTGTGCTATTTTATCTTAGTATAATATAACTTTTTTATTTTTACAGAGAATAACAGTTAAGAGTTTTCCTTGAGTCTCTGAAACGACTTTAACTTTGACTTTGAAAAATGTGGAACAGTTGAGCCACCAGAGAAGAAATGATGGCATTACTGATTATGTCCAGGATAGTTGGGTATTATATGGTATTTTGAACTTGGTATTAGCTTTATTTGGAGATGAGGTCTGGTTGTCAGGCTGACAAGCAGTGGATCTTGACAGCTAATCCTGATAGGTCACTTTCAATGGATTAAGGAATGCCCAGGGAATCAGTAAAGTGCACTTCTAATAGCATGAGTCCCGGTGGTGTGATCTCGGGGAGTGTATGTAGCCTCTGGCCCCCTTCTTCTCTTGTTCTGCTACCCTGCTCTGCTTCCCATCCACCATGAACTGAGCAACCTCATTACGCTACACCCTTCTGCCATGCATTGTATGCCTTGGAAACACCTGACGATTTGCTGAATCCCCTAAAACTGCAAGCCAAATCAAACCTTTCCCCCTTTGCTTTGCAGTTGTTGGGTGGAGTGTCTCAGTGTGGGAAAACTGACTACTACAAGAGATCTTCAGAGCTATCTCCTCCATCTCAGGCCCAGGGCTCTAGAAGAGGAAACTGGTTTCAGTGGCTGGGTTATGGGAACCCACCATTTGGCCACACTGCTTCTCAGATTCCTGTATTTCAGCAGTTTTTGGCTTCCCCAGCTCTGATCTCAGGTACAGATACACTTGTTGCTTCAGTATGTATGTCTGGGGCACACTACCTCCACCAAGCTTTCAAATGATATTGCAGACAATAGGGGTCCAGGCAGAATCTTGTTTTATGGGTTGAGCAGTCATACAGTTCCTCCACTAGGGTAATGCCTCACAGAGTAATAGGATGGCACTACCCTGGAGATTCCAGAAGTACAGCTTTCAGCATAGGATTTCATCCTGGGAGAACTTCAAATGAGACTGTAATCTGTAAGAACTTTTGCCTGAACCAATCCCAACAATGCCAGAAGAGCACTTCTGAGGCCTCTGGGTCTAGAAACCTCAGTGTTTTTAGGAGGTGACACATGAGGAAAGTTTGCTGTGGAACCTTAATGTGATCATCCCAGTCCTTCTGGGCTTTGGGCTTGCTTGGGGCCAGTTACCCCTTATTTTCTGCTTCACTTACCCTTTTCCAATGCAGCTGTCTACCCTTTTTTAACTCATCACTGTATTTTGTCTGTGCAATAAGCAATGTTTTGATTTCTCAAGTTCACAACTGGAGGGAATTTACAGTGGGGTGAATGGTACCTGGTGGTTCATGCATATATGATTTAGATGAAGTCTAGACTGTACTTTTGAGTTGATAATAAAGTGAGTTAAGACTCTGCGATGGAATGAATGTATTTTGTAAGTGAGAAGAGCATGGACTTTAAGGAGAAAGAGCAGAAGGCTTTGGCTGGAAAATCCTTTCCAAAACTCATATTGAAATTGAATTGCCATTGTACCAATATTAGGCAGCTGACCTTTTAAGTTGTGATTAGACTAAGGATTTACATCTTCACCGGTGGAGTAAACTAGTTACGCAGAAGTGACTTTTTCATAGGAAAGATGAGCTTGCTCTGATTTGTTCTCTGTGTCTGGTACACACACTTAGACTTGCTAGCTTCCAGAAACATACATCAAATGTACATAAACCACATTAAAATCTTGAATTTTCTCTGCTCTGAGGCTAGTTACTACCTTAGTACTCATTCTTTTGGTTGAAAGTCCTTCACGAAAATATGGAGGTTGCCAGAACATGTCACTGTGGGCATGAATATTTTTAAACTCTTTCCTTTCTATACACAGTAACCCATTTGCTGATTTTCAAGAGCAACAAAAGCATGTTGTATGATCTCATTAAAAAATCTATAGATTTAAATATTTAAATAAAATCAAATTCAAGAAAATGAACACAAGAGACATAATTTCTCTTCATAACTGCAAACACACTGGTGTGCTTAGGCAAAAAATGTATTTGCCAGAGAAGGACAGTATTAATACATGTAGAGAGATCAGCTAAACTTTTGATGAACCTCATGACAGAACTGATTCTGGAAGAATCTTTAAGTGAAAATCAACCCTCTTTGTCAAGTTACTGCCTTTTGGAGGAAATCGCCTGTGTAAGCAGATACCAGAGGTGATGCTAGCAGGCATGTACAGCTCATATCTAACATGTTCCCAAAAAGTCTCCTGTCTTTGGAAGGTGATGGGATCATGAGGATACTACATTCATCTCACCTCCTGATGAGATCAGTAGCTGAATGTGTTGTTAGCAGGTGAAGCCTGGTTAGAGGCTGGTCACTTAAGGCATGACCTGGGGAAGAGTACTGTTGTCCCCAGAAAGCTCCTTTTTTTCTCTGCTTCCTGTCTGCCATGGGTTGAACAATTTTCTCTACCATCACGTTTCCTGCCTTTGGATAGCCAACCATAGACTGAAACTATGAACCAAAACATATGTCTTCTCTTTTAAATTTTAGGTGTTAGGTATTTTGTTTCAGTGTTGAGAAAGTGACTAACACAGATTTTGGTACCAGACAAGTGATGCTACAGCTTTGACTCTACCTGACTATATAGTTTAGGAGCATGTCTTGTGGCAGGAGCTTGGAAAGTTTTAAAGATGTTTGTTAGAGAAGTTGTAGTTTGCTATAAGCTGAAGTTTGTGGAAGATTCCTTCTGAATCCCAGACCAGAAATCAGACAGAAATACAGGCAGTAAAGACAAGGCTGGAAGATTTCAGTTGATAACAAGGACTCCATTGGTAGTTGGACAAGAGGTGATATATATTACACACTGGTAGAAAATTTATCTTCATTTTCCCATGTCATGAGACTTTGCACTAGGATTAAGGGTAGTAGACTAATTTATCAGACTGAGGAAATTTCAGTGTAGCCCAACATTCAGACTATGACATGGCTACTACTGGCTGCTTTTAGCTAGATCCATAGAAAGTCAGAAGCATAAAGCAGATGTTAAGTGTTCCCAGTTTCAACAGAAAGGAAATGCCTACAGATTTGAGGCCACAGAGCATGGCTGCTGAAAAGGTTTGGATTAAAAAAGAAGCCAAGGGTTTCTCATTCAGACAGTAAGAAAGATGACTAAAGCATCTCAGGAATCAACAAGATTCCATTCTTCACAGGCTCAGAGGTGCAAAAAGGTAAAGCTTTCACTTGAGAAGAGAGACTCTGGGAAGGTCTGCCTGTGAAATTGGTTCCTTGGGCTTCATTTCACAGCACTCAGCCATCTAGGAACTCAGAAGCCTCTGGAGTCCTGATTCCCGGAAGTGTAGCTGCTAGCAGATTTTAGGATCATCCATGTAGTGCTGGTTGCATATGCTTGCATAATATAAGGGTTGTGGTACCAGAGAGGCTTCCACCCATAATTTAGAAGAAGACCTGAGAGGCCAGTCAGCATATCTCTGAGGGCAGTGTGAGAAGCTGTGAGAATGAAGCTGTGAGAATGAAGACACAGCTGAGAACTCAGGAAGTTGGAGATTCCAGGCATATATATCATCTTCTCAGCACAGTTGTAGTAAGTAAGCAGAACCACCCTAAAAGAGAAGGACCACAAGGGCAGCAGCTTCCACTGAGGTAGGGCAGGGCTACCCAAGGCTTGAGAACTCACATCTCTCCACAAGATGCCTCAGGTGCTGCATTTGAGGTGACAGAATGTAATGTTTGTCCACATGGGCTCCAGTGCTGTGCTGGTTCCATTTCTTTGTATCTCCCTATTTTTTTTTTTCTTTTTAGAATGGGCAAGTTTTATTCTGTGCCTTTGTATCTTAGTTTTTTTACATGTTGTATAACTGAAAGGTTTCCTTGGTTCTCAGAAGAGATTTTAGACTTGGTATTTACAGCTAGACTGGGATTATTAAAATTTTGATGATTTGAACTGCATTTTATATAACAACATAGACATGAATCGTGAAGATAGGGTTAAATGTTATGGTTTAGAATAAAAATGCCCCTTAAATCTTCATATATTCAGATGTCGACAGGATCCTGGGAGCACTATACAAATTCACGGATGGGGTCAGGAGTTAGCTCAGCAGTGTAAGCGCCTGCCTGGCAAGTGCAAGGTGAGTTTGATCATCGGTACCCCCCCAAAAAAATGCGCAGAATGTGCTGCTGGAAGTGGGGCTGGTTGAAGAGTTTTGTAGGTACTTGGGAATGACCTAGAATAGCAGTTTATTTTTTTTTGTTGTTGTTTTTTCTCTCTTTTGGTTCCTGGATCTTTCCTTCTCTTTCTGCTTTCTGGTTGCCATGGCTAGAGCCTCTTTTGTGCACCACACACCTTTACCATCCTAATTTCTGTCTTGTAGTCAACTGACCATGAACTGAAACCAGGAGCCAAAATAATCTGCTTTTCTTTTAAAACGTGGGTATTTTGACCCCTGAACAGAAACATGGCAGTCTTTTATTCTTAAATTTTCAGTATTTTGCATACTGGAAGCCTAATCATTTCAGGACTGCTGTTTTGTATTTCCTCATGTGTCACAGACTCTAATCTTGCAGTTCTACAGACTTCAGGTGATAAAATTCTGGAAGCCTCAAGGCTTATGCTCTCATTGTGCTTCCATGCTGCAATCCTGAAGGGCCATAATGTGCTGCAGTGTTTAGTCTTTATACCTTTTCAGGGATGAGTTCTCAGCTCACCTTAACAATTTTGGTTCACTGCAAAAAGAATTTGGCCCCAACAATGTCTGCTACTGAAGTGTATTAAACTGCACCTCTTGTTTGTTATGTGTAAAATTTGAAGTCTATTGACTCAACTTTCCAATTGTATTTCTCTATATTCTTAACTATCATCCTCTATTTTGTATCATTCTGTACATTCTGGTACCTTTTGGTATAATTCTCTCATGTTTTAAATCATCAAACATATCTCTAAGTCAAATCCCTTTCTTGTTGCTTGAATTCATTTTTTTCCCTTGACCTCTCCACTTAAATATCATCTACACCTCAAGTGAAAAAAACCTCACCTATCTATTGCCTTCCAGTCTTGTTGTAACCCTGCCCTTTCTCATCTTCCTCCCAAGGACTGGTGCTCTCCAGTCTCCCAGGTCTAAACAGTGGACATGATGATCGTTGGTACTTTTCTCCCTTATCTTTGCATGAAAGAATTGCAAGGAAATATCACTGCTACCCTATGCACATATAAAGATGCCATCTACTTCCCTTCATCTTTCTAACATTAACAAGTCTCAGTAGAGCACTAGGACTAGTGGTTTGTTGTGCCTCTTGGTATGCATTATTTGTATATCTGTTCAATGATGATTTTGAAGTGGAGGGTACAGAATTAACACTCTTTCCCCACTTCGTTTTCTTTAACTCTTCCATTTTGCATCCAAATATGCAAGCAAGGCTTCCAGTGATAAAAATGTCACAAAGCTTTTTATCTGTGTTAACTTGAGTTTACAACCTAGGTATCTCTATCAGCACCATGAGGCACTTATCACAGGGTCTACTTCAAAAATATATTGTGCTTTCCAAGGGAGGAGTCACTGCTGAGGTCTTCATCATTTTGTGACATGTTTTTTAAGGTTTTAACAGCCTGTGATATTGTATTTACCCCCACAAAGCTTTATTATGGGCCTATTTCTGAATCCTGATCTCCCCACTTTCCTGGCAATAGGCACATTAAACATTTAGGATTTTGTGGCCATTTCCTACCTGATTCCCATAGTGCACCATGTTCTTGCCCCCAAGCGCCATTGTCACACAATTTAGTTCCCACACTTAAGCAAAAATAATCTTTAAAAATAAAAAATCTGATCACATCACTCCCTGACGTTAATCATTACATTGGCCTTCACTTTGTCATAGGAAAAATTTCAAGAGCAGCCTGGAAACACATTTTCCATTTAATCTTCTGATATTCTCTCATTACATATCATTTGCCATGAAAAATAAACTTTTTTAAGTTATTAACAGATACAGTGGTTTTTTTCTGATGTCTAGTGTTTTTTCAAATGTCTTCTTTTCCTAGTAAATTCTTAAGAGGTAATCATCACTTACAAATTATTTTGTATTTAAGAAATCTTCTTACCCCTACAATCAAACTAGGGTAAGGAGCTGTTTTCTTTCTTCTGTAATTTCTGATTCTCCACTCCAGATGTGCCCCACACTATATTTGAATTGTTTTGCTCTTTGCAATTCTTTGTAATTGCCTTTTATAGTAGACTTTTCTGCATAAAACACTGACTCATGAGATGGAATCACTTTGCTTTCTGGCAGACAAATATTTTCAAACTTCAGTCCTCATAATCATTACCCCTGGAACATGCTACAAAAATTCATAATTGTTGGATTTTCTCCCTGAAATTCTGACATAATATATATCGGAGGAGATCCAGGAATCCTCATGCTAAATATGCACAATGTGTTTTAAGAGATGGTTCATAAACTGAAAAGGAAACAGAAACAAAAAGCACAAAAATATGTTTTAAATGAAGGAAAAGTAAAAGTTTTGCAAGCTTTACAGATTATTTCTATCGCACCCACTGACTTTTCTCTATAACACCTCACTCAGGAATCTCCTAAACTTTCCTCTCCATCAAAGGTCACCCCGCATCTTCTCAAACCAAAGTAATGGGAGCCTCACTATTTCTCTGTGTAGCTCACTGGAGAGAGCACGTTCATTTATTCAATCTTAGTTCATTTGTACATCTCTGGTGTAAACTGGAACACGATGTGGAGAAGGAAAGAAAGGAGGAGAAAGAAGGAGTAAAAAAGGATCAAGATACAATTTGAGCATGTAGTGATTCACCAGGATGGTAGTAGTTATTATGTGTTACAAATATATACTAAAAATTAAAAAATAAATTAATTAAGTATACACTACAAATTGACAGTATTCAAGGTAGTTTAATGTTAAAATAAGATTAAACTCGTCAAATGCTAAAGTGGAATTTAGATTCCAGGGGATAGAGCTATAATCGCTGAATTTATACAATTTAAGGTGGAGAAACCGCTCTTTTAAAGAAATGGTACTTGTACAATTTGCAGCCCACATGCAGAAGAAACAAGTGATTCCTAACTACGTATTTCAGGATTACATCCGTCCCACCTATAGCAGAATAATGTTGGGTTTAACTCAAGGAGGAGCGTGTTAAGAAGCTCAGTGAATCATAACTGCTTCTTATTTTCTTAGATCAGAAGTTCTGTGTCGTAGGCCCTAAAAAGCGCTCAAAAATACACCTTGAAAATGATGACAGAAAAATGGCCGGGGTACGATTTACTAGTCAATCATGCAATTTTCAATAAGGATGAATTGAGCACGGAAGCAAGTGCTAAGAATGACCGAATAAAGAAAACAGTCCCTTTGCTACCTCACTGCTGTCAAAGGAGATTTCAAAACTGTGAGGTAGATACAGTCGCCAAGTAATAGGTAAATTCATAAGAGTAGAGTTTCAGAATGCGAAATGATGAGGATCAGAGAAGAAAAAAGGTCACAGTTTGGCTAAAAACTGTGCAACCACTTTATATTCCCACGGCTCCACTGTCGCTCAAATGGTTCAAGTATTTCCCTGGATTAGCGCCCACTGTCAATTATCAAGGGGAATGGAATTTCTGATTTGTTGCGAACAGAACTGTTCTAACAGACAGTTGTTTTACATGCCTTATTAAAAACAAAAGGCAACTCTTAATTTTGTTGACTGTTCCCTGAATTACACAGACGTGCCTATTTTGGGTCCACACCGCAATATTTTTGCTCAGGTAATACTTTCTCAGTTCAGAGTTCTCCAGGCTTCCAGGAGCAGCGGGTCCCCAGGCAGGATGTTCGCTAATGCACAGCGCCATCTGGTGGTGATCACTTGGAATCAACGGAAGAATTGCGCAAAGATAGGTTTCTGAGGACGCTCAGTGCTTACCACGGGGCGGAATTTCTTTTTCCTAAGTTTTATTCAGCAACTCATACGAAATATGACATATTAATTGTTTTTTTGTCCTCATCTTCCTTCTCTTCTTTTTTTTTTCTGCTTAATTTGGAAGGTCATTATCAACGCTTCTGTTAGCTACCAGGCCCAACCAATCACAATGACGCTTCTTCAAATATTTTTAGTGTTTCAGATGCCTTTGGGAAAAGACAGTTCAAAAATTACAATGGTCTTGCTTTTCAATGTTTCTGTGACTACAGTCTCTCCCCATACAATCCCAGTTTTTCCAGTCCCTTTGATTCTCTCTTAAAGAACTGCTCAAAATCGGAAGCAACCATGATTTCCCCTTCTACAGGTTGACATCCAAAGGTGAACTCCAGAACCACATTTTGCTTTTTTTCTTCCCTTTATCCGCACAAATTTGTTACTATGACAGAAGAGGAACAGAATCAGGGTCACAGAAATATTTTTGCTGGTGTCATTTTATTAGAAAACTGCAACAAAAGCCACAAGCCTCCAGACATGGCCTTGGGGTGTAAAGAGGCAGAAAAGCCATTTTGGCTTTCATAAGTGCCACAAGAATCAGACAAGGTACTGAAATATAATATATGAATTTATAACATATAATCCAAATACTAGATACTGATGGCACTGTGAACTCAAGAATATCATGAATCCATTCAAGAATGTGAAGATAAAAGAGTCACCAGGGTTCTGAAAACCTGGATTTTAACTGTGAGAACTTGGACAAGTGCTCATGTGTCACAAATCATTTGACTGTTAAATGATAACACCTCTCCCACCTGCCTTAGGCTTCCAGAAAACAAAATGAGACAACAGATGCAAAAATATCAGTGAACTACTAATCACATATAAGTGACTCTAACAGTCATACTTAGCTATTACAATTGGACACCACTTTTCAGCTGACGAATCTGAGCTTCGATGCCATTTCAGGCAACCATTCCGAGTGTGATAACTTCTTAGGTTGAAAAACATGGAATTCAAGGGCCATTTACAAATTCCCTGATCTGGGGACAAAACAGTTAATGTATCGTGCAAGAACATCGTTCTCCTTAACCTGAGCACCACCGTCAGAAGGCTGGGAGCGACTCAGATGAGACGCTGGTAACTGGCAAGAAGTGAGTGCATCATGGCGTGGTCACAAATCTATGTGAGAGGACTTGGACAAGCAGAGTAGCTTTGTCCTGTGCCCTCTCCTGCTGCACAGACAAGCAGGACCTGGAGGCCAGACTGAGGCCAGGTCCCCCTCCCACCCCCATTGCTTTGCTGGCATCTTTTCCTCTACGGCCATCGGTTAACACAATGTGACTTCTAAGGGGAGGGATTTGAGAGTGCTGGTGCTGAGGACTCTGGAAAACATGAGTCCAGTTGTTGCCTTTCACAGATGAGAAAACTGATGACCAAACAGAAAGAAAATAAATTACAGCTGCTATAATACTGACCCTGACTAAGAACCTCCATACATTGAACCCTAACATTTTTTTTTTGTCTTTTGTTGAAGTTTTACACTAGTGTGCTCTCCTCTCTGTGTGTTTTCTCCTTGATCTATGTACCAAAATGATTCTGCCTGCATAACATGAACTTCATAAACCAGCTGCATCCAGTGGAGAAACAGCAGCTTGGTAGAAAACAGAATGCAGAGACGGGGGTCCTCTGAGTTTAGTGTCACAGAGGTCAAGGAGGAGATAACCCAGGTGATGACTAAGAAGAGTTCTGGGATAAGGTAGATATTGGACTGTCCTACATGCAAGGCAACAAAGTCAGAGTCATGGCTCCAGGCTCAAAAGTAAATGATATTAAATATTGAGGATGTTTATCAGAGGCAAAAAGAGTCATCATTTACTTTTTCTAAGTTATGCTTGAAGCTCACTTTTTGTTTGTTGTTCATTTTGTTTTCTCTTGTTTTGTACCTGGAATGGAATTCAGGAGCTTGCACTTGCCAAACAGGCACTTGTGCTGTGTAACCATATTCCTGAACTATACCCCTGGCCCAGAAACTCTCCAAAAACCTTGTTCTGAGACAGAGGAAGGTCTCATAGCCGGCAACTTCAGCCAGTGATCGCAACAATCGATGCTGAGCTGTCTCCAGTGCTAACACTGAACTGTTTGGGGACGTAGTTGGAAATTAGTGAGTTTGGGAAGCTGCTTAAGACTCAGTGGCAACCTGATTCCTCAAGAAGCAGGTGCCAAAGTCTCTAAGGATGACCG
Source organism: Hydrochoerus hydrochaeris (assembly GCA_004027455.1). Classification (NCBI taxonomy): domain Eukaryota; kingdom Metazoa; phylum Chordata; class Mammalia; order Rodentia; family Hydrochaeridae; genus Hydrochoerus; species Hydrochoerus hydrochaeris. The sequence goes on along the minus strand of PVLA01001813.1, from coordinate 30,639 downwards.
GTAGCTTTTCTTATGCAAAAATTAACTGTCTTATTAGAGCATCTAGAACGAAACTCACTGAGATGGACGCAACTCAGAAATACAAGATCACAAAGTAGCACTTGGGAGAGTCACCTCATGACCCTCTTGGGAGCTTTGGTTTTCATCTCTAAAAATCTAAACCATCTGTTTCTAGACCTGAGAGCCAAGGACACAGGAGCAGGTTAAAAGTCAAGCTGGCAATGAATATGAAGAATCCTGAATCACAGAGCTGCAAATGCTTCAAGCGATTCCTCTTTCCAGTGGGTCTACTGAAATCTTACTCAGCTCCAGGCAGGCATTCAAAAGACTGTTTGGATTTTAGCTTAAGAGAAACAAGTAAAGTTCATCTCCTGCTGGACACAAAAGTCCTCACCGCAAAGCATGAGTCTGAGCAGGGCTGTGAGAGGGAATCCTGTACTTCTCTGTCACAGACAAAACTGAGAAAGTTGCCCCTAAAGGTCTGGAGGAGTGGCGCTCATTGTGTACGATTAATTATCAACACTGGCTGCGCCCCTGGGCCCTCTGAACCCGGGAGATCAATGATGCCCTTTAAACTGCAAGTTTGGGCCCTGTGACAGACAGCAAGCTGAGAATGGTAGGTGCATCAAACGTCACACAGAATTCCTTTACTTCAACGACTCACTTTGGTCTTTCATGTACAATCTCTACGTCATGCATATATAATCGATAATTTTAAGTCTTTATTTGTACAGGTTGGGTTTTTTTTTTTTTTTTTGGTGCTGGGGATCAAACTCATAATTTCACATTTGCCAAGCAGGCACTTACACTGCTGAGCTAAAACCAAGGCCCTCTTGTACAGTTTTTTAAAAGTAACCAGCGTGTTTTGTCTCTGTTGCCCTGGGGAGTCCTGTTCCTCACTCATGACTGGTGGATGTCTGGACTGATTCACAGTGGAAAATTTCCTCTACACACTGTCGCACGGTTGCTCAGGAATGATTATAATTTGAACTTAATTTGGAGTCACCGTGTTATGAAACTAACATTGCATTTTAAACCGAGCTTATAGCTCAAGAAGTGCAGAGGTAGAAAGGGTGCCATTTTAGACTAGCCTGTGGGTCCTGTCACCTCACAATTTTTGACACATATTCACAAGAGACTGTTAAGGAAATGGGCTATGAAAATTGACTGCTAGTATTGTGAACTGTCTAACAGCAGAAAGGGTGGGCTGATATATGCTAAATCCATATCATCATTAAGGTAATACATATTTAAGGACATATTTGAAGAAATTCACGTAACAGTCAAAAAGTAAAATCACTATCAATCTCATGCACTGAGGTAACGCCTGTTAATATTTTCAGTCATTTTTATTGTAATAACGATAGCTATATAAATCATATTTTCTAAATGTTTTGTATATATTAGGATAGTCATCACTAGAGTACTGAAATGAAGTCAGGAGATGAAGGTTGGGTCCTATTCAGCAGTGAATTAACTTTCTGACCTTGAGATATTTTCTAGTCTTCATTTTGAACTTTATAAATATATGAGTTGAAAAATCACTAATACCACTTTCCACTAAAATACAAATTGTAAAGAAATTCTTATTATCTTCTTTCCTCTTTATGTTAACATTTTTATCCTAGTATGCAGGGACATCAACAGGTTTAAGTCTCATAATGTTATTGAATTTTTATAATTTCTAAAATATCAAGAAGCAAAACTACTTTTTGTACGCACTGTAGATTAACAATTATGTATTTATAGGTGTATGTACATACACACACAAAAAATAAACACATACCCACACATATTCACATATATTCTTGGAAACATTGGACACTTAATTCTTCAAAAAAGATGCTCCTATAGGAAGTGTGACACAGTATCAAGGATCAGGAAAGCCAAAGGTATTTGATTTTTCAGGCTGTCATGGAAAAATGGATGCGTGGTGCCTGCTCAAGCTCTGAACCAAGGTCAACGTACCCTTGAAAAGACAGTGAAAATGAAGTGATTTACAGATAAGGCCCGTAGCCTTGGCACCAGGAGCTTTTGTTTTCCTAGCTCTAGTCCTTGGGAGAGGAGTGTGCCTCGGCGGGCACAGCGCGTTCCCCAGACAATGTTAAGACACACGCCAAACCGAAGTCCGGCTGGGATCCAGCTACCAAGCTGAATTCCTTCCCCTGCCCCTGGACACACACAAAAGGCAAACCCAGGTTGCCACAGCCTCTCAGGTAAAGACCAAAGCTGCTATTTGTCATCATTAAGTGAAGGGCCCATTCTTCTTCTTCTTCTTCTTCCTGGCCTCCGATACGTGGCAGAGAAACTCTCCTGGAAAAATAAATGAAGCAAAGAACAACTCAAACCTCTGAGCTTAGATGAAGTGAATTCCCCCAGTCACCTGCCTCAACACGAAGAAGCAATGCCAAGCTTGCCCACCACTTTTGTATAACCTTGAGTATATATTTTTCTAATTAGGGGTATAATCCGTGGTATAATAGCTGTTCTCTAAATATTAAAGTGACACATATAGGTACATATTTTAGAAAATCACAAAGATGAAAAGATTCACAAGAAAAACAGTAAAAAGCCCTCATGGTCCATGAGCCAGAAACTGCTACAACACTCATTTTAGTGTTTAGTGTTATCCTGAGTGTGTGTGTGTGTGTGTGTGTGTGTGTGTGTTGGTAGCATGTACATTTGGTTGAGTCTTTGTGGAAAATCATTATTATCCATAGTTGGTAACATTCTAAACATAGTATTTTGCAATATTTTATTCAATGTCATATCATAGATGTTTTCTTATTTATTCAGTAATTAAAAAGGTGTGAAATATTAACTATTTCAGGATTGTTATAATTATTAAATAATTAAATGCCAAATTTGCAATGGCACCAAGCAGGTAATCATCAAGCAAGTGATATTAATTTATTAGAATCTAAACAGTATGAGGTTAATTTTGTGCTTAAAATATTTGAAGCCATATACTAAATCTATCTGTAAAGAGGAAAGAGCATTGTTGCATATCACAGGCTAAAATCCAATGACCTTAGAAATGACTGATATTTATTGCTGTACCCAACTAGAAGGCAGGTGAGGTTGTACATAAGCAGAGACCACAGGCAGAGAAATTGTTAGGTACTAATGAAGGTCATTCTGTGTATGGCAGGCCTAGTCATTAGAGAATTCTATGTTATGTCAGTATCAAATTCTCCTCCTCTATCAGTTCAGTCCTTGTTCCTAGTTCAAGCCATTTAACCATGGCAAGGAAAATCTGATTTTCTTGGTTCAAGAATAACTGTGCAGACAAGGTAAGACAGCAACACTCAGCACTGAAGGTATCCCCTGTTTTTTAATAGAATGAACTCATTTATCTCATGCTGCAAATACATTCCTTCTACTCACGCATTTTAATAACTGCTAATTCCTTCTCACCTCAAATTAGTCTTGTTGTTAGCCTAATAAGGACATCCTTGTCAGCCATACTGTACTAAATGCAGGTAACATGGTGAATGCTACGGTGTGAGAAGAAAGCTTTCAAAAGTTCATGATTCAAATAAAGCCCTACCTAGAAGTCTAGATGTAAATCACATCAGAGATGTTTAACACACAAAATCATCATCTATAGATAAGAAGATAAACTGCCATTATCTGGGAGCGAAGAGCTCTGAGAAGGTTTAACTCAAATGGAAAAATCATTCTATTATTAAACAACTATTATTAATGTTTATATGTGCAAAGTACTGTAGCTAGACTTTTATATTTGCTCCTCTATTTAATTATTTACTTCATTTAATCCTCACAGCAAGCATGCATTTTAAACTAAGGTCAGAGGAGAAAGTTAAGAACCAGTATTACAATAATTTGACTTTGACCAAATAGCTAAAAGCAGCACCAGTAATTTTTAAGCTAAATGTCAATTAAACTATACCAGACCCAGAATATTTTGTAAATCTAAGTGTATGATTGCACATATGCTACCTTTTTTTCATTCACACACAAGCACAGACACAGAGTTGGAGTTACTCAAAACTTAAAAAGTACAAAGGATTATTTTCTCTCTATCTTGACTATTCTCTTGGCCAACACTCAGATGACAAGTAGTCTCTGTCTTTAATATATATTGTATCTTTAGGAATGATCTTTCCAAAGCATAGATTCAATCATTGTTATGCATTATTCAAATGGACTCAATGGATCTTCTTTGCTTTTAGGATAATTCCAGATACTATTATATTACAATTGTGGTCTGCAGTTCTTAAATCTAGCTGCATATGCAATGCTACATTTGTAGTCAAACAAAGCCCGTAGTACCCATTTGTCTCAGAACTTCACACCCTCCTATACACAAGGTAACTCGAGTTACACAGTCTTCCACGCACTGATATTTGCCTCCATATTTTGACTTATGTCATCTCTGAGGTCAATCCTCAGGTAAGTTAATCTTTCACATCTGTTTCATATTCTGTCTCTTTCATTAGGATTTCCTCATTATTCTGTTCAAAAAGGTTCTTTCTCTATGTTCATAAATCAGTTTTCATATATTCCTGTCATAATAGGAATTTCACTCTGCCTTTTAAGCTCTTCAAGGTAAGGTGATACTTCAATGTGAGACTCCATAGTACACACCAAAAATTTAAAAATGAAACAGTAATACTAGCTTTCCGAGAGGTTAAGGCAGGATTGTGATTTGGAGCCCTATCTGAACAACCCAGTCTTAAGACAAAAATATTAAGGTATGAGGGTGAAACTCAGGGTTTCCATTCGCTGTATGGAAACAAATGAATGAATGAATGAATGAATGAACCAATATAGGCATGAAACAAGATTTACTTCCTGTTTTCCAGGAGCTACTGGATGTTACTAAGACTCGGGAGCCTCTAACCCCATTTTAGTCTGAGCGTTTCATCACATCAGATTATTTAGTTCTACTTCTGCAACATTCTGATTTTACTACAGTGATTGTGAAAGTTTATTAGTTTCCATTATCTTTCTTAAGACCTGGAGTTTCTGTCTCAATCTGAAGATTCATCATATCTGTTTTAATTTATCTGTGCAGTCACAGGAAAATACCACTGTCAGGGTAATTCATAAAGAAGACAGTTTTGTTTTTCACAGTTCTGGAGGGAAGCAAGTCCAAGATCAAGTCTCCAGTGCCTGGTGAAGATTGCTATCATCTTTCACTGTGGAATCTTGAACATTGTGTTCTACAGGAGGGAAGAAATACCACCCAAAGGAGGAAGAAATAACTCCCACTTCCTAACCCTGCTGAGTAGAGAATTAAATTTCCAACAGATAAACTCTGGGAGACACATTAAGTACATAGCAATGTCAGTCTTCATTTCTGGAAAATCGTCTGTTATTATTTGTTCATGATTCCCTACATTCTCACATTTCAGTTGCTTCTATCTTCTCTGTCTACTATCCACGTATTTTAATGTATTTTCCATTTTTTAAATTGGGGATTTAACTCATGTAATCTACATGCAGTTATTCTCTCAGATGTAACTTCCAATTCAGTAACTCTCTCTTTGACCATGCTTATGGAATGTTTAACATTTTCAGTGATTCTTAAATTTATCTTAATGCAGCATTTTTCTCTTTACAATTTCTATTTGATTATCTTCCAAATTTGCTGCTGGTATTTTTTGAAACTCTTATCTTCTTGAAACAGAAGATAACCATGCTTAGATTTCTGTCCAGGCTTAATAATTTTCCTGTGCTAAAGGAGAAAAATAGTCATTTGGATGTAACAGAATCTTTGATACATTTTTATTTAGATATAGTGTTTGACTAGTCACCACCTCTGTGTTCAATTTCCTCTGTTTTTCTGCTCTGACACCTGAAAATAATTGAAAAATATTTTACTTTTTCAGATTGGAAGTTATATCTTATTCTCTTCTTGATTGAATTTTTTTCCCAGAGTATAGCCTATGTGTTTTAACTTTAAAAGTCTAATCTTAACAGATGTTTTTAACTACTTTCCACATATGATAAAGACTTTAGAACCAACATATCCTAACCATAGGTTATTATTTTAATTCCCCATATATTTAAAACTAATCAAGCATTATTTTTAATGTCTTAAACAGGCAACTATATGTATAGTATTTAAAAGAGTTACACATCGTTTAGGTTGCAGTAAAATAGATTTTGTGGATCCAAGGTTCCCAGATTGAAGCTGTAGAAAAAAACACACAGGAAAAATTGTGTTATAACCCTGTCTTCCTTGGAAAAATCTGCATTAAATCACATTTTGGGAACTTTTTATTTTTTCTTACCTATTTAAAGGGCTGATTTGGGAAAGCACCATAGTTAGCAAATTAATGACTTTTTTTTTTGGTTCAGATTTATTTTTCCCCTTTAAAATGAATTAGTAGAGTTTACTTCAAAGCATAGAAGGTGCTACATAAAGCAAAACAAAAACAAAAACAAAAAAACTAAGTCAAATAAAGGAAAGGTTTATGACTTTAAAAGTTAGGAAGTCTGTTAACACAAAGCCAGCATTGTTGCAGGGTAGCCACTTACTAGGGTACAGTACTTACTAGACCTTCAAAATCAGCATGTTTCTCTGTGGATTCAGTATCTCGCCATTCAAAGTCTTAGATCCCACAGTCCTCTCATGGGGAAAAATCAGGACCAGTGTCTTAATGCTTTGGAATTAGTGGATAAAATTCAAGTTACACAGTGTTTTCTCTCTAACATACAGTCAACAGCAATTTCATTCCTAGCCACTTTGTCACCTGTCCTCTGCTGCTCTTTCCTCTGATACAAATTTTACATTAATTTATTTTACCATTCATCTCCCAAGGGCACTGAATCTAAGGTCTCAGTCAGCATCAGTAAAATGAAGGTTATTTTGCTGACTGAGATTCTCTAGAAAGAAAAGTTTGGAAATATGACTACGCAAGGCAAAACCATTGTTTTAGCAAGTAAAAAAGGAATTATCTGAATTATTGTGCTTATGTTTAAATTATTCCAAAGATACAAGATTTGAAATCTCATACAACTTTCTAGGTCAGTCGTATTATGAATAGATGAGCAGAGAATCCAGGCCATGTTTCAGTATGTGATCATCTAGAGGGAAGTCTTCTGAGCTCAATTTTTGTGAGCATTTTAAGAATTATTTGCATTTTATTACAGATTACTGTCAACTCCATGATGGTGTTATGTATTTTAGATGTTATAAATTCAAGTTTATTAAAAATAATGTAAACTATTAAATGCATTCTCTACCAATATTCTTTTTACTCCTTTTATGAGATTATATGTACTGTGAACTTGCTAGCCCACATTGTTTCCCATGTGCATGGCTTATTCTAACCTTTGTAAAAGAATATTCATTTAGTAAAACAATAAATATCCTATAAAATATCAGGCATTCAGATTTATACATAAAATCTACCTCAAATTCATTTTTATTACCATTTAATGTGCAAACAACAAATGAAACATCCTACTCTATTTACAGGATTTAGCATATTTTGTTAGTCACTATTAAATTTAGCCCAAAATTCTGACAGTTGTCAGTCATTCTTACATTTATCACTTCTCTCAAAGCTCTGAGGACTACCCTAAGTTTTTTATTAAATTTCTATCATGCTCAAGTTTCTTCCAACATCTTCTATATCTGGATGTCTGATTGCTTGAGAAGGTAGATGGCATGAGAGTGCTGCTTAACTGAACACAACACTGTTCAGGAAATGTGTAGAAAAATGCTCAAAAATTTTTAAAAAGAAAAAACCCAGCAAAATTATTTTTGCCACAGCAATTATGTGAAGTTGACAGAATTTTACATGATGGCATAAATTAACCCATAAAAAAACAGAATCTTTACATAATGGAGAAAATGTACTTTTTTTTGGTAAATTAGACATTTTATTCTCACAAAAACCAATCTCTTATTTCACAGGTTTTTTTTCTTTTGCCACAACAAAGCAGCTAACTTACAAAGAACATATTAGCAGACTTACAAATAACATCTGAAACTGTTTTAACCATGGTTAGTTCTCACAGCATTTACTATCAGTAAAGCAATATGGAAGTCTGATCATATTGATGATTCTTCTAAACTATTCATATCCCCCTTTTAACTCACTTTCTTTATTCAAACTCTAAAAAAATAATTTTTAACATATTTTAAATAAATATAATAACCTAAACCATCCTTTGGACACTAAGATACAAGAAGACATGGGCTAACTCCCAACAGTTATTTAAAACTGTTGACAGACTTGTCAAGTCACCCATCAGCACATCTGTTCCTTTTACTATTGTTCTGTACTCCTGGATAATAGATGGAATGCTTGGGATGTGGCAACCATGTTGGTATCATGAAAATGAAAATCATGTAGTTCTAGAAGCAGATCAACAGAGTCTAAGTCATTGATAATATCATGAAGAGCTTTGTGTATTGTAAACAATTTGGGTACTGTGGCACTTACAGCAGTATCAATTTTAATTGGCTTTGTAGTCTTCTCCAGGGATTGGTGGAAGTCTGGGTGTGTCTTCTGGGTCTGGAAGATACACCACTAGGCTTTACATTTAGTCTCCTGCCCCACCCACTCTTGTATTTTTCCTTTCTTTGCTTCCTGGTTACTATGAACTAAATACCTCCCCTCCACCATGCCTTTCTTCTATGATGCTACTGCCTTTGAACCAACTGATTATTGACTGAATTCTGCAAATCATAAGTCAAATTAAACCTCTTCTACTTTCTGTAATGAATATTAAGTATTGTGTCCAGCAAGGGAAATCTGACTAATGCAGAAAATTACTACCAGAAATAAAGTGATTGCTATAAATTTACATGACCATGAGGTTCGAAAGCTTTTAAAACTACTTCATTAAAAGACTCTGTAAAGTTTCACAGATATGAGCTAGAAACGTCCCATAAGGCTTTAAATGAGCTTTATGACTGATTCATACTAGTGCTCAGAACACCAGAATGTTCCTAGGAATGTTGACAGTAAAGGTCATCTTCAGCAGGTTTTGGTTGGAAACAAGGTCTACACTGGCAATTGAACTGGAGGTCACGTGTTTTACACTCTAACAGAAAATCCATGTTATTGCTTTTGTCTTGAAACTTTTCAGGAGATTCAGATTATGGGTGCTGTGGGCTGTTTTTAGCCTGATTTCTAGTGAAATTCAGGGGCACAAAGTAGAAGAGAAAAAAGAGAAAATTGAAATAAGATCCAGAAGGAATCATGTATAAATTTGGTGTTGAAAGGTATGTAATTGTTGGAAAGTTTAGAACCATTAAAATGAAATCAACTATTCTGTATTTGTAGAGGAAAAGATGCCTTGGGCTATCTCGGGAGTCAGCAGGATCCCATTAATTATAGGCTTAAGGATATAAAAGTGTAAACTTTTCATTTGATAAGAAAGTCATTGGACCTCACACTCCAGAAGGCGCTCCGAGGGAATTGGTTCTACAGTATTCTCTTTCCACAGTGCTTTCCTGGCTGCTGCTCAAACTGACAGCAGATTTTGGTTCCACCTATAAGATGCTCACATTATCAGTATGCAGAATGCCAAGGTTGTGTAGTCAGGGTGGCATTCACCTAGATCTCAGTGGAAGACTCGAAATGACAGGCAAGGAGCCCCTGACAAGGCAGTGTATGAAGATCTAGAAATAAATCAAAGCTACAGTGGGGACCCGAGGATATCAGTGGCACCAGGCACATGGAACACTGACTGAGGAAAGCTGCAGGCCATGAATGGAGTCAGCCCCAGTGAAACACTATGTGGGCTACAATCAGCAAACACATAAAGACAGTGCCATGCATAACCCACCAAACTCACATTTTCCCATTATATGTCCCAGAGCTATAGGACTTAATGTTTGTGCTGCACATTTTTAGTTTTGCTTTAGACCTACTTTTTTATTTCTGTTTTTCTTCTCTTTGGCAATGAGAATGTCCATTATGTGCCCTTATACCTTGAGATTATGTAACTTGTTTTTGATTTTTGCAAAGATTCACAGCTAAGAGGTTGCAAGGATTTTCAGAAGTGACTTGGATTTGGACTTTTGAAACTACTGGAAATCTTGAGACTTCAAGAAGAGATTGTGGTATTTCTGTTTGCACGTGGGATAACCGTATTATGTTAGATGGAATTACGAACTTGCTTTTGTCTTTATTTGGAGATTAAGTATGAAAGATTAAATATGGTTTATGTTGTGCTTTGGATTTAAACTGACAAGAGGTAGCAGTTAGAAGACAATGTCAACTAGGATTGTTGTTGTGATCTACCTTTGGGATTATCGAAGCACATTTCCGGGTATTTCAAGATGGCTCCTGGAGCTATGCCTGCAGGACCTCTGTTTGATCTCTTACCCCTTCCTGTCTGCTCTGTTCTACTACTCTGATTTCTGACTATTGTGAACTAAACATCTTTCCTCTGACCTGGCCATCCAACACAATGCTTCTGCCTTACAGCCAGCCAACCATGGAGTAAATCTCTCAACCCATTAGCCAAATTAAACCTCCCTCCTTTAAGTTGTGTTTTGAGTATTGTGTCCATCAAATGTTAAGCTGACCAGTACAGATACTTACTAATTATGTCCAGTTATTATCATTATTTTCTTCCACTATAATAATAATTTATATATCTATTTGCCATTCAGGGATATGCAACAAACAAACAAATTTAAAACAACATTCATTTTCACTAAGAATTTTCTCAAAATTTCTCTAATTTTCTTCATAGTGATCTCAGGACAAAAAATTACCTAACAGTTCAATTTATTGAGTAGTTAAATCTAATTTAACAATTACAGGGTGTGTGCCATTGGTATTTCCCTCATTATGCAAAATATCCCACTTTTTCCCTGTGCATAAACTAATGTCCCAATATGTGTATGTGTGGTAGGGGATTGTGACCAAAACATAGAGTGAATAAGTTAAGAAATTACAATAAAACACACATCATCCTTCATCCACATCAAAGTATTAACCCTCACTTCCAGCACCCTAATTCCACTCTTGCCATTTTTTGATGCAGTTCTGGAAGTCATCTTTCATGAATTTTACTCGGAGGCATGCTAAAAATAAAGCAAATAATACAGCTGTCACGCATCATAAAAATAAGTTTGTAAAAATATTACAGTGTGTCCTCTTCTACCTGATTCATTGGATCTGGCATCATGCAACCTCCGGTTCCTACTGAAAGTCAATATACCATGACAGGTGTCATAGCTGCATTCTAGTGACTGGGACAAAATACACAATTTAAAGGGTGCGATGTTTATTTGAGCTCATAGTTTTTAGAGGTTTCTTTTCACAGCTGGCTGGCTTCAGGGTCAAAGTGGCACGGTGAAAAGATTTGGTGCAGAGGAAAACTTCACATCACATAGCCAAGGAGCAGAGAGAGAAAGAAGGAACTGGTTGGGCAGACACACTCTGCCAAGGCCATTCCCCCCAAGAACCTACCCCCAGTGATTCCCTGTCTCCTAGCAGCTCACTCAGGCATGGATTCTTCAATGGACAAATCCACTGCTGAGAATAGCGCTCCCATGAACCAATTACCTTACAAATGTGCACTTCTGAACACATGAGGTTTTGGAGGAACATCATGATCTAAACCATAGCAAAAGATAAAACCTTGAATCCTTTCAGGACATTAAGACACTTAGGACCTTGCAACTAATGAAACTTACAGAAGAGGACTTCCAGACCTACTTCATAAAGTAGCAAGAAGTACAAGATAAGTATGTTGAGAATGAGAGGGCACATTTTGAGTGTAATATGTATTTTAGTTTAATAAATTTTTAAAAAGTTGATTATTCACTGTATTTTCTGGTAATATCTTGAAATGAATTTGTAAATCTGCTCTCCTAGTGGGGCAGGATGGATTATGTGCAAAAGGACACACCAATGTTTTAGAAAGAATTGAACTATTTTTCTGATTTTGGATATTGACTATACACTTATTTAAGTATAACAACATTCAAAATGTTGTGTACCTATAATGGATGAAAAACATCATCTCTAAAAGCATCTACTGTAGTAATAGGATTGATTGTTAAATAGGAAGATGAGAAATGAAAATGTATGTAAATGTTCCATTTACTGAAGGGAGGTACAATAAAGAAAGAACATTAAAACAAGGATGTGTGTGATAGGCAAAGACCTTGCAGTAAAAAGTCCTGAGAGAACAGCCTTGAGTTCCCACTGTGTGTATATCCCATGCAGACGCTTTTCTTCTCTCAGGTCAGGGATTGCTAATTTGTACACAACCCACTTTGGGGCTGGGGAATCCATAATTGTGGTTTGCTGGCATTACCTTATACCCAGTGGACCACATTAGTATCTCCTTGCCATGTAATTAGCCCCATGGAAGAATTCTCTGCAGTTTCCCCCAAGGCCAGGCACAAATCATTAATCTCAATATATTGATTAGACAGCACGGACAAAGTCATACAAATAATCCCCAAGTATTGGTGACATATGCTTACAAAGCCACAGTATTCTTAATATATTTACTGGTCTGATCAAGGCTCAGCCCTACTTGGGTACCTCAGTGACACAGCTCAGATCACTCCCAGATCTGTTAGAATAAATCCTCAAAGCATAGTAAATAACACCTTAATGGACCACAATAACAGAAAGGGAAAACTAAAGACCACAAGGCAAATGTGATGAATTATGTAAGAAGTATTTACTTTACACCCTTCCACATTAAAAGAGAGTGAAGACACCATATCACAGTACTGTGTACCAGTTTTGATTAACAAAGTTCTACACAAGTAAGAACTGCCTGTACCATACTTACAAAATTACAATATTGAGCTATATAAGCCATGGATTTTCAAAATTCCACTAATTTTGATCATACTTTATAATATGTTCAAGGATTAGTTAAAATTTTATATTTTGTTATATCTTGATTATTAATTCAAACTTAAATCATATCTGTCTGTGGAACAGGCAACATGCAGAACAAAATAACCACTTCAATCATTCATTCCACACTCTATGAAACCAAGATAAAATCTTTTCAGGATTTTTCAAAAATATAAGTAAGGAACTGGGCGTATAGAAACATTCAGTAAAAAACAATTATGGACATATCATCATAATTAGGCAGCTTTTGTGAACATATAGGGCCTTGAGCTTAAAAGACCTTAATACTGCTCAGCTCAATTCTCAATTCTCAGCTGTCAGCATCTTGAATGTTTTAATAATTTGAGCTATAACTTAGAAGCTGTGGTTTGTAAGCGTTGTCTAAGCAGAACCAGAGACTACACTCTATTTGCCTTCTTTTCCTTTATGTAGAGCATTGGTGATGTCCCGTGAAGTGAGCATCCCTGCACACTGAAGGTATGTGGAATTTCAGGGAAGCTCGCAGTGCATCAAAGATAAGCATTCTGTGTCTACAACTGAGGCAGAATTGTACTGACTGCTGGAAAGAGGTGGTACTTTCTAATCCAATGGAAGTTTGATCTGAATGCAGAAAGAAGGTAAATGTATAACAAGGAGCCCCCAAACGTCCTTTCTTACTCATGCCATATCCCTGCATTAGCACATCACTGGCCCTAAATGTAATGACCTAGAACAAAAGAGAAAAATAGGAGAGCCATAGCTCCCTTGTCTTTTAAACTTTCCTTACTGGGAAGTTAGCTGAAACTGGAGTTCTGATAGAATGTGCAGATATAAAGAAGTGAAGTTAATGCCACTGAGCTACTTTTTTTGGACAGTTTTATTCTGGCAAAAGTGAAATGTTTATACATGAATTGCAAAGTATGAACTATATGATTTCTGTGATTTTATACAGAATTTCAGTTGCCCTTATATTTGTGTTAAAAGTGGCATTACATAGTTTAAAGACATATGTAATATGTCATATAATTGATCTTAAATTTTTTTCTGAATGACATAAAATCATGTAAAAAAACATTATGACATGGTCAGGGACATAAGTGTGGAAGAAGTCGGGCACGAATGTTTTATGCCTGTGATTTTAGCACTGAGGAGGCTGAGGCAGGAGAATTGTCCTGAGTACAAGGTCAAACTGGCTGCACAGTGAGGCCACATTACAGAGAGAGACCCTGTCTCAGAAGACCAAAGCAAAACAAAACAAAAAAAGCTGGAGAAGAAAAAAAAGTACTAGTACTTTTAATAATATTTCCCCAGGCTTTTTAAATGAAGAACAATACATATTTATTTCGCACTGAGCATAGGAGACTGTGTACCTAATATAATTGCAGCCAATATTCTAAACAAAAGAGAAACCTAAGGCTGTCAAAGAATAAGTAATAAAATTCTTGTGAAGAAATGGATGCAGAGGACATCTTTCATTCAATCGGCACGGCTGCTATTCAGCTGCTATTCAATATCTTGAAAGAAACTCAAAAAGGAGACATCAACATATATCACTAATAACCCAGGGAAGTGTCCATAGGAAAATCTCCACAGTTTGTTTTGTTTGGTAACCTAACCTGCAGGGTGGGAACTGGCTTGCAGGTCTGTTCTGCAAAGTGGAAACCTTTGACATTTCCTCAGTGATACGTCTTTCTGTTCAGATGCATTGTCTTGGTAGAGGCAGAGCTGAAAGCCTTGGATGATGACTGTTTACTCTTTCTGTGACTTCAACTTTTGCAGTGTTAATAACTGGAAGGTCAGGTACCAAGTGATGGAAGGCAACACTGAAGAGAGATTTAACAACACACAAATAACACATATGGGAAAGTGCCATTGAAAAAAATGTCTTTATATATTTAAGGACTGAAATAGAATAACCTTGCTTGAAATTCTTTCCAAGACAAATATATTCTGGGTATGATTTTCACCTATAAAAATAGAAAACACTGCTAATCCAGGGAGGATCACATTTTTTTCCTATGATGATGAAGTTTTTAGATGCATTGAACAGGTATTGTATTCTCTTTATATAAGTTTTGTAATCACCAGTTTTTTCAAATAGATACTGTTTTATTTTATTTTGGCATAACCCTTAAGGTTCGGTCTCAGCTAATTTTTCAAAAATATTTATGCAGACATGGCTGAGCATTTGACCTTCAAAGCAAACATAGACACAGTTTGGAGAAAAACTGAGTGACTAGTAGTTTGGAACCTAAAAAAGCTATCCAAGACCTTGAAACAAGAGACTGTGTCAAGAGAAGGTGTCAGTCCCACACAGTGTCATACTGCTGATGACAGGAAATGTAAGGTTCCATAAACATCTAAAAAGAAGCAGAATAAGAATGACCTTAAGTCCGAGCCTTCAATGTCATGAAATTCCTTTCACAATAGAACTAATTTTCTTTTTAACTCTTAAGATGGAAATAGTAGAATCATCTAAGTATAAGAAGAAAATATAATACCCTGGGGGCCTGTATGATTAGATTGGGACTCTTTAGACAATCCAGAATAATCTGCCTATCTACACTTCTGATTTTTATGTCTGACTATAATATTTTTTCTATCACAAAGTCCAAGAATTAAGGTCTGTGCATCTTTGGGGGATTATCATTCTGTCTCCCACATATACACTCTATAAATAATCACTAAATTAAATTAACTTATCCAGACCCATTGATTTTTGGAAATGCTGATAATTCCAAAGGAAATTTTCTCCGTAAAACACTTGTGAAAAACATGTACCCTTACAATCTCTGCTATCACAGGCCTAACATAACCTAAAAAAAGTTGCATTTTTTTGACGACTTTAGGACCTCTGATCTCTCTGGCAATTTCAGTTATTTATGAGGCTTCCCTAGACATGTTTCATTTTTCTGTTTTCTTCCCTTATCCTCCTCTGTCTTTATTTCTTTGAGTTAACAGGGCTGTTGGAAGTAGCTACTAGGCTGATACATTTACAACATGTGAAGGAATTCCAAAGACTACCATCATCTACTTTCACCAATTATACCAAATTTTGCTCAAAGGCATATTTCCCTGTCAGATATTACCATCAATATAACCATCGGAGAAGTATTATCAGAGGATCTAAACATTATACTAAGCTCATCAAAAAGCTGGAACTTTGTCATAGGTAAGCAATAACAACATCATCACAAAAACTTACGTTCAACTCAGGAAGTGGGCGAACTCCCTTATTTCCTTTAAAAACACTCTAAACCAAGTGGCGACTCTATAAAAAGCCAGGGAGAAAAGGCACACACAGACAGAGGCACAGGAGCAGACAGGCTGAACATCAAAACTGTTGAACCTTCTACAAGTTAGGAGAATAAAGCAACCAGAGCAATATGCTGACTTTTCCTGAGATAGAATAGAGAGATATTTGAAAATCAAATTTAGTGGCCTTTTTTCAATATCTGTGATCATCATTTTCTCATCAAATTAGAGAATTCATGTTTTTTTAAAAATTTTTTTACAGTATTGTGATTTGTTCTATGGAGTTAAGAAGATGTACTCTTTGGCTTCAAATTGCTTATAGTTCTTGTCAAGATGTACAGAGAAATAATTCATGTTTCATAAAGCAAAAAGTCATAAAGAAGGTATTTTAGAGTCGCTTTTGGAGAGGAAGAGTTAATCTGGATAACTTTATAAACTACACCTTCAAGGTACCATATTCAAACCAAAGAAATAGACAAAAAATTACACTAATCTAAGATTAATAGTGACAATTGATTGTTAAAGGCATTAGTGTTTTAGAAAGGTATTCACATAACTATCTTACTTGGTAAGAATCATAGTTTAAGTGACTTACACTTGAAGAGCTGTATTCAGTATGGCTGTGATTGAAACCTTTGGTACCTTTATTTAAAACTGTTGTTTAATATATCATACCAGACTTCCAGGAAATTCCATGTAGTAAATAATTCATTTTTTTTATCTTCTCTTTCTTTTTAGTATCATTAAAAACAGAAAATTTTTTCCTTTCAACATAAATGAAAGTCACTATTAAACTGACGATAATTACAGACTATTTACTTTTTTATCAGGCAGGATCTATTTCAGGGTCATATGCTACATTTATTTATTCTGTTTCTTTAGTTTTCTTTAGTAGAGTTCTTCAGTCTTTCTTTTTCTTATTACCTTGATATTTATTGAAGAATTGAAGAATGTGAGATATTTATTTTGTAGCATGCCCCTCACTTTCAGTTTATCTAATGTTTGCTCTTGATTAGACTCATATTAAGAATTTGGTCGATGTATTGTAGTTGTGATGTTGGGTCCATCTAAAAAACTCCTAAAGATGAGTTATGCTTATTATCACTCTCACTGTGAATTCTAAGTACTGTTTATTCTCCACTTCATGTAAGAAATCACTGGAGAAATGCCTTCAAGAGCTGAGTCAAGAAGTATTCAGGATAATCCTGGAACAATTTGCTGTGGTTCAAAATAAAGAGATCCTTTAGCAAGGATAGTTAAATGAGAGAAGAGCACAGCAGCTAATTTTACTAGAGGCCTGCTAGAAATATCTGAGAAAATTTGACTATTAAAATAAGTAAAAGTAACAATCAGTTATATCTTACTGATTATTCTATCAGGCCATTATGTGTAAGTACATGAATAAAGAAAATACAACTGTTCCTGTGTAGATGAAATATTATTTTTCATATAAAAATTATGAGGCCTGATATTCTGTGATCCATTTATGACTTACTGACATCAAAGAGCATAGTGATTGACACATAGTAAACATTCAATACTATATAATTATTTCCTATACAAATACTTGATTGAATAGATAAATACTACAGTCCTCTTGTAATTTCACTTTGGAAAACTAGTGAGACCTTAACCAAAGAATTTTATATTTTTAAATCACAGTGATTCATATGATATAAAGGTTGATGATTTCTAAACTACTTCAGAGAAGAATTTGGAGTAGATGTTCTTTTATATTCCTTCTACATTTTGCGGGTCTGTGAAATCCAAACTGAGTGAGTTTTGAAGATACCACATGGTATATCCAAGCTGCTCCCTTGGCCTTTCTGTCACTGCAAGGAGCTATTCAAGGCATAAATTAATATTTAACAATGTTATGCAATGTTTACCTAGGTATAATTGAGGTGCACCTGTTCCTGAATCACTGTTGCATTTTTTTGTTTCATTTGAACTTGTTTGGTATTTACATATTTCACACCAATTGTCAAGTCTTGAATTTGTGTAAGTTTGGCCAAGGTCAAGATTCATATTTCATTGCTTTCCCTATATAAAAGGAAAAAAAAGGTGAACTGTAATTAAAGTCATTATAATTAAAGATTTAGGATTACAGGAAACTGCACAAGTGAAAACTTTGAAAGGCTTATAAAGTGTTTTTATTACAAAAGGAGTTTTACCTACCATTTTAAAATTATGCTGACTTTTGCACAGGAAGGCCAGTGTAAAACTCAATATATTTTATGAAATTTTCCCTTTAAGTCTCACACAGTATCAGGGAATGAAAGGCTAAATCATTGTACGTGCTATTGCAACAGAGAAAAATGTGTGAGTTAAGATATTCACGGTAACAGAAAATCAAGGTTTAAGCAAAGATAAGCAACAGTAGTGAGGAGTTTTTGGACCGTTAAAGACCAAACACCAAATCTAACATAACTTAAGCAGATATAAAATGTATTGAAAAGATTGTGAGGTATTTCATAGAATTTAGACAATGGAATACAGCTGGCATCTGGACCTTAAAAAATGAAGTCCAGGTGTACAATGTTATTAGAAAAATATTTCTCTAACTTGGAAATTCTGTCTCTTATTGCCAGTATGGCCAATTGTTGAACTCATGTTTGTTTGACTCTCAGTAGATGCTTTACATCTTTCCTTCAGTTAAATTTTAGAAATTTATGATTCCATTATGGACAAATTATGAAAGGAATTAATAAACATTTGAAAAACACAAAAGAGTCACTATACAGAATAATACAATTGAAGGAAAAACATGGAAACATGACTTCTGCAAATACGGAGGGGCAGAAGGGATGGAGGAAGGGAAGGGAAAAGAGAAAAATAAAAGAATTCAGATGTGTTATGTGCATGTGCAATTCTCCATTGTGAATGTGATTACTGGGTACAGACACTTGCTAACAAAACAGAGTGAAGATAGTCAAAAGTTTAAAAAAGAAATTGAGTTGCTCTCTACTTAAATATTTTCATTGTCATTAAATTTCTAGTTATAATAATATAACAGGAAATGGATTTAACTTCACATTATAAAAATACTTAGAAAAATACCTGAAATACAGCATGTAGACCACTGGAGCACAAGTCACATGCCTCTGAGTGCATGCAAATGCAACAGTGATTCAGGAACAGGTGCACCTCAATTATACCTAAGTACACATTGCTTCTGAGAGAGAGAAAGAAATTAAAGTGGGTGCTATGTCACACAAACTTTGTGGCGGTGGGTGTTCCTGACCATAGGGAAAAGGTATGCACTAGGGTTTGCCAAAAAAACAGAAGCAATAGCACCCATATAAGCATACTAGAATGACATCTATATTAAGAAATTGGTTCAGGTGCTATAGAAATTGGTAAAAGCAACCATTAAGATTCAGGACAAAGAGAAAGTGCAGTACACGCTCAAACACCATCAAGATGGAGACACAGGAAAAAGGTAATCCTGTAATTTGAGTATAAAGCCTAGCTCTTTTGGAATTCTCTCCTACTGAGAAGTCATTCTCTGGTGTAGGTTAGGCCTTCCTTTAACTTATTTGATGGGATCTACCCACATTTACAGTAGGACACCTGCTTTACACAAAGTCTTCTTATTCAGAAGTTAATCTTGCCCAGAAACACCTTCACAGAACTATCCAGAACAATGTTTGGAATATGGTTTATCTATGTAGACATACAAAACTAACCAGCACAGAGTGAAACCCCAAGAAAAAATAACAGCGTAGCCAAGCGAAATAGAGATTGGGACACTGGAATTTACTAAAAGTTGCTGCACATAGTAAAGGGAAGAACACATCTACTCAGAAAAGAAATTTTTGAAATGACTGTATTCTCTTAAATCTTACTAAAACGTGGATGCAAGGAGAGTAAATTTCTGCAAAGTTGGGGAATAGAATATAGGAAAGCTTTTAAATGATTCTAAATGATCATAAAGACTGGACATATTTTGTCTAAAAAGGGAAGGCAGAGACCCTTGTTAATCTATTATCTCATCTTGAAGCCCTGTATTGTTTTCATTGTTCTGTTTAGTTTGGTTTTATTCTGTTTTGTTTTGCTTTAATTTATTATATCTGATGGCATGGGCAGTTATTTCAAAGATAACAAAATATATTATGGTAGCCATTATTGATTTCTTATTATATTATTTCAAAGCCCTGTATTGCTTTTATAGTTTTGTTTTGATTGACTTCATTCTATTTTGCTTCATTTGCTTTTATTATGTCTGATGATATAGGCAGTTACTTTGAAGATGACAAGAGACAACATGGTAGCCATTATTTATTTCCTATTACCTTATTTTAAAGTTCTATAATGCTTTCATTGTTTTGTTTTGACTGGTTTTACTTTGTTCTGTTTTATTTGATTTTATTATGTCTGATGGCTGTTTTGAAGATTGCAAGAGGCATGATTGTATCCATGATTGGTTTCTTTTTACCATGTTTTGAAGATCTGTATCACATTCATGGTTTTATTTTGATTGACTCTATTCTATTTTATCTTGTTTGGTTTTATTCTGTAAAAAAATATTAAAAAGAAGGTATATCATATTTACCCCCCCAACAAAAAGACTGGACATTTTTTATATTTTGTAATATCCAGAGTGAAGTACATTTATTGACCACTTGAGGCATTTAGTTGGTACCTCATAAGGACAGAGTCTCAACATGATACAGTCTGTTAGGCGTCAATCCAGAAGGAGGAAGAGTTCATGTGTGCTCATGGTTTCAGGAGTTTCAGTCTGTGGTTGCTTGGTTCTGAGCTTTGGACCTGTGGCATAACTGTGCATCACGGCAGGTTCATGTGGTCCAGGAGGCAAACTGACTTCATGCAAACTGGGGAGAAAATCAGAGACTAAAAGGGACTGAGATCCTAAAGGGCCTTTCAAGGGCACATCCTCAATGACGTCACTTCCTTTTGCGAGTCCCTAGCTCTTAAATGTTACCCTACCCCTTAATATCATCACAAGCTAAAGACCAACCTTTCATGTACAGGACTTTGGGAAACATTTCATTTAAACCACTGCATATACTAATTTATTCATATGCAAAGCCTATGGAGGAAACATCATGAAAATAATGTTTTTTTGAGAGAGGCTTTTGCTTTGTGGTTCAAACTGGCCTTCATTTTAACTCTGTAGCCCAAGCTGGAAGCGAACTTCTGGGAATTCTCCTACCTACACCTCTAAACTGGTGGCATTATAGATATGTGCCACTATGAACAGTAACCAAGAAAACTTTTAAGGCAATGCCAAACAAGTTAAATTTAACCTAGAGTAATTTAACTTTCTGTTAGGACACATCCAACCTTTTAACAGCAAAACACAGACAATCAATAACATGAAAGGAAAATGCCGAGTATCTAATTAAAAATTACCAGATATGCCTAGATGCAAAAACTGTGATTAATAGTTAGAACAGTTAGTCAATTAAATAGACCCGAAATAGTAGAATAGATTGCAATAGCAGACAAGAACTTAATCCATTATGATGACTGCATTCAAGTATTAAAAGAAAGTCAATAAATCATTAAAGAAAAGATAAAACAAAGTAACCATATTTGGGATTGAAAAATATAATAAATAAAAATTCACTGGATTAAATAAACAATTATTTATGTACTACAGAACAATAAAGACAATGACGTATGGAAATAAAAGACTGAAAAATGAATAGAATTTTAGTGAACAATGCAATGTTCTGATAATTGTATTAAATATAAATAATAGAAACATTTGATTCAACAGGCAGGTATAATTAAACTAGATTTTAAAATAACAGGAAAAACCATATAATCTTTATTTAACAGTAAACCAAAACATGTAGAGTTTTAAAATGAATTAAAAATATGTATCATGCAAAAATATAGGAAGGGTGCCACTCTGGAAAATGGTCTAGTGGCTGCTCATAACTTAATCATAGAATTACCATACAGCCTAGCCATTCTATTTTTGAGTGTACACACAAAAGGAGACTTGTGCTAAACCCCAACTCCCATAGAGGACTGCTACATGAACATTCATAGCAGCATTATGCACAGAAAGTAAGAGGTAGAAGCCACACAAAGACCCATCAATCCACCAATTTTGTTAGTGGAAAAATAAAATGCAGTGCAATGAATGCACACAATGGAGATGGAGACGACTGAAGATTTTAGGGCATGGGATTAGCAGTTAGCTTAATACATTAATGTTAGACACTATTAATTGTCTGAGAGGAGATGTTAAGGAAGGATCAAACTGGATGTAAAAAATATGGTAGGAAAAATCTGTCAGTAATGGTCATGATCAGTTTTCAAATGCAGAAGACTAAATGGGATCATTACAGTACTGAGTGAAGACAGGAAAAAATGCTTCAAAGACTGAGTTGTTGGGTTCCTGCCACTGTAACAAATCTGAAAAAGAAGAGGCATCAGAAAAGGAGACCTAGGCAGAGTGGCAGGATATTTGGGCACAAGAATTGTGAGAAAATACGTAGTGAGCATTCTGTTTAAAATGTTAGCATTCTTTCTATCCCTTTCATGAAGATTTTGGTTATAACCAAGATTTTCATGATTACCAGAGAGCTACGGTTTATGTTTCACACAAAAATGAACACAACTGTGATGACATGGACTAAAATTTTAAAATTTCAATTTTAATGATGCAATGCTGGTGAAGTTACTGATTTATGCTAAGCTATCTATTTTCACTGGGGAAATTTGAATAATAGATGTATAAAATTCATACAAATAATAATTATTAAAAATCATTTAATATAAAATACCCTACATCTTTCAATGGTCCTACTTACCAAATTAATTATCATGTTTCCTCATAGCTGAACCTGTTCACCCTGGTAGGATAAATCATATAGTTATTATGACCTATAATTTCTTAATACATACTTAGATTCTAACACAATTGAGCTTTGCCTTGTTTACCAGAAGGAAATACTTTGGTGCTTTATCATAAATGCTTAGATGTTGAGTTTTGACATATTATAGTACATATAGTTTGTCACAGGCCCTGATATTTTGTTTCAAGTGGGGAAGAATTCACTGTTATGAAATGTTATGAACTTAGAATCCTGATGTGCCCAAAGCCTGATTTTATATTAACATATTATCAGTCACTGCCATCCAGTAGCCTTAAGAGACAGTTTCTTCAGAGAGGAAAGCAAATACCAGCAGCAAAAGAATGTATTTTGTATCAATAGCAAATTGGCGTGGGTTTTTAAACCAAATATCTTAGTTTGGCTTGCTATAACTAATTTCTATAGACTAGGTGTTTCAAGGTGTTTAACTCTCACAGTTTTGAAAACTGGGAAATTCAAGATAAATTTTCTACATTATTGGGATCTGACTTTTAAAGGGCTGATTTCTTTCTCCTCCTATCCCTCCTTCTCCTTCTCTTCTGCCTTCTTTCTCTTTCTTCTCATCTTTCTCCTTGTTCTCCTCCTTCCTTTCCTCCTTCTACTCCTCCTCCTCCTCTTCCTTCTCCTCCTCCTCCTCCTTCTGCTCCTTCTCTTTTTAGTTCTATATTCTTCTCTTCCTCCAATCCTCCTTCTCCTTTCCCCTTTCTCTCCTCTCTCTCCACTTCCTTCCCCTATTCCTCCCCTCTCCTCCCCTTTTCCATTCCCATTCTTATATTTATTCAGTCCATAAAAACATGATCATCAAAAACTCAAATCCTAAAATTTAACGACCTTCCCTTACACCTTTCTTTGGCACTAAGGATAATAATGTTATTCTTTTAACTTTCATGTCTCAGATTTATCCAGGTTTAATACCTAACAAAATGACATTCTTTCTATAAAATATATCTCAACTCAACCAATTGCAAGTATCAGACGCTCCTCACCTTTATAATGTTTTATAAGATCCTGGTTCTCTTGGAAAATTTTGTTAGCTGCTTAAGAGTAGCAGCTGCACCTTCCAGGTACATTCACTTCACATGACTGAAGCTTAGTTACTCAGAAATACGTGCTGCCTCGGCAGCACTAGGCTATAGGTTTGATTTCAAGCACACGGAATCTTCATTTACCCATATCCTGGGGCTTAAAACAAACCTCAACTAATCAAAAGCATTAAAATTTGTTGACTATTATTCTCTGAAAATCATGAGTCAAACTATCAATTAAAACAGAAAAATGTTCACACTTGGGCTTTGACAGCCTGGATACTCCAAGATGTCCCAAAGCAAATTTAAAAATAGAAGTGATGCAAATTAAAGCACAATGTATCAAAACATGAAAGTGCAACTGAAGCTATAAATCAGGAACAAAATTCCTACCCTAAGTACCTGAAAAATAAAAAGAACCTGGAAAATGTAAAACAAAATTTACTGAAAATATGAAGAAGGAAGAAAATAACACAGTTAGAAATCAATAAAATTGATAGCTGTAAACAATATAGCAAATCATTGAAACCAAAAGATAATTCCTTGGGAACAAAATCAAATAAAATGTATACATCTATTTTGAATACCTATAAGAACAAAACCTAGTGAAGATATATTTTCAGTATTAAGGGTGAAAGGCAACACCACAGAACTGGTAGTTAGCAAAATGAAAATAAGAGGATCCAGCAAAGAAGATTGCTAATGTACATTCACTGTACAACCGGAAGCTACCTAAATTTAATCAGGGTGTATTAGTCAGTCCTACGAGTGCTACAACCTTGAAAGAAGTTCAACCTGTAATTCAAAAGCATTAAAATATGTTGACTCGAGCAGGGGCCAGTGGTATAACTAAGTAATAGAACACTTATGTACTCTGTGCAAACTTTGGGTCCAATGCTCATCACCAACATTTCTTAAAATTAAACAAAAAAATAAATAAGACAAATAAAAGCCCCCACAGAGAAGCCAAACTTCGATGTTTTCACTGAAGAATTCTACCACATATTCTTTTGATATCAGTTTTATGGAACTTCTTCCAGTACATAATAAAGAGGAGACAACCTCTCAGCCTATTTTATTATGCTAGTGCTAACACAGTACCAAAACAAGATAACACACTGCAAAATAAAAATAAAAGTTGAGAGAATACTATGCACCAATTATCTCTCATGAACTTAAATGTAAAATTCCTTAGCAAATCGTTAGGAAATTGAATCTATCAATTTATAAAAAATGTAAATGGTTCCTCTCTATAGTGTTCTATGAGTTTAATGCACATGGAATTGTTCTCATTTGTAGAAGAGTGCTTTGATATTTAAAGTCTATCAATTTAATTCATTGTATCAAGATAAAAAATAAATATCATGTGATTATAGCAATTGACAAAGAATGAGCATTAAACAGAATTTAACATTAATTTATGATAAAATATCCTTTAATAGATAGTAGTCAGCTAATATCACATCAATTGATACAAGATTAAACAATTCTCTTCCAAGATCAAAAGGGGCCACTTTCACTACTCAGTTCACCTAGAAGTTCTAATCCATGAAATAAAATTAGAAAACAAAAGGCATATAGATTGAAAAGGAAGAGACGCCATTACTCTTACTTGTATAAGACACAATTGTTTACACTGACAAATCCCAAGGAATATATTTTTGCAAAGCATAGGAGTCCCTTTTTTGAAGGATATATTTTGTTGAATATGTGCACATTTTTTAAAAGAAGTACTAGCATGAAGTAGTTATTGTGCACACAAATGCAGTTCAGTACGATGTTTCAACATCTGCGTACAGTGAGCACTGATCATATCCAGGCTCCCTTTGTCCGGGTTCTTCCTCACCCTTGTCAACCTGTAATAATCTTCACTCTATTTTTCTAAAATAATAGAACAATGAAATGAGTTCAAAAGGACTACAGGACGTATGAGCCAGACACAAATCACCTATGTTTTCTTAGATGAAAAGCAAACCTGGGGAACATCTTATAAAGTACAATAACGTTGCTGAGAATAAAGACTAAATTCTTAGGAATAAATTAAATAAACCATGAGGATTTATATTTTAAAATTTACAAAATTCTGATAAGAAATCAAACAGACCCAGATAAAAAAAGATACATACTATAGTTATGGATTCTGATATACACAAAATTATCAGTCCTCTCTACACTATTCTATGGGTTTAATGCAATTCTATAAAAATGTGTTTTGAAGATATACTTAATACTTAGGCGATTTATATGCTATATATAGAAGGTAGTATTTTTGAGTATTTTTCATTATAAACTTTCATAATTTATCCTTATTAATATAACTACATTTCTATATTTCACACAGGTGTTAACCAAAAATTAGCATTTTATAAGGTTCAAAAGATTAATAAAATGTCAACTGGGCTTACGTAGCCTTTCTACTTGTGCTGATTTGCATCTTCTTCTAAAAATGTTATTTTAAAATATCTTCAATGTTACAAATTCTGATATCACTCTATTCAGTTTTTATTTAACTGTAATATTAACAAAATGACAGAGAACAGTTAACAATTAGTAGGTCTTTGATAAACAAGTCTGGAAAGGTCTGATAGCAGATGCGTAAATCACTTTAAAGCTTCTTTGGGGAAAAGATGGCAAAATAATTTATTTTCAAATGTTAGGAACCACATAGGCCTCACTTGAGTTTCAAACTGACAGTCAATAAAGAATCTAGATCTTTGAAACAAAATAAGTCCAAAAATCTCCCAATAACATCAAATAAAATCTAAATTAAGTTTATCTAGAACTGCTTCTCTACTCAAATACAGACATTCTTCAAAATGTGCCTCTTTATTTGCTTAAGTCAAAAATACTGTTCACTCTCTTAGCTTGAATGAGGAAATGACATTTCTTTAAGTCAATGTATTCTTTGTGTCCTCAAATATAATCCAATGGTGAAGCGAGGCCATCTTGGCAGTTGTTACTATATTACATTTCTGTACATTACTTGTTTAAGTCTGCACATTCATTGCCAGGACAGTGTTCCTTTTGCACGTCAGTAAATCAGAGGTTATTCATACATTGAAACTAGTCTCAACAAAAGAAGTTAATTTAAAATTGTTTCCAAAGCTGATAATTCTAGTGCCAGGTGGTTTCTGGGAAAACTGAAGAAAAGATGTTGTCATAATCCTGTGTCTCCTCTTCAGTCGCTTTCATCTGCCCTGGATTTATGGTCAATGAGGATCTCACCACAGCCTCCTGAAACAACAGACTTACATCCCACAGTTCATCATGCACTATAGAAACATTATCCCTCCTTCTAAGTAAATCCAGAAAATTTCAAAGATTGGATACTATTAGTGGGGTAGACACCTCTGGATCTTTAACCCATTTATTTTGTACGGGATTTGTGGTGATGTGATACAATATGCACAGACAAATTTCCATGTGCACTGTGGCACTGAGGAATTTCCTTGGGAAAGATTGAGAATCTACTACTAATGACAGAAAATAAGTCTTGGCTGGTATATCCACTCCAGCTATTCAAAAAACAAAAACAAAAACAAAAACATCAAAACAAACATCTTAAATAAAATGATCAAAGCAACTAAATTAAAAAAAAACCAACACTACGACTAAATTAAAAATGAATAAATTTAAAAACACTCAAAGAAAGACAGTCAAAAAACACTCTGGTTACATTCAAAAGAGCACTGCTGAATTTATAATTCTGCCATGTGTGAGCTCTGCAGACTGGAGTAAATAGCACAAGATCTCTACACATCATTTTCTTTTTATTTGTTTCTTTTTAAGATTAAACAAAATATGAAATAATCCTCTAATGAAATAATTGTGCCCAAAAAATCCAGAACTTTTTAAGTTTTAGAATTAATGTACCGGCTCAGAGTTTTCTGGGATTTAACCAAATTAAACATAATATCATGGTATAAGGAATGGTTCAAAATTAAATCTGTAAAATGTACCAGTTAAAGCAGTGCTAAAGATATGAAGCATGTGGAGATAAAAATCTCCATTAATATGTATAAGATCACTAAACAAAACCAGGCTTATTTCACTATAATTTAAATATGATAGGATTATATTTTTTCTAGCTGCAGTTCTGTCATGTTTCAACAATTGCTCATGATAATGCAACCATTATCAAACTTAAGTCAGTGAATATTTACATCGCCCCAAAAGACCATGTGGTCTTTTGTAGTCAGTTTACTTTCTCCACATGCAAACTCTGCCTACAACTGTTTTTTCCACATCCTTATTCATCAAGTCAATGGAATACTACAATCCATCACCTTTTGAATCTGAGTCCTTTCCTTTAGCACAGGGCGTTTCAAGTTTGCATGCAATAATAATTTGTTGGTTGTAGTTGCTGAGTAGCATTACAAAGTGCAGTACTCTAATTTGTTTATTTAATGGACAGTTGATTGACAATTGAGTCGTTTCCATTTTATTTTGGCAATTACAAATAAAGATGTGATAAACTTTCCCATACAGATTTGTGTGGGTGTGAACATACATATCATTTTTACCATCTATATCAAATGATCAAACAATCAAATGATAACAAAATTGTTATCTACCACGTCTTTGGCAGTTACACTCCAACTATGAATGTATGAGTTCCAGCTACTCACCAGTGCTTGGAATTTGTGGTAATTTCTATTTTAGTCATTTCAATAAATATGTAATGATGGCTCACTGTGGTTTTAATTCTCTATTTTCCTAATATCTAACTATAATTACCATATTTTTATGTGCTTCACTGGTATTTCTACATCATTTTGGTGAAGTTTTGTTCAAAATTTTTGTACAGTTTTGATTGGGCTATTTTCACATTATGAAGTTATAATATTTCTTTATATATTTTAGATGCCAGCCCTTCATCAGAGAAGTATTTTGTAAATGAAATCTTCTTGCCTGATGGTAATATCTTATTTCCTTTTTTTTTTTATTTAAAGAGGGGGGAAGCAAAACAGAAAAAAGGGTAGAAACAATACAGAATTTCAAAAAAAAATAAACAGTAAGAAATCACTATTTGATACATTACATATTATCTTCTTGGATATAGTTGTTCCAGTTACAAAATTAAAGCATACAAAGTGGACATTCAAACAGTGAGGCTGCAAGCAGTTCTATTCACCAATCCAACAAAAACTTAGTAACATGGTTATCAATCCTACACACTTAAGGTTACATACAATTATTTCTTTTAGGGCACTTTCTTTTCCTCCTCTTGCTTTTTTTTTTAAATTGTTTTATTTAAAGAAAAAATTTTGAAATGGAAAGAGCATAGAAACTATACAAAATTTCAAAAACAAAACAAAACAAAACAAAAATAGTAACCAGTAAAAATCACTAGTTGATAATTATATACTTTCCTCTTAGATGCAGTTGCTCAAGTTACAAAACTAAAGTCCACAAACTGGACATCCAAACAGTGAGACTGCAGTCAGTTTTGCTCATCCAGCCAACTAAAACTTTAGCAACATGGTTATTAATTCCACACACTCAAACATACATGCAGTTATATCCTTTAGAATATACTCTTTTCCTTTTTTTCCTTTACAATAACTATAATCCATTCTCGTAAACTACTTAGAAGTTCTACACATGTATAAGTCTCTACGCATATACCTAGCCTTTTTCTATTAGAGGGAGAAGTAAATCAAAACAAGTCAGCAATACAAATTCCTAGAGAAACACGAAATGAAAAGAACATACAAAAACAAAACATTAGGTGATCTACGATAGTCACTATGATGTCTCTAGTTATTTTCAATAAAATTGTCTATATCATCAAATATAATATAAACTTAGCATTGCTTTACATTATTAATAAGATCTAAACATTAGAGACATTATAGGACTTCAAAGGCAGTTAACAATCAAACCAGAATGGATTTCCTATTGAATCCTGTCATCTTCAGAGTAGTTACCCCTACTCTCAGACTTGACACTCGCAAGCATACCAGATTCAAATAAAATCAGTCAAGATAAAACAGTGATATAACCAATTTTCTCTGTCTTATCTCTGCCATGCTGTTTTTCTGTTGTTATTTGTTTACTTTTCTCCTTCATTCCACTGTCTGCCCCTTTCTTTGAGGCCTTTCTGCCATTATTCCTGGAACCCTGGTGGTTTTCTTCTCTCTCTCTAGAATGTCCTTCAATATCCTTTGCAGGGTTGGATTGGTGGTCACAAACTCCCCCAGTTCCTCTTTGTCGTGGAAATATCTTGTCTTTCCATTAATTTTGAGAGACAGTTTTGCAGGGTACATCATCCTGGGTTGGAGGTTATTTTCTTTTAGGGCTTGGAATATTTTGCTCCAAGCTCTTCATGATTTGATGGTTTGCATTGAGAAGTCCTCTGTGATTTTGATGAGTTTTCCTTTATAGGTAATCTGTTTCTTTTCTCTGACCACTTTTAATATTCTGTTCTTGTGATGGATTTCTGGGATCCTGATTATTATATGTCTGGGTGTAGATCAGTTTGGGTTGTAGCTGGTTAGAGTTCTATATGCCTCATTTATCTGAACTTCACTTCCGTTACCTATGTTTGGGAAGTTTTCCTTAATTGTTTCTGTGAATAGACTTTTTATTTCATTTGTATTTGTTGCTGCATCTTCATTCACATATTTTATTCTTAGGTTATAAATTCTCTTGTCATCTTCTAGCCTTTGTATCATTGATTCCTGGTTCCTTGTTATT